>JAGFNQ010008238.1:0-59740 GCA_024364735.1 Boesenbergia rotunda
GAAATATATAAATTCATGAATATGAAAATATGGTAAATTCATGAAATAGTATCATGAAATATTATGAAATATTATGATTCATAAATATAAAATATTATGGAATTCATGAAATAGTATCATGAAATATTATGAAATATTATGAATTCATAAATATGAAATATTATGGAATTATGAAATGGTATCATGAAATATTATGAAATATTATGAATTCATAAATATAAAATATTATGGAATTCATGAAAATAGTATCATGAAATATTATGAATTCATAAATATGAAATATTATGGAATTCATGAAATAGTATCATGAAATATTATGAAATATATGAATTCATAGAATATAATTAATATTATGTAATTTCATGATAGGCTTGGCTTAATGGGCTTGGATTAGTGCAAAATGTGATAAAAAGAAAATATAGAAGGGAGGAAGCAAGGATTTGAACCTTGAACCTCCTAGTTGCACTCTCCATGGCTTAACCACTACACCAAGCATTGTTTCTTGTTGAGAGAATAAGAAACATGCTTGTTAAGTGTGTAAGAGTGAAGAGACATGTCTTTTCATGAGAAAAGTATAAATAAGGGGAAGTTGGAGTAACTTCCTTCTCTTCTCTTCTTCTTCCTCTTCACTCTTCCCCACCGAGACCCTCTCCCCTCTCCTTCTCATTTTCGAAAATCAAGTCTAGGGTTCTAGCCCTAGAAAAGTTGGAAGGAAGAAGACCTTTGAAGGTTCTTGCCACTACTAAGTCTAAGGAGCCCTAGAGAAGATTCGGAAAGGATTTTCACTTGTCCTACAAATCTAGGGTACCCTACGGAGTAAGAGAAAGAGAAATCCTAAGCGAAAGGATGTAAGTATTCCTCGCCTGCAGTATAATGGTTATGTGTGATCCTTGTTATTTTTCTTGTACAAAATTTAGGGCTTTTCACCTTTGAAAGTTTCGGCCCCCTCTTGAAGGGAGGCCTTGGTCACTTTTTATTACATGGAAAGATTCCTTGAAATTTAGGGTATGCTTATATGTTGTTTCCCTTCATGTTGTAATACCAAAAATTGGGATTTGCACCCTTATAAGTTTCGGCCATGCATGATAGAAATTAGGGTTTGGGGATTTTATGATTTTCTATAATGGATTCATGCTTAGGAATGTAGATCAAGTGTTTGAATATATGTTTGTATGAATATTTGATACTCCTACCCTATGAAACTAGGGTTAGGGTTTAGATGGGTTTCGGCCAAGACCTAGGAATTAGGGTTAGTGAGGATTGAATTATCACATAATGTATCCATGCTTAGTATATTGTATGATAGTGTATACAAGGTGTTGTATAGATGGTTGTTGAATATTTCATTGCCAAAATTGAACTTGCCCTATCATAGGACTTTCCGCCAAGGCATAGACTTTAGGGTTTGTGAAAATTATTATCCTATGATATATGTTTATGGTTGGGGATAATCATATGTATATGTATGTGGTGTTAAATGGAAGGGTTGATATGTAACCTTAAATTGTTAGCATGCTATGATATGTTTATGTATGAGGTGTTTGAATAAATGTATGTGTGAATGATTAATGCAAAAGTCCTGATATTTCCCTACTCTTGATGTTTCGGCCAACCCACTAGGACTAGGGTTTGTAAAGGTCAAACTACCCTATGATATATGTTTATGGTTGGGGATGATCATATGTGTATGTATGTGTGTTAAATGGAATGGTTGATAAGGAAACCTTAATTGTTAGCATGCTTTGATATGTTTATGTATGAGGTGTTTAAATGAGATGTCTGATTGAAATCTTAATTGATAGCATGCTACCACTTCCTACGATATGAGTATGACCTATGTGACCAAGTTGTCAGGTCTAAGGTAGGTTAAGTGGTTGAAATATGATGCATGATGAGTATGTATGAACATGTATGGAATATGATATATGTATGAACAAGTATGAAATATGATGTATGTATAAACATGTAGAATGATGCTGTATGAACAAGTATGAAATATGATGTATGTATGGACATGCATGAAATATGATGTATGTATGAGCATGCCTTATAGCCCATGGGGCACACTTATGAAATTGCATGTGATATGTTAAAATGCTTGAAGGGATACTCAAATAGTATGGGATCAAGAGCACCCGAATGTGTGGTGTGTCCCTAGGGATCAAGAGCACCCTTGAAGAGTGGTGTGTCCCATAAGAGTAAATATGGAGTATTCCTTAGCATATATGTAAAGCATGATAAGTATTTTACTTTTAAGTTGTGTACCCGACTCGGAAGGGGGTCGTTAAACAAATCCGGGTGCATGTTAACGTGGCTCCGGTAGGACGGAAGGGTCCTGCTCTAATGATTGGTGGCTCGCTACCCCAATTCATTAGGGAACGCGCAATAGTTCCGCGCGATAGTTGGTACACAACAGGGCCCGATATGATATGGATGTATTTTTAAGTAATACCATTATGGAATTGTTTTGAAAACATTCATTGAAAATTTGTAATATGTGAAGAGTATGCTTAAGGTACTTGATATTGCATGTTAGAAACTTGGATGTTTAATTGCTTTGATGACTCATGCTTATGATTTATTAGTGTACATGTTATGCTTTCGTATGGTTTAGCGAGTAGGACAGGATCCTTACTAAGCATTGTGCTTACTAGTTTATGTGTTGTCTTATGCTGCAGATAACACTTAAATGGAAGGAAGAGGCAGGAGGCTGAAGATGTGTGGGGTGGTGGCTCGGGAAGAAAAGATTCTATATCTACATATGCTTATGTTATGCTCCTTGACAATAAGTGTTAGTGATTAGGATTGACATGGCATGATAGTGTTTACCTTGGAGTCTCTTATACTTGATTATGTTATGAGTTACATTACTAGTGATATTATCATGTTTGTAGAATGACTTTGATAGTTAAACAAGCATGCTTTAGTCCTTAAGTCCTTGCATTGTTGTTTTAATGTCATGCTAGGGAGATAGAAATAGAAAAAAAAATATTACTATATGATTGAGTTGTACGTAACCCCGCCCCGAGAGTAGATATAAGGGCGGGCGTTACAGTTGGTATCAGAGCAGATTTCCCCTCCACCACACACACATCAAGCTTCTTCCTGCCGCTTCCAAGTAAGAAATCCTAACTCGCTTATATTATTTCATGTACAGTAATGATATTAATAGAGATGGTTTATGCTTGCATAATATAGAGATGATATATGCTTGCATGAGATATAGATGATTTATGCTTGCATAATATATGAGAAGATGATTTATGCTTGCATAACAAATGAAAGTAGTGATAATTCTTATGTTATTTTAATTATCACCTGTATGATAGACATGGCTAGAAGACGTAGCAATCGGGGTAACGAGACAGTACCCCCACCTGATATGATGCAAGTGATCACAGATCTGCAGCGTCAGGTCACTGAACAACAGCAGATAATAAACACTCTGAGACCCACAGGGGAACACTGCAACCCCGCAGGGAAGTCAGAATGTAATACCTACTGAGCCTCCAACTGCACAGGCACCCCCGGACACTCCGGCCCGGGGAGCCCGACAGGAGGCCTATTTGATTCAGTGGCAGAGACTGAAGCCGGAAAAGTTCTCGGGCACCTGCGAGCCCTGGGATGCTCAGGCCTGGCTCAAGACAGTTGAGAGCACAGTGGAATTATTAGACTGGCCTGAGCATGAGAAAATTAAATGTGTCTCGTTCTGCTTCACTGGCGACGCCAGGATGTGGTGGGAACGGGTAAAGGCTAGAAGTCAGTGGACCAATGAAGTGGAAGGACTTTGAGTCCGAATTTCTAGAGGAATTCTTTAATATGCGAGTCACAACAGGCACTTTGATGAGTTCACTGAATTCCGGCAGGGAAATCTCTCAGTCAACGATGCCGTTAAGCAATTTAACAGACTGGCACGATTATGTCCGGAGTTGGTCAGTACAGAGAAAGAAAGGGTCAGATTAATGCTCAAGATGCTCAGGCCCGAGATAGCTCTGAATGTGGCTGGTGGCGTTAATAGGCCCCAGACCGCAGAGGAGCTGTTCAGCAGCGCCCTTATTACTGAGCATTATCTAAAGAAGATGAACCCGCAGAGCCAACCACTGACCGCCAGCAAGTGTCAGGATCAGTCGGGAGGTCAGAAACCTCCAAATAGCAACCCCCACTGGAAGGAGAACCAAAATGGAAAGAGAAAGCCAGGGATAAATCTGCCAGTGGTTATTTAGGCAAGAAGCCTAAATATCCCCAATGTGCCAATTGTGGAAGATGCACCAAGGGACATGCCTTTTAGGCGCTAGGAGATGCTATACTTGCGGAAAGGAAGGACACATGGCCAGAGAGTGTCCTGCTGCAGCCAAAGCACCTCAGCCGCAGTATGATCAGTACAAAGGTGCTCCTCCCCAGTTACACCTGATGCAGGCAGCTATAGATGGTACACATATATGCCAGGGGAGATTAGAAGCCCCGCCTGCCACGACAAACGCCAGGGTTTTCTCTCTTACGAAAGAAGACATGGCGACTGCCTCTACCGTTGTCACAGGTCAGATATTTATTTACAGTCAGTATGTTACTGCTTTATTTGACACTGGGGCAACGCATTCGTTTATCTCTATGCAATATGCCAAAAGAAATAATATGTCACTGCAAGATTTGGACTGTAAATTTCTGACAGCACTTCCCTCGGGTGAGGTGATGCCCTCTACCCAAATACTATGTGCCGCACCAATCAGAATCGCAGATAGGGAACTCTACTGCGATCTGATAGTGCTTGATATGTCAGATTATGATGTGATATTGGGAATGGATTTCTTGAACAAATATGACGCCTCCATTGAGTGCCGGAAACGAAGAGTTATCTTCCGACCTGAGGCGGAAATTCTGTTCGAGTTTATCGGAGAGCCGAAGGAGAGGACAAGTAAATTCTTGTCGGCTCTGAAAGCAAGAAAGATGTTAGAAAAAGGATGCTCTGGATTTCTAGCTCATGTGGTTGATACCAGTCCTACAGAGGGGCCAAAGCTAGAAGACGTCAAGGTTGTATGCAATTACCCAGAGGTATTTCCCGATGACTTACCAGGGTTAGCACCTGAAAGAGATATAGAATTTGCAATTGAGTTGGTTCCTGGTACCAACCCTATTTCTAAGGCACCGTACCGTATGGCGCCGACAGAATTAAAGGAGTTGCAAGGACAGTTACAGGAGCTACTTGACAAGGGATTCATCCGCCCTAGTCATTTCCCTGGGGAGCTCCCGTACTGTTGGTAAAAGAAAAGAAGGATGGGTCGATGCGAATGTGTATCGACTATCGGGCACTGAATAATGTGACTATCCAGAACAGGTACCCTCTACCCCGGATAGATGACCTGTTCAGATCTTAGACTGGGAAGTTAAAAAGCTAAGGAACAAGGAAGTACCCTTAGTAAAGGTTCTGTGGCGGAACGAACGATTCGAAGAAGCCACGTGGGAACGAGAGGAGGCAACGCGATTAAAGCATCCGGAATTATTTTAAAGTTCGGGACGAACTTTTTATAAGGTAGGGAGGATTGTAACGCCCCGAAATTTCCCATATGGAATATTAGGAAATATATAAATTCATGAATATGAAATATGGTAAAATTCATGAAATAGTATCATGAAATATTATGAAATATTATGAATTCATAAATATAAAATATTATGGAATTCATGAAATAGTATCATGAAATATTATGAAATATTATGAATTCATAAATATGAAATATTATGGAATTATGAAATGGTATTATGAAATATTATGAAATATTATGAATTCATAAATATAAAATATTATGGAATTCATGAAATAGTATCATGAAATATTATGAATTCATAAATATGAAATATTATGGAATTCATGAAATAGTATCATGAAATATTATGAAATATATGAATTCATGGAATATAATTAATATTATGTAATTTCATGATAGGCTTGGCTTAATGGGCTTGGATTAGTGCAAAATGTGATAAAAAGAAAATATAGAAGGGAGGAAGCAAGGATTTGAACCTTGAACCTCCTAGTTGCACTCTCCATGCCTTAACCACTACACCAAGCATTGTTTCTTGTTAAGAGAATAAGAAACATGCTTGTTAAGTGTGTAAGAGTGAAGAGACATGTCTTTTCATGAGAAAAGTATAAATAAGGGGAAGTTGGAGTAACTTCCTTCTCTTCTCTTCTTCTTCCTCTTCACTCTTCCCCACCGAGACCCTCTCCCCTCTCCTTCTCATTTTCGAAAATCAAGTCTAGGTTCTAGCCCTAGAAAGTTGGAAGGAAGAAGACCTTTGAAGGTTCTTGCCACTACTAAGTCTAAGGAGCCCTAGAGAAGATTCGGAAAGGATTTTCACTTGCCCTACAAATCTAGGGTACCCTACGGAGTAAGAGAAAGAGAAATCCAAGCGAAAGGATGTAAGTATTCCCTCGCCTGCAGTATAATGGTTATGTGTGATCCTTGTTATTTTTCTTGTACAAAATTTAGGGCTTTTCACCTTTGAAAGTTTCGGCCCCCTCTTGAAGGGAGGCCTTGGTCACTTTTTATTACATGGAAAGATTCCTTGAAATTTAGGGTATGCTTATATGTTGTTTCCCTTCATGTTGTAATACCAAAAAATTGGGATTTGCACCCTTATAAGTTTCGGCCATGCATGATAGAAATTAGGGTTTGGGGATTTTATGATTTTCTATAATGGATTCATGCTTAGGAATGTAGATCAAGTGTTTGAATATATGTTTGTATGAATATTTGATACTCCTACCCTATGAAACTAGGGTTAGGGTTTAGATGGGTTTCGGCCAAGACCTAGGAATTAGGGTTAGTGAGGATTGAATTATCACATAATGTATCTATGCTTAGTATATTGTATGATAGTGTATACAAGGTGTTGTATAGATGGTTGTGTGAATATTTCATTGCCAAAAAAATTGAACTTGCCCTATCATAGGACTTTCGGCCAAGGCATAGACTTTAGGGTTTGTGAAAATTAATTATCCTATGATATATGTTTATGGTTGGGGATGATCACATGTATATGTATGTGGTGTTAAATGGAAGGGTTGATATGTAAACCTTAAATTGTTAGCATGCTATGATATGTTTATGTATGAGGTGTTTGAATAAATGTATGTGTGAATGATTAATGCAAAAGCCCTGATATTTCCCTACTCTTGATGTTTCGGCCAACCCACTAGGACTAGGGTTTGTAAAGGTCAAACTACCCTATGATATATGTTTATGGTTGGGGATGATCATATGTGTATGTATGTGGTGTTAAATGGAATGGTTGATAAGGAAACCTTAATTGTTAGCATGCTTTGATATGTTTATGTATGAGGTGTTTAAATGAGATGTCTGATTGAAATCTTAATTGATAGCATGCTACCACTTCCTACGATATGAGTATGACCTATGTGACCAAAGCTTGTCAGGTCTAAGGTAGGTTAAGTGGTTGAAATATGATGCATGATGAAGTATGTATGAACATGTATGGAATATGATATATGTATGAACAAGTATGAAATATGATGTATGTATAAACATGTATGAAATATGATGCATGTATGAACAAGTATGAAATATGATGTATGTATGGACATGCATGAAATATGATGTATGTATGAGCATGCCTTATAGCCCATGGGGCACACTTATGAAATTGCATGAGATATGTTAAAATGCTTGAAGGGATACTCAAATAGTATGGGATCAAGAGCACCCGAATGTGTGGTGTGTCCCTAGGGGATCAAGAGCACCCTTGAAGAGTGGTGTGTCCCATAAGAGTAAATATGGAGTATTCCTTAGCATATATGTAACAGCATGATAAGTATTTTACTTTTAAGTTGTGTACCCGACTCGGAAGGGGGTCGTTAAACAAATCCGGGGTGCATGTTAACGTGGCTCCGGTAGGACGGAAGGGTCCTGCTCTAATGACTTGGTGGCTCGCTACCCCAATTCATTAGGGAACGCGCAATAGTTCCGCGCGATAGTTGGTACACAACAGGGCCCGATATGATATGGATGTATTTTTAAGTAATACCATTATGGAATTGTTTTGAAAACATTCATTGAAAGCATTTGTTATATGAGAAGAGTATGCTTAGGTACTTGATACTGCATGCTTAGAAACTTAGATGTTTTATATATGCTTTGATGAACTTATACTTATGATTGACTATGTGTACATGTTATATTCTTTCGCACGGATTTTGCGAGTAGGACAGGATCCTTACTAAGCATTTTGCTTACTAGTTTATGTGTTGTCTTATGCTGCAGATAACACTTAAATGGAAGGAAGAGGCAGGAGGCTGAAGATGTGTGGGGTGGTGGCTCGGGAAGAAAGATTTCTATATCTACATAGTTATGCTTATGTTATATTCCTTGACAATAAGTATTAGTGATTAGGATTGACATGGCATGATAGTGTTTACCTTGGAGGTCTCTTATACTTGATTATGTTATGAGTTACATTACTAGTAATGTTATCATGTTATAGAATAACACTTGATAATTTTTGCAAGCATGCTTAGTACCAAGCTCCCTTAAGTCCTTGCATTGTTGTTTTAATGTCATGCTAGAAGATAGAAATAGAAAAAAAAAATATATTACTATATGATTGAATGTACGTAGCCCCGCCCCGAGAGTAGATATAAGGGCGGGCGTTACATGACTATTATGCTATAAAGCTGAATTATGTTAAGTTCAAGTATGCTTCTTATGATAAGTACATATGCTCCCTTATGCTATGTTAAGTAAGTGTTTTAATCCTATGCACTATTATGACTTGATGCTTTCTCTACTTGATGGAACGTATGATTTTGTGAGTAGGAAGGGATCTTACTAAACTATATGCTTATAGTTTCCATGTTTCCCTTGTACTGCAGAAAAGGGTAAGGAATGGCTAAACTAAAGTGAGCAGCAGGAGGGGCAAAGATGTGTGTGGTGGTGGCATGGTGGAAGAAGATCTACTCATGATTTGTTTAGTTTATGCATATGCTGAGTTTTGCATGTTAAATATTGAAACATACTTACTAAGTTGCTACTTGCTGATATTTAGACTCATATGGATATTTCATGCTCACTCTTGCTCATATGCTAAGTACTTAGTTAACACTTACTAAAGAACTTTAGTATTATGTTATCCTTCCTTATACTTACTACTCTGTCTTAAGAAATGGCTATGTGGCATGCTTCTATTATGCAAGTAAGAATGTAAAGGTACCTAGCATGCTCTCCTTAATGTCTAAGATGTTTAAAAGGTTTCATGCTTACATGTTCAAGTTTCAAGTTTCAAACGCTTCCGCTAAAACGAAAATTATGTTCGCGTAACCCCGCCCTAGTGTGAGAAGGGCGGGCGTTACAGTCTATAATCAACCAATTATAGAACGATCATGAGTGGCACCTAGTAGTATATCATGACCCCCAATTAATCGAAAGATCAATGGTTGACCTCAGAAGTAATTCTGAAACCCTTCAGCAGCTCTAATGAGTCGTGCCTCATTCCCTTCACCATCTTATACCCTCTTGGTTCAGGACATGGTCTGTGTGTGTCAGTCCCCACCAGGCTGACTACGTCACACCTAGCCCACGTAGTGTCTTTCTCGTCCTTTGGATTTCTAATTACTCTCATGTATTTAAGAGACTCATACTCTAAACATGACATGCTCTGGCCAGAGGCTTTGAGTAACAATCCGATGATAGGCCTGGGTATGCATCTCCTCGCAAGGAGTGGTGAATCCATTGTAGGCTGTTCAAACATCTTCAGGCACTTCGGCTTATACCCAATCATCCTGGGTCCACACCTCCTTGGAGATGCTTGCTTAAGATGTTAAAGTATAAGTCTCCATGACCAAGATGACTTGAACACCGCAAGTCAAAGGAACATCGCACTTAAGCTGCAGTAAGAACTTCATTGACATATCTATATAGATTACCATATGAAGTTTTACAGCTAGTCACTCCAATGAACTAGTTCCCTTAACTAGCATCCATGTTTATCTCCGGACATCCAAATGTCACCAACCAGTGAGAATCAACTGATTAGAGAATAACCCATGCTAGTTTCAACATAATTGATAGTGTCCGTATTTATCAATTCATCGACTAGGGACATTTTCAATACTTCACAATTGCACATGTAGAGATAATCACTAGTTGTGAATTCATCACAAATTCTCTCATGCTATGAATTATATTGCGGACATTCAGTAAATGAGTTTAAGATCCCAATCAAATATACAAACATGTATACTCAAATAGTGAATTTTCATTTATTAAAATAAATATTTACAATCATAAGGCGATTGCCTTAGGACACTTCTCTCATATTACTAACACTAAGTGTCAGTCAATTGTGTGACACGGGTTACACAATTGATTTTCAACCAAGTTAATGTCTAGTTAGACAACATGACACCTTGGACACGGTACTAGTAGGAACAAGAGTAGACAATATTTATCGAGTTTCATTTAAAAGTTCTACTAATGCTTTTGCTAAGTGTCTCATGTCAAAAGACGAAGAGTCCACCCTTTGGCACTGGAGACTTGCACATGTGAACATGAAGAACATCCGGAAGTTGGCCAACAAGGGATTAGTTCGTGGCTTACCAAGCATCAAGTAGGAAAAGGACAAACTTTGTGATGCATGTCAAATGGGTAAGCAAACGAAATCTGCACATAAAGGTAAAAGCACTGTAAGTACTTCTACAGCTTTAGATTTCCTTCACATGGATCTATTTGATTGTAGTACTATCATATCATTGAATGGAAGTAGATATTATTTTGTGAACATTGATGATTTCACTAGATATACATGGACCTACTTTTTAAAATATAAGGACCAAACCTTAGATGTTTTCATTTATTTTTGTAGAAGTGTTGAAAATGAAAAATCAACAACAATTAAGACAATTAGAAGTGATCATGGAGGTGAATTTCAAAACCAACAGTTTTTAGAATTCTGTCAAGATAGAGGTTATAGACATGAGTTCTCTACTCCTAGAACACCACAATAAAATGATGTTGTAGAGAGGAAGAAATGTGTTCTACAAGAGGCTGTACGAAACATGCTTAATGAGTACTCACTCCCGAGTTACTTATGAGCTGAAGATGTAAATATAGCTTGCTATGTGCAAAATCGAGTTCTCATCCATAGGCTTTTAGGAAAGACTCCCCATGAACTTTGGTTTGGGAAACCACCTACGGTTAAACATCTTATGGTGTTTAGTTGTAAGGTGTTCATCCTAAACACCAAGGACCATCTTGGAAAGTTCACGGCAAAGGTTGATGAAGGGATACTAGTCAGGTATTCCCTCTTTAGCAAAGCCTACCGAGTCTACAACAAGAAGTCTAGATTAATTGAAGAGTCTTCTGATGTTGTCTTTGAAGAAATTCCAAAAGTCAATGGTCAACCAAAAGATGTGGTCCAATTCAAACTTAGGAGACTATGTTTGAATGAGAGTCCAAATTTTGTTGATGGTGATGAATCCGATGTCAGTGATCCTAGGCAACCCATTGATCAGCCGGATCCTGAGGCTGAGCTTATGTCTAGTGAACCTATTCAAGAAGCACCACCAACACCTAGGCAAACTAGATTAGCCTCTAATCATCCCCAAGACCAAATTGTTGGAGACATCCATCATGGGGTTAGGACTAGATCATTCTTCCGGAATGAGGCTAATGAAGTTGCTTTAATTTCCGAAATTGAACGTAGAAAAATTGATGAAGCATTAAATGATCCCGATTGGATCATTGCAATGCAAGATGAACTAGGTCAATTTGAAAGGAGTCAAGTTTGGGACTTAGTCCCTAGACCTAAGAAGACCACCATCATTGGAACCAAATGGGTCTTCAAGAACAAATTGAACCATAAGAGAGAAATCATTAGAAACAAGGCACGCTTAGTAGCCAAGGGCTATAGTCAAGTTGAAGGCCTTGATTATGATGAGACCTATGCTCCCGTGGCACGATTAGAGTCCATACGATTAATGCTAGCATTTGCAGCACATCGTGGTTTCAAATTATATCAAATGGATGTCAAATCCGCTTTTCTAAATGGTCTAATTAGGGAAGAGGTCTATGTCGAACTACCTCCGGGGTTTGAGAGTACCGAATTCCCAAACCACGTGTTCAAGCTCAAAAAGGCACTTTATGGTCTTAAACAAGTACCCCGAGCTTGGTACGAGCGGTTGTCAACTTTTCTGATTGAAAAAGGCTTTGTAAGAGGCCAAATAGACCCTACACTATTTCTACAGAGAGATGGTGATAATATTTTTATAGCCCAAGTATATGTCGATGACATAATTTGTGGCTCGAATAACAAGGGCTATTTAAATGAATTCATTGGACACTTGGAAAGTGAGTTTGAAATGAGTCTAGTGGGAGAGTTGACTTTCTTCCTTGGACTTGAAATCAAGCAAACTCACGATGGTATCCATGTGCAACAATCAAAGTATACACAAGAAATGCTTCGAAAATTCAATATGAGTGATTCAAAAGAGGTAACCACTCCCATGGCTACAAATACAAGATTAGATAATGATGAGAGTGGTAAACCCGTTGATTTGACTCATTATCGAAGCATGATAGGGAGTTTGCTATACCTCACAGCTAGTCGACCAGATATTCTTTTCGCTGTGGGTATGTGCGCTAGGTATCAAGTCTGTGCCAAGGAATCTCATTTAATCGCTGTTAAGCGAATTTTGAGATATCTTAAAGGCACAATAGGAGTCGGTCTTTGGTACCCCCGTACCGAATCATTTGATTTAATTGGCTATACGGATTCTGACTACGCTGGATGTAAGTTGGACCGGAAAAGCACAAGTGGGGGTTGCCAATTCTTAGGTTCATCCTTAGTAAGTTGGTCAAGTATGAAGCAACATTGTGTTGCTCTCTCCACGACCGAGGCAGAGTATATTGCTATAGGAGAGAGCGTATCACAAGGGTGTGCAAGTGTTATGTGATAACATTAGTACAATTAATCTAACCAAAAATCTAGTCCATCATTCTAGAACCAAACATATTGAAGTGCGTCACCACTTCATTAGAGATCATGTTGCTAGGGGAGATATTGTACTCTCACATGTAGAGTCCGAAACACAGATAAGCCTTCATGAGGGCGCCCGGGAGGTCCGGAGTGCCCTGGTCAAAGGTTTTATCAGCTGCGGCGAGGTCGGCGCAGGGATAAGGTTTGACCGGGTTTATCGGGGCACCCCCAACGTCCAGGGCGCCCCTAGGAAGCCTATAAAAGGGGCTTCGACCCCTCTGCTTCAACAACAACTTCCAAGAGCGATTCCAAGCATTCTGACCGACGACAACACGCTAGAGATGAGGCTCTATGACCGGGAGGCTCCAGGAGGAAGTGCGCGGCACTTCGGAGGTCCAGATCGGCCGAGCTTCAGACTTTGTCTTGTTGGTTTGCTTTTATTTAATTCCGCACTTAATTTTATTTATCTTTTGATTGTAAACTTGCACTGTAAGTCGGGTTTCACCGCCTCCGGAAAGTCCGGGAAGGAGACCAATAGTGGACGGGCATTCCCGTGCATAGGCCTTGGATGTACTGACCCTGGGGGGTCGGGAACCAAGTAAAAATCCTGCTGTGTCCCTGTGTCTGTTTATTTTCGTTCTGCTTTACCTTTCCGCTGCACTAACGCTCTGAGTCCAGAACGACAATCGAATGTCTTACGAAGTTTCTGAAATATTTGAACGGTCGATATTCACCCCCCTCTATCGACGGCATCGGTCCTACAATTGGTATCAGAGCCGAGCCGCTCTTCACCGGACTAACCGACGACGGAGCAACGACGCCAGGAGTTGAGGGGGAGCCCATGGGTGAATCAGGTACTTTTAATTTTAAAATGTCCATTTTTAAATTCCATATTACGTGTTTTAAGTGCAAGGAGAGAGGGCACTATAAAATCAGTGCCCTACTCGTAAGACTCGATCTTCATCACCGGTGGCGAAGGAGGCACCAGCGCCAGGAAGCCGGAGGGACAAAAGTCACGTACGATGCTTCAAATGCTAGAAGTACGGACATTACAAAAATAAGTGTCCGGCGAAGGTACGTAAGATTTATGTTCCAAAAATTTTACAAGTTCCTGCACTGCCTTGTGATAAAGTAGTTAATTTTTCTGATAAATTAGATTTACTGTATAGTAAAATTAATTTTTTGCAGACAAATTAGAAAATATAGATATGACTAAAATATCTGAAATTAACTATTTAATCCAAAATGTCAACTCAGTAATTTCTAAAATAAATTCTGAAATTATTAATTCTGATAATTCTAATTCAGATAAATTTTATCCTATGGATAAATCCGAATTCAAATTCGAAAATCCTAAGGATAAATCCGAATTCAAATTGGAAAATTCTTTAGATAATTATGAATTCAAATTTAAAAATCCGTTGTATAAATTTGAATTCGAATCTAAAAATTCTAAATATAACTCTGAAGTTAGTAAAATTAATCCAGAAAATAATTCTGAAAATCTGAAGGATAATCCAGAAATTAATTCTGAAAATCGTAAAGATAATCCAGATATTAATTCTGAAAATCTTAAGGATAATCTAGAGATTAATTTTGAATTTCTTGAAAATATTGATGATGTGTCAGAGGATAATTCTGGGGATAATTTTGAAGATAAAATCCTCCTAGATAATAACTTAATTATAGATAATATTGATTATTATTATAAAACTTTAACTAGTGACCCAATTTACACCACCTATGTTGAGGATATTGAATGATCTAATGTAGAGGAGGAGATAAATTTTCTAAGATAAAGGTCATAATCAATAAAAATTACAAAAATTTAAATAACTCAAAATTATTAGAAAAACTTGAAAAGAAAGATAAAGATGAAGAAAAAATCTTCGAAATAATGAAAATGATGAATTTAAACCCATAATTATTAATTAATCATTATAACCTTAAAAATTCAACTTAATTAAATCTTAATTAAATTCAAATTAAATTTTAATTAAATCTTAAATTCAATTCAAATTAAATTAAATTTAAATACAAATTAAATTAAATTCAAATTAAATTAAATTCAAATTAAATTAAATTACATTAAATTCAAATTAAATTAAATTTAAATTCAAATCAAATTAAATTCAAATCAAATTAAATTCAAATTAAATTAAATTCAGATCAAATTAAATTAAATTAAATTCAAATTAAATTAAATTCAAATTTAAATTAAATTTAAATTAAATTCAAATTCAAATTAAATTCAAATTCAAATTCAAATTAAATTTAAATTAAATTAAATTCAAATTAAATTAAATTCAAATTCAAATTAAATTAAATTCAAATTTAAATTAAATTCAAATTAAATTAAATTTAAATTAAATTATATTCAAATAAAATTGAATTAAATTCAAATTAAATTTAAATTCAAATTAAATTTAAATTCAAATTAAATTTAATTCAAATCAAATTAAATTAATTTCAAATTAAATAAAATTCAAATTCAAATTAACTTAAATTAAATTCAAATTAAATTCAAATAAAAATAAATTCAAATATAAATTATATTAAATTCAAATTGAATTATATTAAATTCAAATTAAATTTAAATTCAAATTAAATTTAAATTCAAATTAAATTAAATTCAAATCAAATTAAATTAAAATTAAATTAAATTAAAATTAAATTAAATTAAATTAAATTAAATTCAAATTTAAATTAAATTCAAATTTAAATTAAATTCAAATTCAAATTAAATTCAAAAATTAAATTAAATTCAAATTTAAATTAAATTATATTCAAATTTAAATTAAATTTAAATTCAAATAAAATTCAAATTCAAATTAAATTAATTCAAATTAATCCTAATTAATTCGAAATTAATTCAAATTAAATTAACTCAAACTTTATTCAATCCAAATTAATTGCAACTTAAATTCATTAATTCTCAATTGATCAATTAATTTCTAATTAAGTCAACTTCAAACAATTCTTAATTAACCTGAATTCAACTAAAATCTTAAATAACTTAAACTCAAACTAAAATAAAATTTTTCCCAAACTATAACAAATAAAATTAATAACATTAAATATGTCAAAGTAGGTTGGCATATTCTCGGGTTCACTCGACATGTATCAAATCGGGAATTTGATACATTTTTAGAAACTTAAATAAAAAGATTTGAATTGTTTAACTCATGCATAATTGCCATGTCATGCATTTGCTATTTCTTTTGAATATATGACATGTCATTCATATTTAAATTTTATGCATATATTAGAATGGCTATAGGAAAAAGAATAATTGAAACTTTATCAACCTAGTATTGGGTGACGGTGAGATGATAGTATGTTAAGGAAGCCTCTTCTAATAAGGGCAAGTATACACTACTTGGTCTCTTTAGACTGGTGAAACTAGCCGAAGCTACCGATCCAAGACCCAAGCTAGTTAGATCAGAAATTTTCAAAAAGTAATTTTGAAAATGAAATTTCATTAAAAGGCTTTGTCAAGGAAAGGGTTGATGATCCAATAAGGCTACGGCCAAAGAAGGCCTAGTGCCTCGCCAAGACTTGGAAGCCAATTTCTGAAATTCAAATTCAAGTTACTTCTTGTCAAATTCAAATCTAACACAAGCTTCAATTAAATCTTAGAGTTAATAATAAATTAAGAAAAATGATTCAAGCATCTCACAATACACCTATAAGGCAACCATGCTTGTTGTATTGATACATCTAAAATGGGTGAGATGTTAAGGACTAATGAATTGAAAAATATTTTTCAAAATTGTTAGAATATTTTCCTAAAAATATATTTTTAAAATAGTGCTTCAACATAATAATGTTTTTATGGAATTCATGCTTGTCTGATTGATTATACATATTATACATTTTCCAAAAATATATCTTTTCAAAAAATTGTTTGACTCACTCAATTAGACACAAGCCTCTTAGGACAACACTAAAGTTCCTTAAGACACTTAGATAGAGTCAAACGGTATCGGGTACAGGGGGAATACTTTTCTTTTTTTTCTGAAATGGTTTTCAAAAATTGCACTTTAAACATTACTATCATTTGAAAAATACTTTTCGAAAACTGTACTTTAAATCATTATTACTTGTGTTTTCAAAAAGGGTATATGTTGTAAAAATTATAAGTTCAAAAAGTTTACTTGTTTCTCTGACCTTGATAAACCCTAAAGACACAAAGGAAAGGCCCACTTCATGATTTTCAAGGACTCCTAGGATGTGTCAAATTTAGGGGGAGTCTGAGTCAAAAGAAGAATTTCAGAAAATTCTTTTTGATAATTATTCATTTTTTTTAATATTTCTTTTTAATCTGAATCAAACCTTAAGACTCAAAGGATGAGTACTTGTGGTCAATAAGCTTCCCAGGACTGAGTCAAGTTTAGGGGGAGGTCAAATTAAAAGAATTATTTAATAACATGTTTTCATATCTTCAAAATCTTGCTAAGAATCTAAGTCTTTCAAAATACTATTATTCTATTTGTTAGAATTTGTGTGACTTATGAAATTATTTTTGAAATAATGTTTACTTGGGTTGGAGAATTTCCAGGACACTTAGGAAATATCCTTGTAGTCAACAAGGTTTCCCAGGATGGTGTCAGACTGGATGATAAACCAAGTCAAGTAAAATATTGGGTCTTTAAAAGTTCACACATTTTTCAAAATCCACTAGCATATATTTTCAAAAGTACCATCATTTTTTTTGCAAAATTTTGTTAATATTTACTTGAGTTTGAAGAATTTCCAGGACACTTAGGAAAATATCCTTGCAGTTAACAAGGTTTCCTAGGATTGTGTCAGACTGAAAAAGAAACCTAGTCAAGTAAAATATTATGTTTCAAAAATTACTTAGATTTTTCAAAGTTTCATCTTTTTCAAAAAAAAAGGTAGTACCTGCAAAATATGCATAATATTTATATTTTCCAAAATAGCATTCTTTTTCAAAAATTATGCATTTTCCAAAAAGTATTCAATTGTTCAAGAATTCAATACATTTTTCAAAGGTACTTATATTTTTTAAAAATTATATAATCTTTCAAAAGTACTTGCATTTTTTTAAGTACTTGTACTTTTCAAAGCGCATAGCATCTTTTTAAATATGAATTTTTCAAAAAATGCAATATACCATTCAAAATACAATGCTTTCAAAAACATTGCACTAAGTTTTTTCTAAAAGAATCAAAGGTTTTCATTGTTGGTGCAAGTATTTTCTTGTTTTTTTTTATGTATGACAAAGGGGGAGAGGTGTGTGCGTAAGTTAGAAAAATTTTCTCCCAAAAATAAAAAATGTAGTTTCAAAACTTATATCATTTTTTCATTTTTTTCTCAAGGACAGTAAGTTATCCCCTTAAACCAATCTAACTTATGTTATTGTCAAACATCAAAAAGGGGGAGATTGTTGGTGCAAGTTGCATCAATGATGTTCTCCTTTAAGTGTTTTAATGTTTGACAATACTTAAGTCAGTGATACAATAAACAGACAAAGGGGAGCAAAGGAGAAGTAACCTAAGTTGAAGAAAAGCCCTAGTTAATCTAGGCATCGAAACCCTAAGACCTAGCGAAGGGTTGCTAGGCACCTAGCGAAGGGCTGCTAGGCATCGAAACCTTAAGACCTAGCGAAGGGCTGCTAGGTACCTAGCGAAGGGCTGCTAGGCATAGAAGACCTAGCGAAGGGCTGCTAGGTGTTGGGACCGGGTGCATGTTGACAAGGATACGTGTTCGTAAAATTTTAAATTTTTACGTGCAGCGGAAGAATTAGCATAAAATAATTTCTCAAATTATTTTAACCACGTATCTAGTATGCAACCTTATGATGTGTGGACATGATCATAAATTAAAACTTTGCAGAAAAGTAAACTAATTTACTTAGTATCTTGCGTAACTCAAAGTAAGGGACGAGATCCAACCGCAGCGTCCCTTGGAAGCTCCGCCTCTATTCGCGTCCACGCCGAGTTCTCTTCGGGATGACTTCGCAAAGTCACGAGTTTTGTGCCGACGAGAACTACTAGATTCTCTAAAGGCACAACTAGAATATCAAGAGAGAATAAAGGAAACTAACCACCAAGAATCGGAATCTAAATTCCGGGAAGGAAGGAGTTGCGTCCCGCTTCTTCTTCTTCTTGTTTGGCTCCTTCTTGGTGGTGACAACCCACGGCAACCCTAGGAAGGGTGAGGATGCGCCGGCCCTAGGGTTGGTGTGCGCCGGCCCTAGGGTGAGGAGGAGGGCGCCTGCCCTAGGAGGAAGAAAGAGGGAGAGAATAAGAGAGAGAGGGAGAGAACTACTAGATCTCTTGATCACTCAATTGGGAATTCAAGGCTTGCCTTTGGTTCCTTTATATAGTAGCCTTTCCCTTGCCAAGTCTCCCTCATAACGAAAATTTCATAATAAATTTATCCTATAAATTTTCTTATGAATTATTCCGTTTAAGCCAAGTTTTATTATAACTAACTTTATAATAAAACAAATACATCTCTCCTTTTATTATGGAATAAATTTTACAAGAAATTTATAAATTCTCTTATTATGGAAAAATCAATTCATAATTGATTTTATAAAATTAAAACAAACCATTCCATGGATCATTTTAATTTCCATAAAAAGGGAATAAATTTCTATAAATTTCTTTATATAAATTTCTTTATACAAATTTATTTATCCATAATTTATAAAACAAATCGCGCTAGATTTATTTTATTAATTAAACCAAATAAATTGGTTTCTCCCCATTGTAGTGGCCGGCCAAACCAAAGGCCGGCCAAACCGAGCCGAACCCATCGCGAATTAAACTCATTTAATTCGCCCGATAAACCTTCAAAAGACTTAGCTATTTTAAGCTTCCGTTGCACCTCTGATAAATTCAGATTCGACTTATTTCTCTTGATTGGAAAATCCAATTTTCAACTCGTTTTAAATCCCTCAGATTACTCGTAGTGCGTGTGACTAAATAGGCTTTCGATTTATGTTGGTCGTCTATAATTCATCAATTATAGAACGATCATGAGTGGCACCTAGTAGTACATCATGACCCCCAATTAATCGAAATATCAACGGTTGACCTCAGAAATAATTCTGAAACCCTTCAGGAGCTCTAATGAGTCGTGCCTCATTCCCTTCACCATCTTATACCCTCTTGGTTCAGGACATGGTCTGTATGTGTCAGTCCCCACTAGGCTGACTACGTCACACCTAGCCCAAGTAGTGTCTTTCTCGTCCTTTGGATTTCTAATTACTCTCATGTATTTAAGAGACTCATACTCTATACATGACATGCTCTGGCCAGAGGCTTTGAGTAACAATCCGACGATAGGCCTGGGTATATACATCTCCTCGCAAGGAGTGGTGAATCCTTTGTAGGTTGTTCAAACATCTTCGGGTACTTCGGCTTATACCCAATCATCCTGGGTCCACACCTCCTTGGAGATGCTTGCTTAAGATGTTAAAGTATAGGTGTCCATGACCAAGATGACTTGAATACCGCAAGTCAAAGGAACATCGCACTTAAGCTGCAGTAATAACTTCATTGACATATCTATATAGATTACCATATGAAGGTTTACAGCTAGTCACTCCAATGAACTAGTTCCCTTAACTAGCATCCATGTTTATCTCCGGACATCCCAATGTCACCAGCCAGTGAGAATCAGCTGATTAGAGAATAACCCATGCTAGTCTTAACAGAATTGATAGTGTCTGTTTTTATCAATTCATCGACTAGGGATATTTTCAATACTTCACAATTGCACACGTAGAGATAATCACTAGTTGTGATCCCATCACAAATTCTCTTATGCTGTGAATTATATTGCGGACATTCAGTAGATGAGTTTAAGATCCCAATCAAATACACTAACATGTATACTAAAATTGTGAATTATCATTTATTAAAATAAATGATTACAATCATAAGGTGATTGTCTTAGGACATTTCTCTCATATCACTAACACTAGGCACCTAGCGAAGGGTTGCTAGGCATAGAAGACCTGGCGAAGGACTGCTAGACACCTGGTGAAGGACTGCTAGGGAATGAAGTCTTGGTCCAAGGGACTAAGCAACTTAGCTGACCGATGACTAAGGACAGGAGTAGAGATGGGTCAGTGTTTGGGCGTCTCGAGGTCCGGAAGTATCGGAAGCTAAGTCCACCCGAAGGACTGGGTGGCAACCATCTCCTGAAAGGAGTAGGTGAAAGGCCCATTCTCGGGAGTGGGAACTTGCGCCGGTTCGACCTAGGGTTTCGTGAAAATCCGAAGTCCGAACCAAGTCCTTAAGGCTAATATTGTAGGTACATTTGCTTTGTGTTTGTGTATCTTGCAGGTATTAAGAACTGGAGACAAAGCAGGTAACCAGGCAAAAAAAGTGTGCTGCCAGCCTTGAAGCAGGGCGCCCCCAGCAGTGGGGGCGCACCCATGCATCCAGGGCGCCCCCAGACAAAGCTAAAAAGTGCAGTAAAGTGTTGAAAGCAGAATAGGTGTCAAGCGGGGCGCCCAGAGCATCCGGGACGCCCGGGTTCAAAGCTGTTTTGGCGGTTTCGAGTCCAAAACATAGATAAGCCTTCATGAGGGTGCCCGAGAGGTCTAGGGTGCCCTGGTCAAATGTTTTATCAGTTGCGGCGAGGTCGGTGCAGGGTTAAGGTTTGACCGGGTTTATCGTGGCGCCCCCAGCGTCCAGGGCGCCCGTAGGAAGCCTATAAAAGGGCTTCGACCCCTCTGCTTCAACAACAACTTCCAAGAGTGATTCCAAGCATTCTAACTGACGACAACGCGCTAGAGATGAGGCTCTACGACCGGGAGGCTCCAGGAGGAAGTGGGCGGCACTTCGGAGGTCCAGATCGGCCGAGCATCAGAATTTGTCTTGTTGGTTTGCTTTTATTTAATTCCGCACTTAATTTTATTTATCATTTGATTGTAAACTTGCACTATAAGTCGGGTTTCTCCGCCTACGGAAAGTCCGGGAAGGAGACCAATAGTGGACGGGCGTTCCCGTGCATAGGCCTTGGATGTACTGACCCGGGGGATCGGGAACCAAGTAAAAATCCCGCTGTGTCCCTGTGTCTGATTATTTTCGTTCTGCTTTACCTTTCGGCTGCACTAACGCTTTGAGTCCAGAATGACAATCGAAAGTCTTATGAAGTTTTCGAAATATTTGAACGGTCGGTATTCACCCCCCCTCTATTGACGGCACCGGTCTACAGGTTCTTGCGGTAGGGTTGTTCTGTGTTGTGCTCTTAAGTCTGTATGTTTCTTCTCGTGATCTCCTGTACTCAAGCTCATTCATCTGTGAGATCTATGGAGAGGTTACTCCACCGAGAAGGAGGCTTTCATATCCAGAGTTCCGGGGCTTGATCTGCGACGATCAAGGGATCACCACCTCACGGGCACGCCAAGGAGTAGGGGCAAGTTATCCCCAAAACTTGTAAACCTTCCTTGTTAGCGACTAGTTCATTTCTATTTTTGTTTGTATTTCTGTCTTTTTGTTGTTTTTGTCTTCTGCTGCTAATCTAAGTGTAGAAAGAAAGTTCAGAAGCTAATGTTTTTAAGTGTCTGGCTATTCACACCCCCCCTCTCTAGCCATCCAAGGTCCAACAATTAGGAGTCGTCCATCCCCCCGTGATTAAGATCTCGAATGCCCGTTAATTAATTTAAATTACTGACAATACAAATTAATTAACCTCTGAGTCGTTGACTAGTACCACTCGACCTTATCATCGTGCCGGATCAAATCCACCTACAAGGTTTACCATGATGAACCTTTCGACCTCATCAAGTGGGCATCATCAACCCGACTCACCAGGACATGGATTCCGGTAATAATCAAGAGCACATCATATTATTAATATTATTTTCCAACTTACCGGACCTATCGATCTAAAGAATAAATCTAGCCCATTGGTAAATCAAGAAAACAATAATTAATAATATATGCCCATTATTATCGGGATTAAGGGATCTACTCCATAACATAAACTGAGGTCCTATCCAACTATCGAGTCAGTACAAATTGGATAACCTCGGGTTTTGCTGCTGCTCAATGTACTCAAAGCACACTAGTGTAATTCTATGGTCAAGACCAACCACACCTAATTACACTACAACCAACCCGATGGGTTGCCCAATTCCATCTCGGTTGTGGGCCTCTATTTATACTAATCAAGTAACTAATAACATGATCTTCCGTGTCACACCATAGACCATGTTATCTACAATGCAAAGTAATTGGGCTTCATGTGTGTACTAATGTAAATAGGCACCTAGTGTAGTTGTGATTCTCTTTTGAAAATAAAGATGTTCATATAAAGAAATTCGTGTCTTTCAGTATACACATCTTACACATTTCTGCTTGACACTCCTCTAAACAATGGCTCCACCTCCTAAAGTAAACACAAACTCTGAGGTAGATTTACTCTTGTCCCTGTCTGAATGGAAATCTGAGTCCGTATAACCCACAAGGACTAATTGGTCTGCCCGGTAAACCACCATATAATCCCTAGTCTGTGTCAGGTATATCAATATATGCATTACCGCAGTCCAATGTCCCTGTCTAGGGTTACTCTGATATTTGCTAACCATGCCCACGACAAAACAGATATCTGGTCTCGTGCACAACATAACATACATGAGGCTTCCCACTGCCGAAGTATAAGGAACCACCTTCATTTCCTCTATCTCCTTTGATATTTTCGGACACATCTCCTTGGATAGAGGAACTCCTTGCATGAAGGGTAAGAAGCCCTTTTTGGAGTTTTCCATGCTAAAACGAGACAAGACAGTGTCAACATATAAATCTTGGGATAAGCACAACATCCTTTTCCGGCGATCCATTATGGCCTTTATCCCAAGGATGTGTCCTGCTTCTCCCAAGTCCTTCATATCAAACTGTTTTTTCAGCCAAACCCTTACATATGATAACACTTTGACATTGTTTCCAATTAACAAAATATCATCTACGTAATGTACAAGAAACACCACTACGTTTCCGTCACATCTCTTGTATTCACATGACTCGTCCGGGCATTGAGAAAGTCCATATGGCTGGATTACTTCATCAAAGCGGATGTTCCAAGATCGCGAAGCTTGCTTCGATCCATAAATGGACCGATTAAGCTTGCATACTAGATGCTCTTTACCCTTGGCAATAAACCCTTTTGGTTGCAGCATGTAGATGGTCTCCTCAAGACTTTCGTTAAGGAAAGTTGTCTTGACGTCCATCTGTTATACCTCATAGTCCATCTGAGCTACAATAGATAAGAGAATTCGGATAGACTTAAGCATGTCTATTGGCGAATAGGTTTCCTCATAATCAATACCCTCTATCTGAGTGTACCCTTTCGCAACAAGCCTATCTTTGAAGGTCTCAACATTCCCGTTTGATCCTCTCTTTCTCTTGTAGATTCACTTGCATCCAATGGTTTTTACACCATTGGGTAGTTCTACGAACTCCCAGAGCTGATTAGAATCTATAGATTCTATCTTAGAGTTCATTGCCCTTTGCCAAGAATCTACATCCTTATCTTGGAGGGCCTCGTCATAGGTCCAGGGACCCGATTCATGTTTACCAGAGACCATGTCAGAAGACTCACCCAAAAACATGAACCTTTCAGGCTATCTAATAACCCTCCCACTGCGACGAGGAATCACCTGTGTATCCTTGGTGACACGCGGTGCAGTGACTTGTGGTGTGTCCTTATGTACAATTGGTCCTAGGGCCGGAACGCCCCATCTTAACTATTCAAGCATTAGTCTACTCTTGAGCTTATGATTCATCACATAGTCTTCTTCTAAGAATCTGACATTCATGCTAACAATTTCCTTCTGATCCTTAGGACTATAGAATAGACCACTATTCGTTCCCCTAGGATAGCCTACGAACAGACGTTCCTCTCTACGAGATTCCAACTTATCAGTATCTCCCTTCAGTAGATGTGTTGGACTACCCCAAATCCGAACATGTCCTAGACTAGGGTTGCGCCTAGTCCACTCTTCTGTGGGAGTAGAAGGGACTGACTTAGATGGAACCAAGTTCAGTATGTACGCTGCCGTTTCCAGAGCGTATCCCAAGAATGAATCAGGTATGTCTGAATAGCTCATCATCGACCTAACCATTTCCATAAGAGTCCTATTTCTTCTTTCTGCCACACTATTCTATTGGGGCGTACCGGGTGCAGTTAGCTGGGACTGAATCCCAGCATCTGATAGGTAGGTCCTAAACTCTCCAAAGAGATACTTGCCACCACGATCAGATCGTAGTGTCTTGATACTTTTACCTTGATATTTCTCCACATCAGGCTTGAATTCTTTGAACATATCAAAGCATTCAGACTTGTGGCGCATTAGGTAAATGTACCCATACCTTCAATAATCGTCAATAAAAGTGATGAAGTATTCGAAGCCACTTCTATCCTGGATTGACATAGAACCACACAAATGAGAATGAATCAGTTCCAGAATGTCTTTGGCCCTATACCCCTTTGCCATGAAAGGACTCTTGGTCATCTTACCTTCCAAGCAAGACTCACAGGTCGGGAGGTCTTCCACCACCAATGAACCCAGGGGCCCATCGGTTATCAACCTCTGAATCCTACTAAGGTTAATATGACCAAGCCTAAGGTGCCAAAGATACGTCTGATTCATCATAGAAGGCTCATTTCTCTTATTTAAGTTGGACGATATGCTATTAACCTCAGTCTGCATCGTGAGAGTTATCGGTTCTAGAGTGTACGATTGCCAACCATAGTACCCGAACAGATAATCTCTCTATTTCTTTTTTATAACAACATTGTTATTAAAAGCAACAGAATATCCATCCTTTATCAACTTAGAAACTGAAATTAAATTCTTTCTAAACGAGGGTACATATAAGCAATCTCTCAGAACTAACACTTTATTTCTCTCAAAAGATAAATAAAAAACTCCCACTGCAATTGCTGCCACTTCCGTAGCATCACCCATGTAGACCACGATTTCTCTGTCAGCTAGCCGTCGGGTTTCCTGGAACCCCTGCAATGTATTGCAGACATGGTTAGTGGCTCCCGTAGCTATACACCAGGTACTGGTAGATAGCACCGCTAAACATGTTTCAACGACTAAGCATGAATAAATACCTTTGTCTTGACGACGGGGATAGTCCGCCTTCCAGTGCTCAATTTGCTTGCACATGTAGCACTTGCCTTTTGGCTTCTTCACACCAGTCCGAGGTCTCTGCGATGTTGCTGCCTTCCTGAACCCACCTTGTTTCTTCATCTTTCTGCCTTTCGGCATAGAAGAAGAAACCGTTTGAGTCACTAGGCCTGCGAGTTCTGACGAAAGAGGCCCTCTACCGCCTGGAGTTCTCATAACAGTTCACCCAACATATATTCACATTTGTTCATATTGTAGTTGAGCCTGAACTACTCAAAACTCCTAGGCAAAGACTGGAGTGCAATATCGACCTAGGTTTCCCCGTCGATTTGTGCTCCCAGTACCTCAATCTTATTGAGGTGAGCCATCATCTTTAGGACATGAACCCTCACTGGTGTCCCTTCGACCATAGTGGTCGTCATCAGACTCTTCATCATGACCTGCCTAGCAACTCGACCTTGGTGCCCGAAGAGCTCCTTGAGGTTCAGCATCATGTCGCTAGCATTAAGCATGGCCTGATGCTGATGTTGCAGCACATTCGACATAGATGCCAGAATGTAGCACCGCGCCATCTCATCTGCCTTCACCCACTTCTTGTGATGCTCCCTCTGCTCTTCTCCAGGGTCCTCTCTAGGTCTTTCCAGACATTCCTCAAAGAGTACATATTTGTACTCTTCAGCAGTGAGGACAATGTCAAGGTTCCTCTTCCAGTCTATATAGTTTGGGCCAGTAAGTTTATTTTCTTTATGTATTGTAGCTAGTGGGTTATAGGCCATTATGAAAAACCTGAGAATCACAACACACACTACTTTAGAAATTGAAAATAAATTGATTCCTCAAAAAAATAAATTGATTCCTTAAAGCAATAAATTTTCGAAATCAACCAACACCCCTATACACCGAGAAATTCACATGCCACGATGGTGTAGACGTATACGAATTTCCACATTCGTAAGAGGAGGTTTTACCCATCAGTCTTACTAACTTGTCAACTAAACATTTTGACAAGTAAGATTAATAGTTGGTTTACTTCGACTCTTCAAAAAAATAGTAGTGACTCCGATGGGGAGGATAGTATTATTCACATCTAAGTGTTCACCATTACACGACACTAAAAAAATTATTTCCGATTATGTGTCATCCGATGGGGAAGTACACATGCTCTTTAATAATTTTCTATAGTCTTTTCTGACCCAGTGATCCGTAGAACAAGTCCATCCGATGGGGAGGAAGGCACTCAGAGCTGACGCGTAGATTGTTCGCATCACTTATCGGATTGTAATGGAAGCCATGGGACCCTTAGGGTCCCTCTCCCACTTAGTAATTTATTACGAGGAATTTTAACTAGCATAACCACATAACAAGCACATATCCAACATATGAAAAATATAGAAAATCGTAGATTTTCCAACATTCATGGCATTGGTCTCTTATGTGCTTCCAGTCGTGTCGTCACTTCATCCGCTCCTCCCTTCCTTATGAGCAAGCCACCATGAGGGATCTCCGAGTTGAAATGACTAGCTAATTATTTAAATCATCGATTCTATACTCCACAAAAGAGTGTACATGAAAACTAGATCGAAAGTAAAATAAATAGTTCGGCTAAACATGTGTCATATTTAATTACAAAAATTAAATACCTAGCCTCGTCAACCCTGAGGATTAATTAATTTATAATTAATTACACAACCATTCATACAACCATTATATGGCCATGACAAGTTGGAATCTCATGCCTGCAACACAAAGTTAGCCTACACACATCCACATATCATCCAACAAAATAAAATGCATGAAAATGCAAGAAATTAACCAATCCTTAAACACACAAAGCCAGAAACCTCATCTTTGATACCAATTGTTAGGTATGGCTTGGCAGGTTTCCTAACTGAATACTTGGTCATCCTTGAGAGACCTCTCCATGTCTACGAATTAAAAAATTAGTCCGAATAGAGACCCATCTCCCAACGACCATCTCGTGTCGTATCGAACGATCCAAATTACAACTCGGCCAATCATAACGATCGTGCCTTGTAATTTGCTTGAATGTTCGACCGCGGAAAAGGTGATGAGTCGATTGCCAGCTTTTGTGTTTATGGTCGGGGTCCAATTATTTAATTATTGACTATTATACAAAATCAAAACAACATGAAATGACCAGGCAATTAAAACATGGCACACAATTAACAAAGGAGCTTGGGAAAGAATTATATCTTCCCGAACACCTTGCAACCTTCTACCTTATGTCCCTCCCTTTCTAGACGTCGTATGGGCGATGATCTACTGAGAACCGAGATCACCAAAGTGCTTGTTGAGGCAATCTATGATCCGGAGTTACCAAGTGTTTTGATGTTTGGGCAAAGGGTTTAAGTTAGGATTACCCTTGTTATCTCATATATGTATGTTGAGTGTGCAGGTTGTATAGGTTACACATATGGACTTGACTGGACGACCTCAGTATGGTGAAGGGTGGCATGGAGGCAAGATGGAGGCTTGTGTGCGCATCCGAGGGACCTTGGACAGCAGGGACGATGAGATGATGGGCACGGACTTCAAGGCATGCGTGAAGGATGGCATGGAGGCAAGCTGGAGGCTTGCGTGCATCCGAGGGACGAGAGCCGATGATGAAGAGGGCGCAAAGGCAATAGTTGATGCTGCGGATGAGGAGTCAGTCGAGTCGTGAGGGTACGAGTTGATAGTGATATGATAGAAGTGTCCTAAGGCAATCGCCTTATGATTGTAATCATTTATTTTAATAAATGAATATTCACTATTTGAGTATACATGTTTGTATATTTGATTGAGATCATAAACTCATTTACTGAATGCCCGTAATACAATTCACAACATGAGAGAATTTGTGATGAATTCATAACTAGTGATTATCTCTACATGTGTAATTGTGAAGTATTGAAATTGTCCCTAGTCGATGAATTGATAAATACGGGCACTATCAATTCTGTTGAGACTAGCATGAGTTATTCTCTAATCAACTGATTCTCACTGGCTGGTGACATTGAGATGTCCGGAGATAAACATAAATGCTAGTTAAGGGAACTAGTTCATTGGAGTGATTGGCTGTAAAACTTCATATGGTAGTCTACATATAGATATGTCAATGAAGTTCTTACTGTAGCTTAAGTGCGATGTTCCTTTGACTTACGGTGTTCAAGTCATCTTGGTCATGGAGACTTATACTTTGACATCTTAAGCAAGAATCTCCAAGGAGGTGTGGACCCAGGATGATTGGGTATAAGCCGAAGTGCCCGAAGATGTTTGAACAACCTACAAAGGATTCACCACTCCTTACGAGGAGATGTATACCCGAGGCCTATCGTCGGATTGTTACTCGAAGCCTCTGGCCAGAGCATGACATGTTCAAAGTATGAATCTCTTAAATACATGAGAGTAATTAGAATTCGTAGGACGAGAAAACGCTACTTGGGCTAGGTGTGACATAGTCATCCTAGTGGGGGCTGACACACATAGACCATGTCCTGAACCAAGTGGATATAAGATGGTGAAGGGAATGGGGCACGATTCATTATAGCTGCTGAAGGGTTTCAGAATTATTTCTGAGGTCAACCGTTGATCTTTCGATTAATTGGGGATCATGATGTACTACTAAGTGCCACTCATGATCGTTCTATAATTGATTAATTATAGACGACCAACATAAATCGAAAGCCTATTTAGTCACACGCACTACGAGTAATCGGAGGGATTTAAAACGAGTTGAAAATTAGATTTTCCAATCAAGAGAGATTAAGTTTGGTTGAGTCAAATGATAAGACGAATCTGAATTTTTCAGAGACGCATCAGAAGCGTAAAAAGGCTAAGTCTTTTGAAGACTTAATAGATGAATTAAATATGTTTAATTCATTAGGGCTTGGCTTGGATGGGCCGGCCAAAGTGGGCCTCCACCCTCTTTGCTTGGTCAGCCACAACAAAGGGAGAGAACCAAATTTTGGTTCAATTTATAAAATAAACCAAGTGTGGTTTGTTTTATAAAATTATGGATGATATAAATTTTTATATAATAAACCAAGATTTGGTTTATTTTTCATGGAAATTAAAATGAACCATGGATTGGTTTATTTTATAAAATCAATCATTGATTGATTTACCATGATAAGGAAATTTATTCCATAGGAGAGAAGAGACTTAATTGATTTTTTATCATGAATTAAAATATGATTTTAACTATGATATAAAATCAAACTTGGCATTATGGAATAAGTTATTCCATATTTGAGAGGCTTGATGGTTGAGAGGCCACTATATAAAGGACCCAAGGCAAGGCTTGGGTAATAATCATAGAGATGAAGGCATAGGCTCTCTCCCTCTCTTTCTCTCCTTCTCTTCTCCTCTTTTTGCCGTGCACCAACCAGCCCCGAGAAGGAGCACCAGCCGGCCATCCTTTTTGTGGTTAGTCTTCTGACTTCTCTCGTGGTTTTTGTTGTCGCGTTCTCGGAGAATCTAGTAGTTCTTGAGAACACGAAACTCGTGGCTTTACGAAGTCATCCCAAAGTTACTCGGCGTGGGCGCGAATAGAGGCGGAGCTTCCAAGGGACGCTTACGGTTGGATCTCGTCCATTCCTTTAAGTTATGCGAGGTAATACGTAAATTAGTTGATGTTTCTGCAAAATTTCAAATATATGATCATGTCTACACAAGATAAAATTGCATGCTTAGATGTGTGATTAAATGATTTAGAGAAATTACTTATGCTAAACCTTCCGTTGCACGTAATTAATTTTAAAATTACGAACCCACATCCATGTCAACATGCACCCGGTCCTAACACGAGTGCAGTGTGATTATACTCGAGAAATCCTACGGTTTGAGTGCGGAGTGAAATATACTAAGGAAGGGTAACCTTAGATGGGTGAGTAGACCAGTCGACTGGCCTGGGGGCAGTCGACTGATGGAACTCATAGAAAGGTCTCAGCCCTGGGACCAGTCGACTGCCCTGGGGGTAGTCGACTGGTAGGTGGCTGGTGAGCTAGATGAGAATTCGAACGTTGAGGGGCAACGGTCAAATTTGGTTGGCGCCAGTCGACTGCCCTGGGGGCAGTCGACTGGTAGCGAGGGTTTCAGCCTTAGTCCTATTTAAAGAGGACTTCATGGTGGCTGAGAATCTTTACGAGTTTGGTCTTGGTTAAGGGCCAAACAGTAGTCTATGTGCTCAGAGGTTCTCAAGGTGTTGTGGTGAGGTTTCTCCACCCACAAGGAGAGACGAGAGCTAGACGGAAGTTATCCGGGGAGTGATCCACCGACAAATTCTTGGATTAGTCACCCAGCCGGGGTAGATACCAAGTAAATCCTCGTGTTAGCATTGGTTAGTAATTGTTTGATTGTTTTTATTGTATATTCCGCTGCGCAAACTAACCGTGTAGGAAGAAAGGGGTTTGAAAGGCTATTCACCCCCCCTCTAGCGGACACGATTGATCCTACAATTGGTTTCAGAGCGAAGGACCGCTCTTGATCGGACTAATCGCTGAGGGAGCAAGAACGCTAGAGGAAGAACGATGGAAGACAAATTTGGGGATGACATCTACACTCCACCGCCATACGACCATGGAGATTTCGATTTTTGGAGGGTAAAGATCGAAACTTGGTTCGGAATGGAGTGGGCATGTAGAATTGCGTTAGAAGATCCCTTCGAGATTCCAAAGGATAAGCACGGGAAGAGGCTTAGGGCTAGATATTGAAATCACGAACAACAAGATCAATCCAAGGCAAATGAAAAGGTAATGACAATTTTAGTTAATCTTTTGCCTAACAATGTTTTGAGTTGTGTAGGTAAATATCAAAATGCATATGAATTGTGGAGCAAAGTGAAAGAAATTTATGAGAAGCCTACACAATCTCAAGAGTCCAAAGAGATGTGTCAAATGGTTCAAGAAGAAGAAAAAGGAGAGGAATTGACCATCTCATCAAGTGAAGAGGAGGAATTGAGTGAAAGATCATCAACCTCCTCAAGGGAAGAAGAGGAGGTATCAACTTCAAGAATTGAGGGGGAGGAGAGACCCTCATCAATCCCGGATCAAGAGGAAGCATCCACCTCTTCCAAGGTTGAAGAAGTCAACCTAGCCTCCACCTCCACCAAAGCAAAGAAGAAAGAGCACATCACATGTTTGGGTGCAATGAAAAGGGGCACTATAAGGATAAGTGCCCAAAAGGTAAAGAGGAGATAATTCCTAAACCCAAGTCCTTTCAATTTAAATCTAATATGAGTTGTAGGAATGGAGAAGCCCAAGCTAAGAAGAAGAAAATTTGATGCTTCACATGTGGAGAGCTGGGGCACTTTCATACTAAGTGTCCAAGGAAAGGAGAACTAAAGAAGATGGAGAATTTGAGAAGATGGGAGAAGGAGGAGAGAAAGAAAAGAAGCTTACAACAAGGAGGGACTACAAAGGTAAGGGAGGTAATTCCTAACCCTAGGCTAAAATGTAATTCATATTTAAGTTCCTCTATCAATGATAAAAAATAGAATTAATCGTTTATCCATGCATGCTGGTTTTCATATAAATGCCTAATGGTGCATAACTTCGGATTTAGATATAATGATAGGACTAGGGTTAACAAGGTAGAACACAACCCTAAGAAAAGCATGCATATTGATAGACCCAAGACCTCTAGACCTAAGGATCATGGCACTAATCCCAGGAAGGGAAGGAATGTGCCTAGAAAGGAGGTTAGGCCTAGGAATGTCCATGGTGGACACATGGATCCAAATGTTAGAAATTTGGAAAGGAAAAATCAAGCCTTGAGGGCAAGTCTTGATACATTAGAAAAGGCCCTAGAAAGATTCATGATTGGATCTAAGGGCTTAGACATGGTGTTGGGTGGCTTAAAACCCAACTATGATAGATCGGACTTGGGATACCGGTCTAAGACCTCCAAGGTAGATGGAAAGAAATATGCTGGGAAGACATATAATCATGGAATGGAGGGTAAGTCCAAGGATGGCAAGTGGGTGCTATCCAAAGATAGAAAGGGTGACTTAACCAAGGACAAGGTGTCCAAGGTTAAGAAGGTCCAATTTGAGGGCCAAGAATCACCGGTGGCACACCGGTGTGGTCTAGTATGGATTGAGTCACCTAGGGAGGTGGCTAGGGCTAAGAGCTCAAGGGGGAGCTCTAGGAGCCTTTGGGGTCCATGGTAAATGGATCTCAATAGATTCTCTCCTAGGAAATTAGGTGAAATGTACCAAAAAGGGTTGGAAGACTTGGCTAAGTCTTAATCTTAGGTTTTGGCACACTAGATGAAGTTTTAGGGAGAAAATTGTGAAAATAAGGGTGTATTGGGTAAAAATAGATTTTGATGTGTGAACACCATATAACTCAATGATAGAAATGTATCATGGTCAGAAATGAGAAAATACATCAAGGAGAAGCCTTAGTTAGAACTTTTGGAAGAGTTAAAATGATACAATCTAGAGAAATTAGAGTTTCATGCCAAACATGGGATCTAGAGTACTTTTATTTGGAAACATAGTTTTCCCAAGTAGACATTGGTCCCACAAATCTCCCCACGATATTTCATAATTTTTGGAGATATGTGGAATTATCTAGGCATTACTGAAATTGGGCTGAAAAATCTGAAATTTAAGTATCAATCGACTGCCATAGGGGCAATCGACTGGTAAGAGCCCAGAGACATTCTGTGAGTTTTGGGAGTCGACTGCCCCGGGGGCAGTCGACTGGTCCGTAGGATGAAATGGAAATAGGTATATTGGACAATCATAAATTGTAAATTTGGATTATAGGATAAGGCCTTGGATTAAAAGTCTTCTTATTCCTTGAATAAAGTGTTATTCTGTGATTCAATATCTTGAAATTCAAGGAAGAGTGATAAGTGGGTATTTACCTAGGATTATGAGATAAGAAGAAGGAGAGCTTTATCACATTAAGAATACCTATTGAAAGGGAGAGTTAAGGATAATTCCTTGTGTAAATTGATAATGGTTAGAGTTGGAGAACACAAGGAAACATGAATTGAGGTCAAAATTGATACAAAGTGTCCATCTTTAAGGAAATTAGGAANCCGCTCCGAAGCACGATCCACACCGGACGTCAGTAACGAAGAGTAAACTTGTTCTTTTTACTGCACTATTATTGTACAAATCTTTGTAAAACTTTGCGCATTATAGAATTGCACGCAATAAACGGTCAAGAACCATGGGTCTTAGAGTAGGAGCCGACCGTGACTCCGAACCAAATAAAAATCCTTGCGTTCTGTGTGTTTGTTTTAATTTCCGCTGCGTATTCTCTTAACTTCTAATCCGAAACATTTTCATGATATTCACCCCCCCTCTATCGTGTTTTCTCGATCCAACACCTAGCAACAGTGAGGCGCCTCACTCCTTTGAGGCGCCTCAGCTGTAGAAACACCTTCCATCGTTCCCTGTAACCAAGGTTAGTTCCAAAACACACAAAGCAAGATATGTTAGCCATTATTTACTGCCTAAGCTGTCTTGGTTCTGACTTTGGGTTTCCCAAATGGAACCCTAGGTCGAACCGACGCCTAATGTTCTCTCTCCTACGAGGAACGCGTCCTCACCTACTCCTCTCGAGAGAATTTACCTTTTTCCCAACCGGCTCCTCCCGGTTGGACTTTTGCCCAGCTTTACTCACCAGGTCTTCGTGCCCAGTCCGCGATCAGGAGTTAGTGCCCAATTCCTCGAACTAGGTCTTTGGTGCCCAGCTCTCGGCCAGGACTTAGTGCCCAATTCCTCGAACCAGGTCTTCGGTGCCCAGCCCTCGGCCAGGACATAGTGCCCAATTCCTCGAACTAGGTCTTCGGTTCCCAGTCCTCGGCCAGGACTTAGTGTCCAACCTTACATCAGAACTTAGTTGCCCAGCCCGCAGCCAGGACTTCTTGCCTAGATTAACTAGGATTTCCTGCACACTTGAGTAACTTTATTAGATCACAAATAGTACTTAACTTTGAATCCTTTGCCAATATCAAAACAAGGATATGGTGCTTCCGGCACCAACAGTACTTTCTCCACATTGATGTGTTTGATCGACCACTCCAATAGATCATCAAAGTCAGTCGATGGTTTTTTCACGAGAGAACAAAAGAAGTCTCCTTCAGCAAGGCCTTGCGTAAAGGCGCTGACGAGAATTTCTGAAGTGATACTTGGCACATCCTGAGCCATCCGATTGAACCGCTATATGTAGTACTTCAATGACTCCTTGCTCTTCTACTTCAGAGCAAAGAGATTAAGTATCATCTTCTGATATCGTCGACTAACAAAGTGGTGCAAGAAGACAGTTTTTAACTCCAAAAAGGAGTTTATGGAGTCCTTGGGCAGCCTCTGGAACCATCGCTGCACTGCTCCTGACAGAGTGTTTAAAAACACTCGGTACTTCACACTATCTGTATATTGGTGCAATAGAGCTGTGTTTTCAAACTTGCACACGTGATCCTCAAGATCCGCTTTTCCATCGTATTCAGCAATTCCTGGGCCCCGAAACTGCTTGGGCATGGGATCGTCGACAATATCCCGGATGAATGACAAGGAAGTAGACTTCGGGAGGACCTTTACAGGTTCACTCCTTCCTTACCCCTCTTCTCTGTGCAGAGTGCTAGAAGTAGTTGCCTACGCTTTCTCTAGGTCTCCAATGGAGTCCCGTCGATGCCCTGGGGCCACAGTCACGTGCACACCTTGAGGCGATGTGGATCTCTGATTACAGACGTATAATGTAGATGCGCGCTGAGCCTCTTCTTGTAACGGGATTGCTCTTTGAGAAGCAGCTTGTTCGATTTGATACTGTTCTAGTGCCCCCCGAATGACGTTGGCGATTAGGTGATCTAGTTCTTCCTTTGTCAAAGTCATTAGCCGCCCTTCCAATTCTGCCATCGAAGTATTCCTTTTGGCATTTAGACAAGTTTCCTACAGACGGCGCCAAATTTGCTCCGGAAGCAAACGACGTGGACAACAGGTCCTGGTGGTGCAAATGTGGGTGATGACGTGGGGGTGCTTGGGACTGCAAGATTAACACTAGCGTTAAAGGGACATATCAGAAGTGGTTCCAACGGAGCCCTTTTTGACGCTCATGTCAGAACCCCTTCAAAAATAAGAGAGTAGCGAAGAAGTGAATTATTTAGAATTCATAGAGTTCGAATCTCTTTACCTAGGTACCTAAGTACTTTATATAGTCATTGTTCCTTTCCTTCGAGCACTCTCATGTTATTGTAACCGTCTCCCCTGTTTCCACACATCATGGGTCGTGATCGCCTTCCAACAGTTATGCGCAGGGGGGTGTTGGTAACTGTCGCCGCGCATATTAAGTTCATCATTATCATCATGTGTTATGAATGACCTCGTGCACTTCTCTCCCGAGATGACCTCAGGTATTTATCTCCTAAGATGACCTCGGGTACTTATTGTTGGAGCAATCGGCCCTAAGATGGTCCGGAGTGACCATAGGTTTTGATGTTTGGGCAAAGGGTTTAAGTTAGGTTTTCCCTTGTATTCTTATATGTGTATGTTGAGTGTGCAGGTTGTACAGGTTACACATATGGACTTGATTGGACGACCTCGGTAAGGTGAAGGATGGCATGGAGGCAAGCTGGGGGCTTGCGTGCGCATCCGAGGGACTTGGGAGAGCAGGGACGATGAGCTGATGGGCACGGACTTCGAGGCATGCGTGAAGGATGGCATGGAGGCAAGCTGGAGGCTTGCGTGCATCCGAGGGACGGGAGCCGAAGATGAAGAGGGCGCTAAGGCAATAGTCGAGGCTGCGAATGAGGAGTCAGTCGAGTCGTGAGGATCGAGTGTTGTGTGAATGTACTCAGGAAGGGATTCAGCTGGGGACCAGTCGACTGCTCTTGGAGCAGTCGACTGGTAGGTGGCTGGTGAGTTGGCTAAAATTCGAACATTGGGGTGCAACGGTCGAATTTGGCTAGCACCAGTCGACTGCCCTTGGAGCAGTCAACTGGTGGCGAGGGTTTCAGCCCAAGTCTATTTAAAGAGGACATCGTGGTGGCTGAGATTTTTGACGAGTTTGGTCTTGGTTAAGGACCAAACAGTAGTCTTTATGCCCAGAGGTTCTCAAGGTGTTGTGGTGAGGTTTCTCCACCCACAAGGAGCGACGAGGGCTAGCCGGAGGTTATCCGGGGAGTGATCCATCGACGGATTCTTGGATTAGTCACCCGGCCGAGGTGGATACCAAGTAAATTCTACTTGTTATCGTTGTTTGTTCTCTTTATTATTGTTTCCGCTGTGCAACTAACAATGCAGGTACAAGAAAGATCCGAGAAACACTATTCACTCCCCTTCTAGCGGATGTATTCGATCCTAACAATTGGTATCAGAGCGAAGGACCGCTCGTGATTGGACTAACCGCCAAGAAGAGCAAAAGCTAGAGGGAAGAACATGGAAGACAAATCCGAGGACGACATCTACACTCCACCGGCCTACGACCATGAAGACTTCGGGTATTGGAAGTCACGGATGGAGACGTGGTTCGGGATGGAGTGGAACCTTAGGATTGCGCTAGAAGAGCCATTCGAGATTCCAAGGGATAAGCACGGAAAAGACTTAGGCCTAGATATTGGAATCAAGAACAACAAGATCAATCCGAGGCAAATGAAAAGGTAATGACAATTTTAGTTAATCTTTTGCCTAACAATGTTTTGAGTTGTGTAGGTAAATATCAAAATGCATATGAATTGTGAAGCAAAGTGAAAGAAAGTCATGAGAAGCCTACACAATCTCAAGAGTCCAAAGAGATGTGTCAAATGGTTCAAGAAGAAGAAAAAGGAGAGGAATTGACCATCTCATCAAGTGAAGAGGAGGAATTGAGTGAAAGATCATCAACCTCCTCAAGAGAAGAAGAGGAGGTATCAACTTCAAGAATTGAGGGGGAGAGACCCTCATCAATCCCGGATCAAGAGGAAGCATCCACCTCTTCCAAGGTTGAAGAAGTCAACCTAGCCTCCACCTCCACCAAAGCAAAGAAGAAAGAGCACATCACATGCTTTGGGTGCAATAGGGGCACTATAAGGATAAGTGCCCAAAAGGTAAAGAGGACGTAATTCCTAAACCCAAGTCCTTTCAATTTAAATCTAATATTGGTTGTAGGAATGGAGAAGCCCAAGCTAAGAAGAAGAAAATCCGATGCTTCACATGTGGAGAGCTGGGGCACTTTCATACTAAGTGTCCAAGGAAAGGAGAACTAAAGAAGATGGAGAATTTGAGAAGATGGGAGAAGGAGGAGAGAAAGAAAAGAAGCTCACAACAAGGAGGGACTACAAGGGTAAAGGAGGTAATTCCTAACCCTAGGCTAAAATGTAATTCATATTTAAGTTTCTCTATCCATGATAAAAATAGAATTAATCGTTCATCCATGCATGCTAGTTTTTATGAAAAATGCTTAATGGTGCATAACTTCGGATTTAGATATAATGATAGGACTAGGGTTAACAAGGTAGAACACAACCCTAAGAAAAGCATGCATAATAATAGACCCAAGACCTCTAGACCTAAGGATCATGGCACTAATCCCAAGAAGGGAAGGAATGTGCCTAGAAAGGAGGTTAGGCCTAGGAATGTCCATGATGGACACATGGATCCAAAGGTTAGAAATTTGGAAAGGGAAAATCAAGTCTTGAGGGCAAGGCTTGATACATTAGAAAAGGCCCTAGAAAGATTCACGGGTGGATCTAAGGGCTTAGACATGGTGTTGGGTAGCTTAAAACCCAATTATGATAGATCGGGCTTGGGATACCGGTCTAAGACCTCCAAGGTAGATGGAAAGAAATATGCTGGGAAGGCATATAATCATGGAATGGAGGGTAAGTCCAAGAATGGCAAGTGGATGTCATCCAAAGGTAGAAAGGGTGACTTAACCAAAGACAAGGTGTCCAAGGTTAAGAAGGTCGAATTTGTAGGCCAAGAATCACCGGTGGCACATCGGTGTGGTCTAGTATGGATTGAGTCACCTAGAGAGGTGGCTAGGGCTAAGAGTTCAAGGGGGAGCTCTAGGAGCCTTTGGGGTCCATGGTAAATGGATCGCAATAGATTCTCTCCTAGGAAATTAGGTGAAATGTACCAAAAATGGTTGGAAGACTTGGCTAAGTCTTAATCCTAGGTTTTGGCACATTAAAAGGGGATTTAAGGAGAAAAAGGTGAAAATGAGGTTATAATTGGTAAAATTAGGTTTTAGTGGATAGAAATCATGTATTTCAGTGCTAGAAATGTATCATGGCCAGATATTAGAAGATATATCAAGGAAAGGCCATAATTAGGACTTTTTGGAGGAGTTAAAATGATACAATTTAGAGAAATTAGAGTTTCATGTCAAACTTGGGATCCGGAGTATAGTTGTTTGGAAACGAATTTTTCTCAAGTAGACATTGGCCCCACAAATCTCCCCACGAAATTTCATAATTTTTGGAGATTTATGGAATTATTTAGGGATTACTGAAATTGGGCTGAAAAACCTGAAATTCAGGTATCAGTCGACTGCCCTAGGGGCAGTCGACTGGTAAGAGCCCAGAAACATTCTGTGAGTTTTGGGAGTCGACTGCCACAGGGGCAATCGATTGGTCTGTAGGCTGAAATAGGAATATGGCTATTGGATGATAGAATATGATGTCTAACTTAAAATCCTTGATGATACTGGTTGAGTAAAGGTGTGCCTCATGGGTTAATGGTGATTATATGAAATAAGGTCATATGGAAAATTCAAGGAAGTTTGATAAGTTTCTCTTATGTATCTAGTGTTTAGAGATAAAAAGGGGGAAACTTTCAGCATATTAAGGATATGGATAAGGAAATGAATTGAGGACAATTTCATATGTCGAATTATGATGGTTATCTTTCACAAACTCATAAAATTAGAGATACATTTACAAATTAATACGAAATGACAATCTTTTGAGGAAATTAGAAATTCTACCAAAAGTCAAGCGCACTTGACATTTTCATGAAATCATATTTTTCTAGGATAGAGTATATCCTAGCAAGTGTGCTTGCAAACCCTTAGGAGTGTCTAAGTGTTGGTTGAGTTCGTTTTGGCACTAGGGGTAAGGTTGCTTGGGAGCAAGCCTTTAATGGTGTCCAAGGGAGAAGAACTCGGGTGTTGGGTTGGGTATAACTCAACATGGTGTTAGGGTGTTATGTTGGGTAAAACTTAACCTTGGTAGAGTGAAAATTTGGAAAAGACATAGGTTAAAGGGAAGGTTGCCTCCTACGTGCCTTAATTTTCATAGAAAATTTTTGGGTTTTGTGTCCAACTTGAGAACGGTGATAGATACATGGTGAAATGTATTTTTCCCAAGTAGGTATGGGTACCACAAAGTTCTCTACGAAATTTGGGAATTTTTGAAGAATTGTGGAATTTCTGGCGCGTTTCTGAAATTCGGCCAGAAAACTAATTATTAGAGTATCAGTCGACTGACCATTTTGGCAGTCGACTGCCCAGGGTTGATTTGTGTATCAGCAGCTGGTTTGATGTCCAAATAGTGTAAAACAAGTGTATAGGGGGTTAGTATACTGTGTTTAGGACCATTAGGGATTAAAAGAACCAATAATTGGGATATTATTAGGGTCTTTTTGATGTATGACAAAGGGGGAGAAGTTAGAGTTTAAGTTGGGAAACCAAACTTACCTTTGCTAGAAACCCTAGGTTTAGGGGGAGCATGGTTGCTCCATTCTTGACGTAAGGGGAACCTTGGAGAGGTTCTTAAAAAGTCTTTGTAAGTCCAATGTAGGGGAGCTTGGATAAAGCTTAAAAAGCCCGTTTTGGTGTGAAAAGTCCTAACCTGGAGGGTTAGGTGTGGAAAAGTCCTAGCTTGGAGGGCTAGGTGTAGAAATTCCTAACTTGGAGGGTTAGGTGGTAAAAAGTCCTAACTTGGACGGTTAGGTGTAGGATGCCTTTGGATAGGATCCATGTATGCATTGCATATGCATTATTTTTGCCATTGACTACTGTTTTGCTTTCCCTAACTTAAACGTATTGCCAAACATCAAAAAGGGGGAGATTGTTGGAGCAATCGGCCCTAAGATGGTCCGGAGTGACCATAGGTTTTGATGTTTGGGCAAAGGGTTTAAGTTAGGTTTTCCCTTGTATTCTTATATGTGTATGTTGAGTGTACAGGTTGTACAGGTTACACATATGGACTTGATTGGACGGCCTCGGTACGGTGAAGGATGACATAGAGGCAAGCTAGGGGCTTGCGTGCGCATCCGAGGGACTTGGGAGAGCAGGGACGATGAGCTGATGAGCACGGACTTCGAGGCATGCGTGAAGGATGACATGGAGGCAAGCTGAAGGCTTACGTGCATCCGAGGGACGGGAGCCGAAGATGAAGATGGCGCTAAGGCAATAGTCGAGGCTGCGGATGAGGAGTCAGTCGAGTCGTGAGGATCGAGTGTTGTGTGAATGTACTCGGAAAGGGATTCAGCTGGGGACCAGTCGACTGCTCTTGGAGCAGTCGACTGGTAGGTGGCTGGTGAGTTGGCTAAAATTCGAACGTTAGGGTGCAACGGTCGAATTTGGCTGGCACCAGTCGACTGCCCTTGGAGCAGTTGGCTGGTGGCGAGGGTTTCAGCTCGAGTCTATTTAAAGAGGACTTCGTGGTGGCTGAGATTTTTGACGAGTTTGGTCTTGGTTAAGGACCAAATAGTAGTCTTTGTGCTCAGAGGTTCTCAAGGTGTTTTGGTGAGGTTTCTCCACCCACAAGGAGCGACGAGGACTAGCCGAAGGTTATCCGGGGAGTGATCCATCGACGGATTCTTGGATTAGTCACTCGGCCGGGGTGGATACCAAGTAAATTCTACTTGTTAGCGTTGTTTGTTCTCTTTATTATTGTTTTCGTTGTGCAACTAATAACGCAAGTACAAGAAAGATCCGAGAAACGCTATTCACCCCCTTCTAGCGGACGTATTCGATCCTAACACTTATCTCCCAAAATGACCTTAGATACTTCTCTAGCTAATATCCCAATCAATATTCACTATCTGTTCGAATCATTATAACTTCAGATTCACTATGTGTTAATTATGAAAGCAGCATTTTGCCTCGCCTGCTCTTGCAAGAATGCTCGATCGATTTGCTCACCTGATACTCGTCAAGAATGCTGAGATTGAAGACGAGAATGACGATGAAATCATCTCCAAACAAAATTTTAAACGATGGGCAATTAAGAAGATTTATTATCATGCCAAAGCTTAAAAACTCGTTTAGTGAGCAACAACAACTCAAAATAAATCAACAAAATATTCACAACAGTTCATTTCTTATAAAATCTCATAGGAAAAACAAAATGGCCACCGTACGTGCCAGATTTTTTATTCTTTTTATGTTAGATATATTGCATATCTAGTGTGAATGGAAAAGAGATAATGAAATTTTAGTCCCACATTATCACTTTCTAGTGAGTAGAAAGTGAGGAGGAGAATAAAAAGACTTTCTTGTGAGTGGGGCTTTAGTCCCACATTGAGAGCTTTAAGACAAAATATTTGGTTTATATTGTATCACAAGCATGATAGTTGTGAACAAATGCTAGGGGAGAGGCTCTCTCTCACGCGTGGGTGCTCTCTCACGCGTGGGGTCAAATCCAGGGCCCGGATTTGTACTGAACCAAGTGAACTCGTGTGCGTGCACGACCCGCGCACGTCGAATGTCCGACCGGTCGGGGCAAAATTTATCCAAGCAGATGAACCAACATTTTGTCAAATTGATTTTTGCTCAAATATAACTGATGCATTAATTTTGATTAGTGCAAGATAAGTAACCCCCAAACGTTTGGATCTGGTCAGGTAAATGGTAGTAAATGACGATTAATTCGTCATTGAATGCTGCAGGGGTCTAAGCCTATATAAGGAGGCCGTGACCGAGAGCAAAAGATAGACGATACGAAATTCTCCTCCACTCCACCTCGTTCCCGACCTCCGTTGATAGCAGTCGGGTACCTCCTCAGTTCGCCACGAGCAACGAGTGCTCTGTTATGCCCGTGGTCTGCTGTTGTATCCTGAGAAACAGAAGTCCATCTGAGCCTCGAAACAGCGCTGGAGGAGGACGAATCTGTTTCAAGGAAACTGCGCTGCGCAGGCCTCAGCAATTTCCTGGTCGGGAGACATCCGACCACTACTCGGGAGACCCCAGTCGGGAAACTCCACTTGGGAATTCCAGTTTGGGAATTCCGCTTGTCTGCTCGGGAGCTCACTCGGCTGCTCGGGAGCTCACTCGGCCACTCGGAGCTCACTCGGTCACTCGGAGCTCACTCGACCACTCGGGAAAACTACTCGGGTTGGGAGATTCCACTCGGGAAAACTACTCGGGTTGGGAGATTCCACTCGGGAGTTCATTCGGCCACTCGGGAACCTCACTCGGAAGCTTCACTCGGGAGCTCGGGAGACTACTGCTAGAGAAGAAGGCAACTCGGATCACTCAACAGATAAGTTAGAATTAGTTTCTGTAATTTTAATTTATTGTAAACCCTCTGAAAAGGAGCCTCCAACATTTTATTAAACCAAATGTTAATCCCTTCAATCAAATGAGCCATTTAGCATCTTAATTTTTAGTTATTATCAATCTCTTAGGGAAGGAGAGCTTTGATGCGATGAAATTATTACCATATGATTTAATGATCATGGATTTTAATCGTGAAAATAACTTACAATGCAATGTTAGACCGTCCTTTATCAATCTTTTATTTCGACTTGAACTCCCAATTAATCACTTTATTTTTTTATATACAAATAGCCTTCAACCCTAAAGCCTCACTGGTTTAAATGGGCATGTGGAGCTCACAGAACTCAACTGGGAGCCAAAGATACTCAGGCAGTGCCACATGATTATCGGTTCGGCTATATCGGGGGCTTGCCCCTCATCACGTTTGTATGCTTAGTAGTTGAGAGTTTTTAGGAGTGATTGCTTAGAAGTCGTCGAGTAGAAATAAGGATTTTGATCTCAATAAACACCTTATTAGCTATTGCTATATGTATTATGTTTATTCTATTCTTCTGTATTAACCTTTGAGAGACTTTGTTAAAACATTATTAGTAGTGAAAATCAAACGAGTGTCGAAAATTACGTAAATTGTGAAAAGTCATTTCGTTTTCAAAAAAACAAAAAATATCCTAGAAATATTTCGAGAATATCTTTATTTTTATTGCTATTTAATAGCTATGACTAAATGTTATAATATGTAATAATTATTACAATATTATAAATTAATAAATTAACGGCCCAGATTGTCTATAATAATTGGGAGGGAGATAAAGTGAGGAAACTCAAATAATAGGTATTAGGACACAAGCTAGGGGATGGATAGTTTGCTTTGCTTTCATATGATTTATTGCAGCGGATAACTCGAAGCAATCGCTAATGCTTTTAATTTATTTAGTATCCACCTCCTTGAAATAACTAATCTAAGAATTCACACTGTGCACACAACTCTATTATGAATGCACTCTTTCTCGGAAACAATTCGGAAGTGGAAAAATCTCGTACAAGCTCAAATACAATAACAATATATGACCTTGTATTTCTTGGTTGAATTTGCCTCTTGATGTTTGGAAAGTGTAGCAACATTTCTCTTCCAACCCTCAAGAACTAACATGAATTGTTGTATCGAGCTCTATTTCTTCTCGCAATGGAAAACCCTTTTCTAGGGGTTACTTTTTGCTCATAATTGATTACGAATGATTCTAATCGATTGCCATAGGATCTGCACGCAAGTGTTAACGAGCAGATCCTATGACAATCGATTAGAATCATTCGTAATCAATTATGAGCAAAAAGTAAACCCTAGAAAAGGTTTTTTCAAACCCCCAATCTTCAATGAGGATTTCTAACTTAAATCTCATATTTTCTCTCTCTTTGATACACATCAAAACTCTCTGCAAGAGTCAATTTGTTCAATAGATCCCAATGAAAATCTCATACCTTTCATTGTATCCTATGCTCAACTTTGAGAATATATTTATCACAATGAAGATCTCTCATTGTCTCTTCATCCTTATTATTTAAAGAAAATCATGCTTTTAAGAAAGTCCTCTCCCTCAAAATATGCTCCAAACTTCTATCATTGCATCAATAATAATTTGATGTTCTTAGACCTTTAGGAAACCCAAATTTGAAGTTATGTGGTTAAAAATTCAACTTTGAATATATACCTCCTCTTTAACTTCAAATTAGTCTCTTTCAACCAATTCTTTCTTAACTTTATCAAGAAAATTTTCCCTTAAATACTTGTCAAAGTATTTCATAGGTTATAGATGGTTAACTCGACTAATCATGGCTTAATGGCCTCTATTCAGACCACTTAAAGCCAAAACAAGCCAAGTTAATCGATTGGTTTTTGTTATCAATTAATTACAACCTATCCGAATCGATTGGTGTTGGGTGTCAATCGATTATCGTCGTCTTAATCGATTACCTAATCGATTATACGAGTTTCTGTTCGTTAAAAATCCACTATCAATTGATCACTCGATCAATTAAACCTTGTCTCAATCGATCACTTGATCGATTTGAGTTTCTAATTTCTGAATTCAATTTTAGATACAAATTCAGAAAGTCACAAATAAATCTACGATTATTGAAAAATCATAAAATTTTACATAAATATTATTTATATCATATATTATCAGGAAAAAATAGATTTCTATGAAAATACTCTCCATTTTTAATGATAGATACAAAATTGAAAATCTTGAAAAACTTTAATATTTAATTCTATTTTATACCCACTTAATCAATGATGATTTCTATCAAAAATAGACTTTACTAAGGTTTTCCAAATTGATTTCAAGATAATTTTTAAAAATAATTTTCAACTATGTTCTTTGGGTTAGATGTACATAACTTGTACATTAGCTATCCCAATGATTGAACTTCATATAATCACTTGTTTTGATGAAACTAAAACTCAAATAGATATTCTAAATCAACATCTTGAGTTTTATTCATCCACCTAATATTTTACTTATATCTAATGTGCCTCAATACACATACAAGTCATCTTATAGTTTTTGTGAGATGTAAAAGTAGGTTCTTCCTAAACTAATGGTTCGTGTATTTTAACTAAACATTTTAATCTTTGACCATCCAACCTAGGATATCAATTAATATTATTGTCCTTAATTTTAATAAATTAAATAATACATGATAATAATCATGATATACATCACATGTGTATTTTAAAAAGAAAACTATCATAGTTAAATGATGTATGTATGACATGGCATATGATACCTTTCATGATGAAATATGAATGGTGTCATGACATATGATGAGACATACAAATCATGACAATTTTAGCATAAAGAATACACCTAGATTTTCTATCCAAATAACATTAACTAATCGCTAAGCCAAAGGTAGTCCTAATTTGTTCTCATCTCCTTAGAAAATATCAAAATCCCAACTTGACATTTCCTTGCATTCTATCTTATTTGTGCAAATTTGATCAAGCTCAAATCTTCCAAAAATTTAATTTGGCACAATTTTATTCTTCAAGACTAAATATCAATCCTCATTTTTAAGGTGTCACAATACCTTGAAAATTCCTAAAGTGCTAACTTCACTATGGTTGGGTTAATTACTCTTCCAATTTGAGTTGACACGCTCTAAACCCATCTAGGATGTAGAGAACACACTCTTAGGAACTCAAAACCTATTTGTGATCCTTGGGTGTTTTAGGTACTCGCTAGGGATAACTTCCTTAGAAACCTTCTTAATGACTTTTATAGGCTTCTTAGAAGCCTTAGTCACATTAGTCTCATCTATGTTAACTCTAGAGATATCTTTCCTTGTGGCATTGACTTAACTCCTAGACCTAGATTTAGTTTCATATCAATATGGAATACTATGATAGAATGATACATTCTCTTTACTCTAAGTTTGTATCTTTCTTGCCCTTAGATGGTTCTTATTTTCCTAAACCTAGATTTTGTTTCTTAAACCCTTTAACACTGTTTGTTAATTTTTCTAGGGTGCTCTCCAATTTATCAATTCTTGACATCAAGATTTGATTTTCAATCATTATTTCCTCAAATTTGAATTTTTTTATGATTGCCTTGGATATCCTTTCTCTTGGTCTTAGATTGTATAGGTCTACTGTTAAATACTCTAATCTTCTCACTAACCTTAGGTGTGGTAGTCCTAATATGAAATGTTTTGTAATTTCCTTAGGTTTTTCTTAGATTTTTTATGCTTTTCTATTTTCATGATAAATAACACTAAAATAATAATATTTATTTCTAGCATGTACTTTATCATGATTTAAATAAGTATTGTTAACTAATGGTATCTTAGTTTTGTTCTTGGAAGCTCCCCCTTGACTTTAAGTTTCTTTGTTGCTTTTCTTTGATGCTTCCCCTTTGGGCATTGTGTTCGGTAGTACCCCTTTTGATTGTATAGGAAGCATATAATATGTTCCTTGCCTTTATGCGTCAAGGTTCCATCCTCATTTGATTTTTTTTCCTTTACCTTGGGCACCACTTGAACCTTCTTGTTGGCCAATTATGGACACTGTTCTCTTTCTTTATACTCAAAATAAATTATATGATTTTTTTCTTTATGAATTGAACTTGTTATAGTTTCATAAGTTGAGTTTGTAGAGGTGGTGATGTCTTCTTCCTCATTGATTTTAGATGATGATATCTTTCTTTGTTTCAATGTCAATGGTATAGGATTATGTCGGGCCAGCTAGAGGAAGGTGAATAACTTTGAAAAATAAAATCAACCTTCTAACTTTCTATTTTAGCAATGATACACTATTAATTAATCAGAAATAACATGAAAGAAACAAGTAAGAGAGGACTCTGAATTTACTTGGTTTGCAACCTGGGTGGTTGCTAACCAAGACGTTGAAGCTTTACTAAAAAGATTTCTTTTTATATAAGCAGAGAAACCTCTTACAAGCAGTTAAGAGTATAGAAGATTAGAACATAACTAGAAATGATTACAAAGTGTGTTGGTCTAATTCTGAGCTAAAAGGACTCTATTTATAGAGTTTGAGAAAACTTATCTGTTGCTGACGTGGCACATCCGAGGTGCCCGAGTTGTGCCAACACTTATTTGCTTCGCAACAGCAATAAAAATGACTCTTTCTGAGATAAGGCAGCCGACATTGAGCGCCCCTATTGAATATGGGTACCCCTAAGCTGATCCGGGTGCCCCAAATAGGTCTCAAGAACCTTGGATAGGTCTCGGGCGCCCCAGACTGTTCTAGGCATCCCGAATAGTTTCTTGAGCGACCCAGATTGTTCTGCTGCCCCCAGATAGGGCCTGGGTTCCCCAGACTGTTCCACGCCCCTCGATCCTTGTCATCCTCCGATTGACTAATCTTCTGATGTTTTTGGGTGATTTTTGATCGTCTGAAGTTGAGCTCACTCGAACCCAACTTTCGACCCGAGCAGTCTTTCACCCCGACTTCTCGTCCCTCGAACGTCACACGCGTTCTTCTCACTCTACAGATGTACTCTTCTGGAGTTTTTCGTCCCTCGAATGCATCGAGCCCATTGGCTCTCTTCCCGTGCACTCCTTTTTGCTTGCCGCTTCTTTTACTCGACCTTTTATGCTCCTAAATTCTGTTGGGTTCTCCCGGCACAAAATCATAAAAACGCAGCGGAAACAAGAACCCTCGAGCGATCCATGCGAAAGAAAACTCGTACGAAGTTATCTATCTAATAGATTTATCTACTGTTTATACCTTTGAAGTGTGCCCTTCGTTTATCCCGCTCGTCCAAGATGCGCCGGATCTCTTGCACGTTCAAGCGTCCGTGCCTCTATTCGTATCCACACCGACACAATCTCTCAACTTCGGGAGAGCTACCTTAGTTGTGCTAGCAACTTGAGGTAGCTCGCAGAACACCAAGAACCTTACAATAAGGTTTTGGCCAAAAAGGGAGGAGAGGAAGAAGAGAGGAAGGGAAAGGGAAAAGCTAAGGCAAGAAGACCTCATCCAAAGTCACAAGGCCCTCTTTTATAATCATCCCATGAATATGAAGAGGTTTGTGTCTCTTTCGCTTCCTTCATTAATACCAATAAAGAGCACATCTTTTAATATGGCTCTTCATCTTTTCCCATGCAAGAAAAGAATATTTTTATCCAATGAAGAGAGACTTTTCTCTTTCCTTCATGCAATTCCGACCGGGCCTCTCGGGCTTCCGACTCGGTCTCCCGACCAAGTCTCCCGACCAAGTCTCCCGAGCAAGTCACTGAGCTCTCGACCAAGTCTGTCGAGCTCCGACTCGGTCTGCCGAGCTCCGACTCGGTCTGCCGAGCTCCGACTCGGTCTGTCGAGCTCCGACTCAGTCTGCCGAGCTCCAACCCACACTCTCGAGTTCCCAACTTGAGCTCCCGAACTGACCTCCCGAGTTCTCAACTCGGGCTCAGATCTCCCGAGTTCCCAACTCGGGCTCAGATCTGCCGATCAACTTTCCCGAAGCATTGTGTCCTTTGTGTGTAACCCAATAGGTTCTCGTGACGTTGGCAATGCACCTAAACACTTTAGACACATAAGCAATGAGCGGCATCTAGCAATGCATCATTGCTACCCAAGTAACAAGAAAAGTCGAGATCTGACTAAACCTCCGTGACTATGATAATGTATGACCTTGTCCTTCTATCCTTGATATCTAGATTGACCAATGAGGCATAGACCATGTCATCCTCAGTCACTCTTGTGTTTCTTGATCCCGAGTAGACTCACTCAAACAAATGAGCTCAATATCTCATATTGACTCATTCGAGTATGACCATGCGTTTTAGTAGTCCTACTCGATCAAGTGGCCCACAGATATCACTCCCGTCATATGGGAGGGATAGATCTCATCTACATCACTCATATCCCTCCGCATAATTCATTACATAACTAGTGATCGCCTTTATAGTCCACCCTATTACGGGTGACGTTTGACGATACCAAAGTACATAACTCCTTATGTAGAGAACCGTAATGACTTCAAGTCTAAGGACTATTCATACAAATAGTCACATGAGAAAGTTTATGACACTCATATGACAATCTATGAAACTTTCTCATGACGGGTCATTCAGTACACATTCTCCAATGTATACCCATGTGTCAACTTGATATCACATATCCATGACTTGTGAGCTCAAGTCATCAGTTGACCTACATGCTAGTCTCCATGCATTAATATTGTCCTTGAATATTAATGCTTGACTAAGAATAATTTAGTATAGTGTTCTCTACATTATCTCACTATCGATTCAACCAATCGATATAATGTAGATAAGAACCTACTACACATGGACATTATTATACTTAGTTATTCGACACAGAATACAAAGTAAGTATAATAACCAAACATGCATTTATTAATGATAGAATATGATACAAAATGTCCTTAGTCAATCATCACATAATTGGCTCTAGGGCTCCTACTAACAATTCGTGCACACTTAGACACAAGACATCAAAACTTAACAAATGGTCCATGCCGAGGCACATATAAGATTTATGCTCCCCTTCAATCCTTGAAAAGTGGGTGCTTCTTGAACTTCTTCTGCGAATGTTGAGCATCATTCAACCTCTAAGTTCTTATGCTCTTGATCGAAAGAGTGTTCCTCTTTAAATTCATCTTCATTTGATGTTGAGTTTGGAGTTTCACGAAGCTTGGCTAATTTACTCCATAGTTCTTTGGCATCTTAAAATGAACTTATCTTTCACAAAATATTGTTAGGAAATAAATTAACCAAAATTTTAGTTATCCCATTTCTTCTTGAGTTTTGATATACATTGGCGTTTTGCTATCGATTGGACTTTGGAATCTCTCAATTAGAGCTAACCATTGCTCTATTTTCATCATGAAGAAATTTTTGATCTTTAACTTCCAAAGATCGAAACTTCCAATTCTGAATGGTGGAGTTGCCTGAATGTCATAGCCGAATTACATTTTAAAGTTGAACTCCCTTGATCTTGACTTGTTGAAATTAGGGCTTCTTCTTCTTTCTCTAGCTCATTGTTCTCTTCAGCAATTGATCCAAATAAGAGCGACATCGCTTTGATACCACTTGTAGAACACGTTGAGAGCTAGGGGGAGGGTGAATAGCTCGCTTCGTTCTTAGATGATTGATGTAGTGGATAACTCGAAGCAATCGCTAACACCCTTGATTTACTTGGTATCTATCTCCTTGAGGTGACTAATCCAAGGATCCACACCGTGCACACAACTCCACTATGAACACACTCTTTCTCGAAAATTTTATACAAGCTCAAATATAAGAAATGCCAAAAAGAAGTGCAAATTAGGTTTCACAAGTAATAAAAAATTATTACAATATATGACCTTGTTTTTCTTGCTTGGATTTGCCTCTTGATATTTGGATAGTGTAGCAACATTTCTCTTACAAGCCCTCGAGACCTGATGTCAATTATTGTATCAAGCATTATTCCTTCCCGTAGTGGAAAACCCTTTTTCTAGAGTTTACTTTTCGCTCCTATTCGATTAGGAATGATCATAATCAATTACCACGTAGGATCTACCCGTTAACACCTACAAAATGACTCTTTTTCGAAATCCTAATCGATTGGTAAGTCATACCAATCTATTCAAAAACTTTTAATCGATTACCAAGGTTTTAAATGATTGCCCCAATCGATGTTCAACCTTTCTGTGTTCGTAAGGAACCTCCCAATCAATCACCCAGTAGATTAGGGATGCCGGAATCGATTGTTCAATCGATTTTGGTACCTCCTATGCTCTCGGAATTTTAGCCTCAATTGATTAGCTAATTGATTGGGAAATACTTAATTGATTACCGAATTGATTCCCAGCCTGTTCTCGTGTGAGAATGCCCCTGATTGATTGCTCTAATTGATTAACTTAGGGCCAATCGATTCCCTAATCGATTGCCCAACCTCAACTTGTTTGATCCAAGTGTAGGATTTCCTCACCCACCATTCGATTAACATTGCTTAGTTCTTAAGTAGGACTTCTCTTGTGCCAAATGTTTAGCTCCTAGCTAATCTACCTTGGTTTTAACCTAATTTCTAACTAAGTTTGCCTAGTCCCACTAGGACTTCCTCCATGCCAAGTGTTTAGCTCCTGATTAATCCACCTTGGTCTTAATTTAGTTCCAATTAGATTTGCCTAGTTCTACTAGGATTTTTCTTGTGTCAAGTGTTTACCTCACAATTAACCCAACTTAGACTTAATGTAGTTTCCAACTAGGTTTGCCTAGTCTCATTGGAGACTTTCCATTTGCTAAAGCTTTAGTTAATGTAAGCTCATTGACAGTTGCTAGAGGGGGAGGGGGGGTGAATAATACTTTTCGATTCTTTCTCTACAAGAAGATTAGCACAATACACAAATATAATGAAAAACAAGAGAACCAATGCTAACACCTTCGTTTACTTGGTATCCACCTCCAAGAGGTGACTAATCCAAGAATCCTTCGGTGGATCACTCCCCGGATGACCTCCGGCTAGCCCTTGTCGTTCCTTGTGGGTGGAGAAACTTCGCCACAACACTTCGACAATATCTGAGCCCTTAGACTACTATTTGGCCTTTAACCAAAGCCAAATTCGTCAACAGTCTCAGCCAACACGAAGTCCTCTTAAATAGAACTAAGGGTTGAAACCCTCGCCACCAGTCGACTGCTCGTAGGGCAGTCGACTGGTCCCACTGAAAATCAACCCTAACGTTCGAATTTTTAGCCAACACACCAGCCGCTACAAGTCGACTGCTCCCAGACCAGTTGACTGTGTTGGGACCGGGTGCATGTTGACAAGGATATGGGTTTGTAAAATTTTAAATTTTTTCGTGCAGCGGAAGAATTAGCATAAAATAATTTCTCAAATTATTTTAACCACGTATCTAGCATGCAACCTTATGATGTGTGGACATGATCATAAATTAAAACTTTGCGGAAAAGTAAACTAATTTACTTTGTACCTCGTGTAACTCGAAGAAAGGGACGAGATCCAACCGTACTGTCCCTTGGAAGCTCCGCCTCTATTCGCGTCCACGCCGAGTTCTCTTCGGGATGACTTCGCAAAGCCACGAGTTTTGTGTCGACGAGAACTACTAGATTCTCCAAAGACACAACTAGAATATCAAGAGAGAAGAAAGGAAACCAACCACCAAGTAACGGAATCAAAATTCCGGGAAAGGAAGGAAGGAGTCGCGATCCGCTTCTTCTTCTTCTTCGGCACGAACTTGGTGGAGGAAACTCACGGGCACCCTAGGTGCTTGCGCCGGCCCTAGGGGAGGAGAGAGAGCCGACCCTAGAGAGAGAAAGGGCGCCGGCCCTAGAGAGAGAGAGAGTTAGAGAGAGGGAGAGAGTTAATCTCTTGATTAATCTATTAAGGAAATCAAGCCTAGCCTTGGTTCCTTTATATAGTAGCCTCTCCCTTGCCAAGTCTCCCCTTTAACGGAATTTTTCATAAGAAATTTATCCTATAAATTTTCTTTATGAATTATTCCGTTTAAACCAAGTTTTATTATAACTAATTTTATAATAAAACAAATACATCTCTCCTTTTATTATGGAATAAATTTTACAAGAAATTTATAAATTTTCTTATTATGGAAAAATCAATTCATAATTGATTTTATAAAATTAAAATAAACCATTCCATGGATCATTTTAATTTCCATAAAAAAGAATAAATTTTTATAAATTTTTTTATATAAATTTCTTTATACAAATTTATTTATCCATAATTTATAAAACAAATCGCACTTGATTTATTTTATAAAATAAACTAAATAAATTGGTTCTCTCTTTTATTGTGGCCGGCCAAACCACCGTCTTTGGCCGGCCACTTCAAGCCCAATCCCTCGCGAATTAAACTCATTTAATTCGCCCGATAAGCCTTCAAAAGACTTAGCCATTTTAAGCTTCCATTGCGCCTCTGATTAATTCAGATTCGACTTATTTCTCTTGATTGAAAAATCTAATTTTCAACTCGTTTTAAATCCCTCGGATTACTCGTAGTGCGTGTGACTAAATAGGCTTTCAATTTATGTTGGCCGTCTATAATCAACTAATTATAGAACGATCATGAGTGGCACCTAGTAGTACATCATGACCCCCAATTAATCGAAAGATCAACGGTTGACCTCAGAAATATTTCTGAAACCCTTCAGCAGCTCTAATGAAACGTGCCCCATTCCCTTCACCATCTTATACCCACTTGGTTCAGGACACGGTCTATGTGTGTCAGTCCCCACTAGGCTGACTACGTCACACCTAGCCCAAGTAGTGTCTTTCTCGTCCTTTGGATTTCTAATTACTCTCATATATTTAAGAGACTCATACTCTAAACATGACATGCTCTGGCCAGAGGCTTTGAGTAACAATCCGACGATAGGCCTGGGTATACATCTCCTCGCAAGGAGTGGTGAATCCTTTGTAGGCTGTTTAAACATCTTCGGGCACTTCGGCTTATACCCAATCATCCTAGGTCCACACCTCCTTAGAGATGCTTGCTTAAGATGTTAAAGTATAAGTCTCCATGACCAAGATGACTTGAACACCGCAAGTCAAAGGAACATCGTACTTAAGCTGCAGTAAGAACTTCATTGACATATCTTTATGTAGATTACCATATGAAGTTTTACGGCTAGTCACTCCAATGAACTAGTTCCCTTAACTAGCATCCATGTTTATCTCCGGACATCCCAATGTCACCAGCCAGTGAGAATCAGTTGATTAGAAAATAACCCATGCTAGTCTCAACAGAATTGATAGTGTCCGCATTTATCAATTCATCGACTAGGGATATTTTCAATACTTCACAATTGCACATGTAGAGATAATCACTAGTTGTGATCCCATCACAAATTCTCTTATGCTGTGAATTGTATTGCGGACATTCAGTAGATGAGTTTAAGATCCCAATCAAATACACAAATATGTATACTCAAATAGTGAATTATCATTTATTAAAATAAATGTTTACAATCATAAGGCGATTGCCTTAGGACACTTCTCTCATATCACTAACAAACTCCCACTTGGCCTAATGTCAATCGCTACGGTATCCAATACCACAGGCTCTAACATGACCCTCAAACTTGCTTTGAGGCAAGGCCTTAGTTAAAGGATCCGCTAAATTCCTTTCAGTGGGAATTTTCTCAATTTGTATATCATTCCTACTTATAATCTCTCTGATCAGATGATAGTGGCGAAGCACGTGTTTGGATCGCTGATGAGACCTTGGTTCCTTTGCTTGTGCAATAGCTCCATTGTTGCCGCAATAAACCGGTATTGCTTCATCAATGGTTGGAACCTCACTAAGTTTTAAGACAAACTTCTTGATCCAGACTGCTTCCGTGGTAGAATCCGCTACGGTGTCTTGTTTGGAACTCTTCCAACTTATTGCGCCTCCATTCAATGTAAATACGTATCCAGACTGAGATTTGGAGTCATCCTTATCTGTCTGGAAACTGGCATCTGTATACCCACGTATTACCATATCTCCTTCTCCATATATTAGGAACACATCCTTAGTTCTTCTTAAGTACTTAAGGATTGTCTTGACAGCCGCCCAGTGATCCATACCTGGATCAGACTGGTATCTGCTCGTGACGCTCAGAGCATATGATACATCGGGCCTAGTACATAACATAGCATATATGATAGATCCTATCGTGGATGCATAAGGAATCTTATTCATGCAAATCCTCTCGTCTTCTGTGCGCGGACACATAGACTTTGAAAGGTTGATCCCATGCCTGATGGGAAGGTAACCTTTCTTGGATTCCGACATGCTAAACCTTTTTAGCACTCGGTCTATATACGTAGACTGCGAAAGACCAAGCAACCGTTTTGATCTATATCTATAGATTCTAATCCCAAGGATATAGGTTGCTTCTCCCAGGTCTTTCATGGAGAAAGTTTTGGACAACCAAATTTTAAATGTCTGTAAAACTGATATATCATTTCCTATAAGTAATATGTCATCGACATATAATACTAGGAATACGACTGCACTCCCACTAACCTTCTTGTACACACAAGGTTCGTCAGGATTTTGTGAGAAATCAAACTCTTTGATTGTCTCATCAAAACGGATGTTCCAGCTCCTAGATGCTTGCTTCAGTCCATATATGGATCGTCGAAGCTTGCATACTTTGGTTTTATCAACCGATGTGAAACCTTCAGGTTGTATCATGTATACATCCTCAAGCAGGTTTCCATTAAGGAAAGCTGTTTTCACATCCATTTGTCATATCTCATAATCATAATGAGCTGCTATGGCTAGGAGCATCCGAATGGATTTAAGCATAGCTACTGGCGAATAGGTTTCGTCATAATCAATTTCTTGTTTCTGACGATATCCTTTTGCCACTAATCTAGCCTTAAAGGTAACAACATTACCTTCCATGTCGGTTTTCTTCTTGAAAATCCACTTGCACCCTATGGGTTTAATCCCTTCAGGTGGGTTAACCAAGTCCCATACTTGATTTTCGTACATGGAATCCATTTCCGACTTCATGGCTTCAAGCCATTTGTCCCTTTCTGAACTTTTCAGAACATCTTCATAACTGATAGGTTCGTCATCGCTTATGAGTAACACGTCGTTCGATTCACTTATGAGAAATCTGTATCTCTCTGGAATATTGCGTGTCCTATCAGATCTACGAAGAGGTGGTGTTGTTTTAGGTTCAACTGATAACTCATCACTATGAGTTATCGGTTGTGGGTCTAGACTAGGTGTCTCTGTAATGTCTATTGGAGTTTCTTGAACTTCATCAAGTTCAATGCCACTCCCACTGTTTTCTTGTAAAAGAAATTCTTTTTCCAGAAATACAGCATGCCTTGAAACAAACACCTTTTGTTCCAAGGGATGATAGTTTGTTGGTAACCCTTCATTTCCTTAGGGTATCCAATAAATAGACATTTATCAGACTTAGCATCCAATTTGTCTGATACAGTCCGCTTCACATAAGCAGGACAACCCCATATCTTAAGGTGAGTTAAGTGAGGTTTCTTACTATTCCATGTCTCATATGGAGTAATAGAGACTACCTTGGTCGGGACTCTGTTTAGCAAGTAAACAGCTGTCTTAAGTGCATAGCCCCAAAAGGATTTTGGAAGAGTTGCATGATTCATCATCGACCTAACCATGTCCATTAAGGTTCGGTTACGCCTCTCAGATACACCATTATGCTGTGGTGTATATAGCAGAGTCCATTGAGACAATATCCCATTGTCCCTAAGATAATCTTGAAACTCTTGACTCAAGTATTCACCACCCCGATCGGATCGAAGTATCTTAATACTTTTGCCAAGCTGTTTCTCTACTTCATTTCTGAATTCTTTGAATTTCTCAAAAGCTTCAGATTTGTGTTTCATCAAAAACACATACCCGAATCGTGAGTGATCATCGATAAAGGTGATGAAGTAGCTATAGCCTCCTTGTGCAAGAGTTGACATTGGTCCACATGCATCAGTATGTATTAGACCAAGCAATTCTCCCACTGGATTACCTTTTCCGGAAAAGGGTAATTTGGCCATCTTGCCTTTTAAGCATGATTCGCATGTATCAAATGAACCGGGTTCAAATGATTCCAAAATTCCACATCGGTGTAATTCGGTCATGCGTTTCTTACTTACATGGCCAAGACGGCAATGCCAAGTATAGGAGTCTATTCGATTATCTATTCGAGCACGTTTGTTGCTAACTTCGATATTGAAAACGACATTGGATAAATCTAACGTGTAGATACCATTGCACAAAGTTCCATTCCCATAAAGAACGTCATTTAAAGTTATGTAACAACAATTGTTACTAAAAGTTAAATGGTATCCCTTTTCATTCAAGCATGAAATAGATACAGTGTTCTTTATTAACGAAGGAACAAAATAACAATTATCCAATTCTAAGACACGTCCAGTGGGGAGCTTTAGCAAATATGTTCCGATGGCAACAGCAGCAATCTTTGCTCCATTTCCAACTCGCAAATTTGCTTCTCCTTTGACGAGTCTTCTTCTATTCCTTAGCCCCTGTATGTCATTACATATATGTGAGCTACACCCAGTATCAAGTACCCAGGTATTTGAGGAAATAGAGTGACATTCAATAACGAAGATACCTGAAGAGGATGGGGCATCGGATGCCTTATTCTTCAAGGACTCAAGATAAACCTTGCAGTTTCTTCGCCAGTGACCCTCCTTGCCACAATGATGACAAGTTCCTTTTGGTTTCTTTTCAGTCTTTTGGCATTTTTCTTCTTCCCTTTATTCTGTTCTTTGGCCTTCCTCTTAGAACCTTTCTTCGAGGAACCAACTAACAGTACCGTCTTTTGATCCGGCTTTACAAAAGGCTCCACAGTCTTCAGCAGGTTGAGCAACTCAGGAATGGTAGTCTCTAGTTTGTTCATCCGATAATTCATCACAAATTGTGAATAACTTTTGGGCAAACAACTCAGAATTAAGTCAATACTTAGTTCATGATCCATTGCAAAACCGAGTGTGCTCAGTCGCTCAATGTACCCCAACATCTTTAACACAAACTGCGAGGCAGAAGTGCCTTCCTGCATCTTAGTGGTGAAGAGGAGTATGGAGACTTCGAACCTTTCGGATCTCGCCTGCTCTTCAAATAACTCATGAAGATGGAAGATGATGGTATAAGCATCCATATGCTCATGCTGCTTTTGCAGCTCAGGTATCATAGAGGCTAGCATGATGCAACTCGCAAGTTCAGAATCGGTCACATGTTTCTGTTAGGCCATTAGCTGGTCTGGAGTTGCACCTTCTGGAGGATGGTTGGGAAGTTGATCTTCAAGGACATATGCAAGCTTCTCTGCCTTGAGGACTATCCTCAGGTTTCGAAGCCAGTCCATGAAGTTTGGCCCAGTCAGTTTATTGGTGTCCAAAATGGAACGCAAGTTTAGAGAAGACATGATCGAGTGATTAACCTAGAAATACAAATTGAGCTTATGTGAGAAGAATGATAAAGAATGTATCAATATACATTAATTAAAAATCCTATTTATTTTTCAAATTGAATAACCCTTTTTATCAATTCGGGAGATCGTAGGAACATCTCCAAATAGGTTGATATCCAACCATAGATAAGAACAACCATGGCTGTGGCCATCAAGTTATTCTTAGCTATGAAGGTAGGTAATTATACCGATTACATATCACATATATGTAACTATCACTTTATGCTATCAACTAATTGAATGTTTGCATAAATCATTGGGTTGTTAACTCATTAACAAGTATGCACAATATACATAGCACCCAACTGCACCTCTCTTTACATCGACCTTGGCTGTGGCACAACAAATCGATGCTCCAAGCTTAAGGCTGACCCATTAATCAAGAAATAGTTTTAATATGGTTGGAGCTCATTCAACCGTTTAGTCAGGCTTGGATGTGTCCAACAACCAAAACTAAGGATTGACCTCTGACTCCAACTATATTATTCATAAACTAATTCCATGGTTTGAACATGTTGAGGTTCAAGCCGGGCATGGATGTGTCCATCAACCCAAACGAGAAACAAAACTCCGATTCTAACCATATTAATGGAAGGTGTTGGCCTTAATATTTTGTAAGGGGTTTTGGGTCTCATCCTTTCTTTTCTAAGCACATTCATGACATATAATTATGTCATGACTAACGATTTCCTTAATAAAGTATGTATGTGACTTAATTTATCAAG
>JAGFNQ010008239.1:0-28135 GCA_024364735.1 Boesenbergia rotunda
CCTGATCGAGGATTAGGCATGATATGGAAAACCCTAACCTGGGAGGTTAGGTGTGATGATTGTGATGATTATGATTAAGTCCTAATCGAGGATTAGACATGATGTTGGAAAATCCTAACCTGGGAAGTTAGGTGTGGAAAATCCTAGCTTGGAAGGCTAGGTGTTGAAAATCCTAACCTGGGAGGTTAGGTGTTGGAAAAGTCCTAATTCGGAAGGGTTGGGTGAAAAGTCCTAGCTTGGAGGGCTAGGTGAAAAGTCCTAACCTGGAGGGTTAGGTGCAAATTCCCATCCTGGAGAATTAGGTGAAAAAGTCCTGGCTTGGAGGGTCAGGTGCCTAGCTTGGAGGGCTAGGTTGGATGATGTTCTAACTCAGAAGAGTTGGGTGAAAAGTCCTAGCTTGGAGGGCTAGGTGAAAAGTCCTAACTTGGAGGGTTAGGTGCAAATTCCCAACTTGGAGAGTTAGATGGAAAAATCCTTAGCTTGGAGGGCTAAGGTGGATGAATCCCTAGCTTGGAGGGCTGGGTAGAGTCATTGGATCGGTCTGGTGACTGATCAGGGACTGTTGGCACGCTGCTTCTTAGTGGATCGGTCTGGTGACCGATCCAGCTATGTCTGATCGGACTGGTGACCGATCAGGGAGTGCACAGTGAGATTGGGAATCTACTGTGTGGCTCCTGATCGATCCGGAGACCGATCAGGGAGCAGGCTGCTTCCTTGCTGTCTTGCTCCTGATCGGTCTGGCGACCGATCAGGGAGCAAACAGTGAGTGAGTTCCCTTGCTGATCAGAGCCTCGGATCGGTCCGGTGACCGATCAGGAACCTTGGGTTTGATTAAAAAGTAACTGTTCATCTGCTTTGATCGGTCTGAGTGACCGATCAGGATCCAATCTGATCGGTCTGGTGACCGATCAGGATTCACCCTGATCGGTCCGGTGACCGATCAGGCGTGTATAGCTGTGAGAGCTGGGAATCCCAGCAAAGCAGTGGATCGGTCTGGTGATCGATCCACACACCCTGGATCGGTCCGGTGACCGATCACTTTAATTCAAATTTCACTGTCAGACGTCGTCAGAGCGTCTGATCGTATCCGATTTGCTGATGTATGTGATATGCTTTGTGATCTTCTGCTCTAATGCTCTAATTGAGTTTCAGGTGACAGGGGAGGATTCAAACACTCAAGGAGAAGTCAAAGAGTGCTTTCCTTGGAGCAGGTTTGTCCCTTTTCCCATCTCAGGTTGCAACGGCGAGCTGCGGACTGGAGCTAAGACTGGAGCTCGACTGAGGAGCTCAGTGAGTCCAGAGATAGCTCAGTAGAGGCTGGCGTTGGCAGAGGAGTAGCTGGGAGCTACAGAGATGGTGTCACCTGTCGTTTGGCGGAGAAACAAAAAGGAACGCGAGAGTTGAGTTCAGTATAAGATTCAGTTTTGAAAACCTGTGTGTTCTTGCGTTCTGCTGATAGAAGCTTGCTGTTCTTGAGTTCTTCATCCATTCTAAGCAAGCTATTGAGAAGCATTCATCATACTTGAGCGCTTGAAGGAGAAAACAAGAAGCTGGGAGTCCGACAGTGGGAAGACACGAAGCAGACAGGGGTCTGCGTGAGATCGCCACTGGGTGGAGCTCGGGAAGCTTGCTGTGTTTAATCCTTGCTAAGTGTTTGAGTAAGATCTTTCTTGTTGTTGTTTCATTGTGCTCATTATATATCATTGTTTGAAACACACTGTGGAGAGGTTTCTCCACCGAGAAGGAGGTTGCTTCATATCCGGTGTTAACCGGGGTTTGATCTGCCGACGATCAAGGGATCGCCCACCTCAAGGGCACGCCAAGGAGTAGGGGCAAGTTATCCCCGAACCTTGTAAACCCTCCTTGTTAGCGATCTTGCTAGTTGTGTGTGCTTTGCTCTCATTTGTTTTCCTGCATACTCTGTTTTCCATTCTTTCCGCTGTGCTACTGATATTTGAGTTGCAGAAATCGTGATAAGTTTTCAAGGGGCAAGCGATTGTCTATATTCACCCCCCTTCTATAGCCATCTCGTTCCCAACACTTGTGGTACCCTTCCATTCCATAGTTCAAGAGGTGTTTTCCTAGGAACCTATGTACCAAAACCCGATTTTGAATATAGCAAGCGGTGTTAACCGCTTCGGCCCAAAAATAGCTAGGAAGGGAATATGCATTAAGCATAGTCCTAGCAGCTTCTTGTAGGGCTCGATTTCTCCTCTCAACTACCCCATTTTGTTGAGGAGTCCTTGGGCATGAAAATTCATGCTTGTACTCATTTTCAACACAAAAGTGTGTGAAACTTGCGTTTTGGAACTCCCCACCGTGGTCACTCCTAATTCGGTTTATTTTGATTTGTTTTTTGTTTTCTACCCTTTTACTAAATCCTATAAAAATCTCTAGGGTATCATCCTTATGTTTCAAGAAATAAACCCATGTAAACCTAGAAAAATCATCTACTATGACTAGGCAATATTTACTCCCTACAAGTGAGGGAGTGCTATAGCAATCAAATAAATCTATATGCAAAAGTTCTAAAGGTAAAGAAGTAGTGGTTAGGGTTTTACCTTTGTGTGATGCTTTTGATTGCTTACCCTCTTGGCATGCATCACACAACTTGGTCTTCTCGTACTTGATCATTGGTAGCCCCTTCACCAACTCTTCCTTGGCCACTCTTGCAATGCTCCTCATGTTGACATATCCAAGTCTCCGGTACCACAACCATCCTTCTTCTTCTTTGGACATGAAACACTTAGCAACATTGTTAGTAGCATAAGTAAGATCAAGATAATATAAATTTGCCTCTCTAAACCCTTCTAATATGATAGTATTTGATTCATTATGCCTTATTATACATTTCCTAGTATGAAATTCAACTCTAAAATCGGCATCACATAATTGACTCACACTTAATAAATTGAACTTCATATCTTTGATTAGAAGTACCTTATGTATAGAAATGGTGGAAGATACCTCAATTGTGCCCCTACCAATGATTTTCAACTTTCCACTATTCCCAAAGGAGACCGTCCCTTCTCTTAAGTAGCTAATAGTGGTGAATTTGCTCACATCCCCGGTCATGTGTCTTGAGCATCCACTATCTACTATCTACATAGTTGAGGCCTCCTTCACCTTTACCTAAACAACATGGAAAACATACTCTTTTGGTACCCATATCTTTGATCCATAAGCATCATTTAGAAATCTCTTAAGTACCCATGCTTTCTTTGTGGTTCCCCTAGCCCCTAGACTCCTAGATGCACCAATCCTACCGGTAAGTGAGACAAAGGCTACCTCCTTTATCCTAGGCCTATATCCTAAGCCGGCCTTGTTATACACAGCCCTTTGACTGTTGATGATCATATCTAGGTTACTAGATCCTACTTGAAATTTCCTAAGGGCCTTCGTGAGGTCATCTACCTGTTTCCTTAGTTCCCTATTTTCAGTTTCAGCATGTAAAGCATATGGAGAAGTAGAACTAGCATGCAATTCTTTAAGTTTAGTAGATTCTACTCTAAGCATGACAATTTCTTCTTTTAGATCCTTAATTTTACTTCTAGCCTTAGCTAAGTCCATGTTAGTGCTAGAAATTATCTTTACTAAAGTAGAGGAGGGTAAGTGGTATACCTCACTTACCGAAGCTTCTGACTCTGATAATGAAGTGGAGGAGCTCTCATCTTCACTGCTTGAGCTTCGTTCATCATCTGATGAATCCGAGTGGTCTTGTGCCATAAGAACAAAGTGGGAGACTTGCTCTTCTTCTTCCTCTGAGGATGATGGATCATCCCATGTCGCCTTTAGGTTGGTGGCACCCTTCTTCTTTCCTTTTGACTTCTTCTTGTCCCCTTTCTTCTTCTCCTCCTTTTTGTCATCTCTTTTCTTCAATTGGGGGCACTCATTCTTCATGTGTCCCTCTTGGTGGCAGTTGTAACATATGATGTCCTTGGTCTTACCCTTACCTTTGGACCCTTTCCTAGCATAGGACTTGTTAGACAAACTTTTAAAAGCTCTACGAAATTTTCTTACCATGAACGCCTCTTGATCGCTGTCCAAGGAGGCACTGGATTCTTCTGAGTCTGATGATGAGGAGTAGATCACTTTTTTCTTCTCCTTCCTTTTCTTCTTCTCCTTTTCTGCAACAAAGGCAATACCCTTCTCTTTGGCCGAGACATTAGCTTGCTCGTGTATCTCAAATTCACAGAAAAGGTCGTCTAATTTAACAATTGACAAATCCCTCGATACCTTGTATGCATCAACTATGGACGCCCACAAGGTGGTTCTCGGGAAGGCTTGTAGAACATACCTGACGATGTCCCGGTTCTCGATCTTCTCTCCAATCACATGGAGCTCATTTATCACTTCCTTTACCCTTCCATGTAGCTGGCTGACGGTCTCGTTGCTCTTCATGGATAGGGATTGTAGTTGGGCCACTAGCAAGTCCTTCTTGGCTCTTCTGGACTCATTGACCCCTCGTTCAATTCCACCAACTTGTCCCACAGTTCCTTAGTGCTCTTGAACGGCCCCACCTTGTTCAGTTGCTCCTTCGAGAGCCTGCACTGCAGTGTGGTGGTGGCCTTGGCATTGGATTGCGCCCTCTTCATCACCTCCTTTGACCAAGATCTCATCGGTGTTGATTCTCCTCTTTCATCGACGGGCGCCTCGAAGCCATCTACAACACTGATCCAGTTTTCAATATCATTCATAAAATAATATTACATCCTACCTTTCCAGTAAGTCGTTCCCGTCGAAGAAAGGTTGTCATGCGGTGGAGTATCCCTCATGAAACGCCATTAAATTTGCTTCGGTTGACGGTTAGTTCTTCCGAAACACACTTGCTCTGGTACCAATTGAAGGATCGTTTAGGCGTGCTAGAGGGGGGGGTGAATAGCACTTTTTCGTATTGGATCTCTACAAATTTGTTAGCGCAGCGGAAATAATATGCAAATGAAAATAATTACAATGCTAACATTTATCGTTTACTTGGTATCCACCCAGATGGGTGACTAGTCCAAGGATCCACGCCGCGAGCACCACTTTTCACTATTGAAAACTCTCCTTGAGGTGGAGAAACCTTTACCGTCAATCTTCCTCTTTTCAGAATACAGTAGAATACAAGAGAGGAAGTGGAAAACACTCTTCAGACGAGCAGCACTTCGACACTGTACGGAACCGTACTATGCACGTGTAAAAAAGTGCTCCTTTTATAGGTGAACAGGACAAACTCGCTGTCTGTCCAGCCCGCACCAGTCGATTGCCCCAAGGGCAGTCGACTGGGGGCAATTGACTGGTCTAGCATTAATTGCTAGCTAACGGCTAACCAACGGCTAGTTTTTGGGGTATACCAGTCGACTGCCCCATGGGCAGTCGACTGGTCCGAGGCTGAAAACTTTCTGTGGGTTTTGGCAGTCGACTGCCCCATGGCCAGTCGACTGCCCTGCCTCTCAGCTCAGCTCCAGCCACTCCGGACCTTCTCCTTCACGTATGCCTTCAGGTTTGCTCCCTTGGCTTGCCTCTTGAAGTCTTCTTCCTCTGGCTATCGTCCCTCGGATGTGCACGCAAGCCTTCCCTTGGCTTGCCTCCATGCCACCCTTCACGTGTGCCCTTGAAGTCTACTTCCCGGCTTGCCCTTGGAGCTCTCCTCCCTCGGCTCTCGTCCCTCGGATATGTCCAACATGTGTGATTCTCCAAGTCCTGCAAACTCAATCACACACATCAAATACAACATAACACTCTAACCTTAAACATATTCAACCACACACATCAAAACCATGATCTTCCAATCATTTAAGGGTTGATTGCCTCAACACTTATTGGGGTCTTTTTGATGTATGGCAAAGGGGGAGAAGTTTGGGTTTAAGTTGGGAAATCAAACTTACCTTTGCAAGAAACCCTAGGTTTAGGGGAGCTAAGATTAAGGGGGAGCATGTTTGCTCCATTCTTGGCGTAAGGGGGACCTTGGAGAGGTTCTTAAAAAGCCTTTGTAAGTCCAGTGTAGGGGGAGCTTGGGAGAAGCTTTAAAAAGCCCGTGAAAAGTCCTAACTTGGAGGGTTAGGTGTGGAAAAATCCTAGCTTGGAGGGCTAGGTGTGAAAATTCCTAACTTGAATGGTTAGGTGTATGGGATACCTTGGGATAGGATCCATGCATTGCATTTGTATTATTTAGCATTGTTTTTGCTATTGACTATTATTTAGCATTTGTTTTCCCTAACTTAAATGTATTGCCAAACATCAAAAAGGGGGAGATTGTTGAGGCACTCTGTGGTCCAGAGTGACCAAGTGTTTTGATGTTTGGATATAGGGTTTAAGTTAGGTTTACCCTTATGTTCTTATATGTGTATGTTTAGTGTGCAGGTTGTACAAGTTACACATATAGACTTGGCTGGATGGCCTCGGTACGGTGAAGGGTGGCATGGAGACAAGCTGGAGGCTTGTGTGCACCCGAGGGACCTTGGATAGCAGGGACGATGAGCTGCTGGGCGCGGACTTCAAGGCATGCGTGCAGGATGGTATGGAGGCAAGATAGAGGCTTGCGTGCATCCGAGGGACGGGAGCCGAAGATGAAGAGGGCGCGAAGACAATAGTCGAGGCTGCGGATGAGGAGTCAGTCGAGTTATGAGGGTACGAGTGCTGTGTTAATGTACTCGGGAAGGGTTTCAGCTAGGGACCAGTCGACTGCCCTGGGAGCAGTCGACTAGTAGGTGGCTGGTGAGTTGGCTGAGAATTCGAACGTTGGGGTGCAACGGTCGAATTTCAGTGGCACCAGTCGACTGCCCTGGGAGCAGTCGACTGGTGGCGAGGGTTTCAGCCCGAGTCCTATTTAAAGAGGACTTCGTGGTGGCTGAGATTCTTGACAAATCTTGTCTTGGTTAAAGGCAAGATAGTAGTCTTTGTGCTCAGTGCTTTGTTTGAGTTTGTAGCAAGGTTTCTCCACCCACAAGGAGCGACGAGGGCTAGCCGGAGGTTATCCGAGGATTGATCCACCGATGAATTCTTGGATTAGTCATCCATCTGGGATGGATACCAAGTAAATCAGGTTGTTAGCATTGTTCTTCATTATTAGTTTTATTTTATTGTATATTCCGCTGTACAACTAACCGTGTAGGAAGAAACGAATTCAACAAATTGCTATTCACTCCCCTCTAGCAACGTCAAACGATCTATCAGTATCAACATCCCCACGTAAGCCCACAATATAACCAATGATTGAAACCAAGGGAAATTGAGAGCTTACCCTAATGGAGATAGCCGACGAGCATTCTATTTCCTCCCCGAATCATCGACATGTTGACGCCCTCCGGTTTGCCAAGCCCAGGTAGGGATAGGTGAGAGTCGTGGGTAGAATGTTGGGGTGACGATGAAGAAGGAGATACTATAAATCTAGAGTTTCAGTGGTCGGAAACTAGAGGGGAAGAAGGCAAGATTGAGAGGGAGGAGTTGGGTCTCGGCGTCGGGCGAATGTTGAGGAGAAGGGGTGTTTGCTCTTATAAGGCATTTTTGCATTTAACCCCTTCTATTTTAACCATTTCCAACCCTTACCCTAAATTTAAATTCCTTTTTAATTTAACCCTCCAACTTATGTTTTAGAGTATCCCAACCCTCCAACTCTCTTTCGGCGTCCATAAACCCTAATTCCCTTTCGAAAATTTTTCCCCAGGTTGCATCTAAAGTGTCGTATTTAATATTCTCCCCCACTAATAAAAATTTGATACCCAAATTTTGTTATGTACAACAGAATACTCAATCAGAAAATATGTAGTTATAAATGTTGAACAGAAACTAACCATATGAACCTCAGATAAATAGGTGGGGGTAGCGAGCTCGGATGACATCCTCAAGCTCCTAAGTAGCCTCCTCATCTGAGTGGTGCTGTCATCTGACCTTGACCGGTCGGATTGTCTTTGTAACGACCCGAAAAATTTTCTCAATATTTTCTTTAAAATATTAATCATGTCTAGATAGTTTTCGAGGAACTTAGAAATACTAGTATGAACTATAGCCTAATTATCCATGATTTTCCCATATAAATTGAGAAGCTAAGTACTAAGGGGCCTTACATGGGCTTTTCTAGTACCATGGTTATTAGTGGATTCTGGGTAGAATTTAATATAAATAGAAATGGATTTTAATTAGGAATATTAGCATGATTATGGGTGGGTCTTAGGGGGAAATTCCGAAAATAATAAAAAAAATAAAATAAAAATAAAGTGCATGCACCAAGGATTGAACCTTGGACCTAGTATACTACCATGCATGTACTAACCAATTCACCTAGCAAGGGAGTGCTAGTGGAAAAGGGAAGGGATTTTAGTTGAGGCTAAAGGAAGTGAAGAGTCATTGCACCATATCTCTTCATTTGCCTCCTTCATCTAGTATATAAGAGGGGGAAAAGGAAGAGACAACTTAACACTTAAGTTAATTGCCTTCTTCCTCCACCAAGCCTTCTTCTCTTCTTCCTTCTCCTCCTAGCCGAAACCTACAAGGTGGGTTTTCCTTTGGAAAAGTTTCACAAGGAGACCTCTTCTTCAAGATCTAAGGGCTTTCTACAAGGCTACAAGGGATAGGGGTAGTCTAAGGTCAAGGAAATTTCTTTTAGCTTCTCTATTCAAGGTGATAATCAAGATAACCCAAGGTAAGACCCCCTCACCTGTGGTATAATGGTTTTCAAGTTGTTTTCATGATATAAGAATTTGTTTGGACTATATGTGAAGAAAACTAGCGCTAGGGCTTTTTAAGGGTTTCGGCCAAGGTAAGATCTAGGGCTTAGGATGATGTTAAAGCTTCACTAATGTTTCCCAATGTTTTTCCATGATGAATAAAGTATGAATGATATGTTATATGAATTTTCCATGGATTTGTGACTCCCAAAAGTTTCGGCCACCACCCCTATACCATGATAAGAATTTGATCTAACCCTTCAAGCATGTTTATATGGTTCCTCTATGACCTAATGGATATTATGTGTGGGTTTTATGAATTTTTCCTATGGATTTATGGCCATTAGGGTTTTGGCCAAGAACATTTCTAGGGCAAGGAAATTAGGGTTAGCTCCAATTATGGGGTTTAATGGCTCCCTATGGCTTTGTATGTAATGTATGGGTTTTTCTTTTACTCATGGAACCTTTTAGGTTGATTGAATGATGGAGCCTCCTCCTTGGAACTTTCGGCCAAGACCATAAGTTAGGGTTTGGGTTGGGTTAAGTTTTCAAAGATACTTGTTTATGGTTTACTAGGATGTATGTAGATGATTAAGCATGTTGTAAGAATTTTTTATGTGACCTAAAACCCTAGCTTCATGTATGATGTATCATGACTTTGTATGTTAGGTCATGTGCTATGTTTATTCATGAATGTTTAGACCATGTGCCATGAACCTAGGGAATATGTATCATGTATGAAAAGATCTATGCATGTTTACCTATGTACCATGATCATGCATGCCTTACGAATTAAGATGCTAATTATGTATGTGTGTCATGCTTTATGAATGATATGTATATATGCCATGCATTACGAATGATACGTATGTATGTCATGTTGTATGAATGAAAATGATGAATGAAATAAAGTTCATGCCTTCGAGGCATAATGATGATATGGAATGAAAATGATGAATGAAGATAAGGTTCATGCCTTCAAGGCCTAACGATGATGTTAAGCAATTAAGAATGAATGATTATGCCATGTATGTTTTATGAATGAAGAAGCATGTGAAATTATTTTACTTTATGAATGGGCTTGTACCGGACCTAAGTAAGGTCCACGGTTCTGGACTACCGATGAAGCTGTCCACGGTTCTGGACTACCGATGAAGCTGTCCACGGTTCTGGGACTACCGATGAAGCTGTCCTTACCCTAGTAGGTCGAGATTAGCTACCTCGTATTTACTTAGGGATGCGCGCATATGATGTATGAATGTGGTACAAGCCAGGGCCCCATGATGTGATGATTATGTTTAAGTATTTATAAGTATGTTTTTCAAATAAGCATCCATATGTTATGTGCATTTGACTCATGCATCTATCCATGTTATGCATCCATGTTAATGAATGCCTATTATGTTTATGGTTTATACTATGAATGTTTATGGTTTAGTCTAAGAATTGTGCCATGCTAAATGGTTAATTATGTTTATGTTTTATGATTAAGAACCATGTTTGTTATGTTCATGTTTATGATTAAGAACCATGTTTATCATGTTTATGTTTTATGATTAAGATCCATGTTCGTTATGTTCATATTTATGATTAAGAATCATGTTTATTATATTCATGTCTTATGATTAAGAACCATGTTTATTATGTTCATGTTTATGATTAACAACCATGTTTATCATGTTTCTGGTTATGAGTGGGAATTATGTTTATTATGTTTATGGTTTATGATTAAGAACCATGACCTGTCGAATGATTATTATGTTTACACTTTATGTTAAGAATCATGTTATGATAAAGTTTCCTATGTTTATATTTTATGTGACGTATGATTTTAGTGAGTAGGAAAGGGTCTTACTAAGCCTATGTGCTTATAGTTTTATTGTCTTATACCGCAGATCAAGCAAGAGGATGTTAAGGGAAGCAGCAGGAGGGGCAAGAGTATGTGTGTGGTAGTGACATGGCAAGGAAAAAGACTCTCATATTTATATTTTATCCCATGGCTTATGTTTGGCACTGTTTGCTTAAGTTACATGTTATACTTATGATAGTTACGTTTGAAGAATAACTGACTACCTATGTTGCTTAAGGCTGCTTTATGTGATTTTTATATCATGATGTTATGGATGATGTTAATGTGCTAATATGTTTAGGAATGATAGGTAGAAAGCATGTTCACAAGATACAAATGTTAGGTGCATGTATAAAGGTTTTAATTATTCCGTTGCATTATGATGTTCATGTGCCTAGATGTATGTTAGCGTAACGCCGTCTTTTGACCACCGTAAGGTGTGAAGAAAAAAAAAAGACGGGCGTTACAGGTTGGTATCAGAGCCAATTGTCATCTCACTACACACACATTAAGCCTTCTTTCTGCAACTTCCAAGTAAGTACCTCTATGTATACCTTATGTTCTTTTATGACTCTAGAATATGCAAGTATGAATGATACCTTATGATAGCAAGTACTTCTAGGATATGTAATGTGAACGATACTTTACCTTATGTTTATGAAATCAAATACTTTAGAATTTTGATATGCGGGTAGGAATAACAATAACTTATATTAGTCCTACTTGTCTTTTATGAAGAAAAGCATGGCTAGAAGGCAGAGTAACAGACTTAATGAGACAACTCCATCACCTGATCTGATGCAATTAGTGTCCCAACTTCAGTGTCAAGTTACTGAGCAGCAGCAAACCATTAATACCTTGATGAATCAGCAAGAAAATTCTACCACTCCACCTACGAACCCGACTGCTATACCAGTCGCGCCCACGGTTACGCAAACCCCTCCGACGGGCCCGACCACTATAACACGACAAGAGGCTTATCTGATTCAGTGGTTGAGGTTGAAATCGAAAAATTTCTCAGGTGCTGGCGAACCATGGGACGCCCAGGCGTGGTTCAAGACAGAAGAAAGTACACTGGAGCTGCGGAGAGAAATATTAGCAGAAGCTCACGGAACCCCTTATTCGATGCACCCGGGATCCACCAAAATGTATCAAGACCTGAAGGAGAAATTCTGGTGGTCCAGTATGAAGAGAGATGTGGCTCAACATGTTAGCACTTGCCTGACCTGTCAACAAGTGAAAGCAGAACACCAGCGACCCGAAGGCGTTCTGCAGCCACTTCCAATTCCGGAGTGGAAATGGGAAGATATCTCTATGGATTTTATTTCAGGACTTCCCAGGACCACAAATGGATATGATGCGATATGGGTAATTGTGGACAGGTTGACTAAGTCTTCTCACTTCCTAGCAATCAGGATGACTTATTCGATTGAGCAACTAGCCCAATTATATGCCAAGGAGATAATCAGACTTCATGGAGTTCCCAAGACTATCATCTCCGATAGGGATGGTCGTTTTACCTCACATTTTTAGGAGTGCGTCCAGAAGTCTCTCGGTACTAAATTACGATTCAGTACCGCTTTTCACCCTCAGACTGACGGGCAAACTCAACGAGTAAATCAAGTACTGTAGGACATGTTGCGAGCTTGTGTCTTGGATTTCAAAGGGAGTTGGTGCCGATATCTATGTTTAGTGGAATTCGCTTACAATAATAGCTACCAAGCTACTATCGGAATGACACCTTATGAAGCTTTGTACGGGAGGAGATGTAGGTCTCCGATCTGTTGGTACGAAAGTGGTGAAAAGAAGGAAATGAGGCTCACAATGGATCTTATCGACGACACCACCCGAGCTGTACAGCACATCCGACAATGGATAGAAGCTGCTCAGAGCCGGCAGAAGAGTTATGCGGATGCCCGACGTAGACCACTAGAATTTAATGTTGGAGATTTGGTGTTCCTCAAAGTGACTCCTATGAAAAGGGCGACGAGATTTGGGAAGAAAGGAAAACTAAGTCCGCGTTATGTGCGACCGTACCTGATCCTGAAAAGAGTCAGCCAGGTGGCATATGAGCTAGAGCTGCCTCAAGAGATGTCAGCTATCCATAACGTGTTTCATGTGTCGATGCTCAAGAAGTGTATTCCAAACAGAGAACGAGTGATCGAGCCGCAGACAGTACAAATTCAGGGGGACCTAAGTTATGAAAGCCGACCTATCCAGATCTTGGATCGGGAAGTCAAAAAGATAAGGAACAAGGAGGTACCCTTAGTCAAGGTCCTATGGCAAAGTTAACGGTTCGAGGAAGCTACCTGGGAACGCGAGGATGAGATGAGACGCAAGTACCCGGAGCTATTCTAAGTTTGAGGACGAACTTTCACGAGGTATGGGGGATTGTAACGACCCGGAAAATTTTCTCAATATTTTCTTTAAAATATTGATCATGGCTAGATAGTTTTCGAGAAACATAGAAATACTAGTATGAACTATAGCCTAATTATCCATGATTTTCCCATATAAATTGAGAAGCTAAGTACTAAGGGGCCTTACATGGGCTTTTCTAGTACCATGGTTATTAGTGGATTCTGGGTAGAATTTAATATAAATAGAAATGGGTTTTAATTAGGAATATTAGCATGATTATGGGTGGGTCTTAGGGGGAAATTCCGAAAATAATAAAAAAAATAAAATAAAAATAAAGTGCATGCACCAAGGATTGAACCTTGGACCTAGTATACTACCATGCATGTACTAACCAATTCACCTAGCAAGGGAGTGCTAGTGGAAAAGGGAAGGGATTTTAGTTAAGGCTAAAGGAAGTAAAGAGTCATTGCACCATGTCTCTTCATTTGCCTCCTTCATCTAGTATATAAGAGGGGGAAAAGGAAGAGACAACTTAACACTTAAGTTAATTGCCTTCTTCCTCCACCAAGCCTTCTTCTCTTCTTCCTTCTCCTCCTAGCCAAAACCTACAAGGTGGGTTTTCCTTTGGAAAAGTTTCACAAGGAGACCTCTTCTTCAAGATCTAAGGGCTTTCTACAAGACTACAAGGGATAGGGGTAGTCTAAGGTCAAGGAAATTTCTTTTAGCTTCTCTATTCAAGGTGATAATCAAGATAACCCAAGGTAAGATCCCCTCACCTGTGGTATAATGGTTTTCAAGTTGTTTTCATGATATAAGAATTTGTTTGGACTATATGTGAAGAAACTAGCGCTAGGGCTTTTAAGGGTTTCGGCCAAGGTAAGATCTAGGGCTTAGGATGATGTTAAAGCTTCACTAATGTTTCCCAATGTTTTTCCATGATGAATAAAGTATGAATGATATGTTATATGAATTTTCCATGGATTTGTGACTCCCAAAAGTTTCGGCCACCACCCCTATACCATGATAAGAATTTGATCTAACCCTTCAAGCATGTTTATATGGTTCCTCTATGACCTAATGGATATTATGTGTGGGTTTTATGAATTTTTCCTATGGATTTATGGCCATTAGGGTTTCGGCCAAGAACATTTCTAGGGCAAGGAAATTAGGGTTAGCTCCAATTATGGGGTTTAATGGCTCCCTATGGCTTTGTATGTAATGTATGGGTTTTTCTTTTACTCATGGAACCTTTTAGGTTGATTGAATGATGGAGCCTCCTCCTTGGAACTTTCGGCCAAGACCATAAGTTAGGGTTTGGGTTGGGTTAAGTTTTCAAAGATACTTGTTTATGGTTTACTAGGATGTATGTAGATGATTAAGCATGTTGTAAGAATTTTTTATGTGACCTAAAACCCTAGCTTCATGTATGATGTATCATGACTTTGTATGTTAGGTCATGTGCTATGTTTATTCATGAATGTTTAGACCATGTGCCATGAACCTAGGGAATATGTATCATGTATGAAAAGATCTATGCATGTTTACCTATGTACCATGATCATGCATGCCTTACGAATTAAGATGCTAATTATGTATGTGTGTCATGCTTTATGAATGATATGTATATATGCCATGCATTACGAATGATACGTATGTATGTCATGTTGTATGAATGAAAATGATGAATGAAATAAAGTTCATGCCTTCGAGGCATAATGATGATATGGAATGAAAATGATGAATGAAGATAAGGTTCATGCCTTCAAGGCCTAACGATGATGTTAAGCAATTAAGAATGAATGATTATGCCATGTATGTTTTATGAATGAAGAAGCATGTGAAATTATTTTACTTTATGAATGGGCTTGTACCGGACCTAAGTAAGGTCCACGGTTCTGGACTACCGATGAAGCTGTCCACGGTTCTGGACTACCGATGAAGCTGTCCACGGTTCTGGGACTACCGATGAAGCTGTCCTTACCCTAGTAGGTCGAGATTAGCTACCTCGTATTTACTTAGGGATGCGCGCATATGATGTATGAATGTGGTACAAGCCAGGGCCCCATGATGTGATGATTATGTTTAAGTATTTATAAGTATGTTTTTCAAATAAGCATCCATATGTTATGTGCATTTGACTCATGCATCCATCCATGTTATGCATCCATGTTAATGAATGTCTATTATGTTTATGGTTTATACTATGAATGTTTATGGTTTAGGCTAAGAATTATGCCATGCTAAATGGTTAATTATGTTTATGTTTTATGATTAAGAACCATGTTTGTTATGTTCATGTTTATGATTAAGAACCATGTTTATCATGTTTATGTTTTATGATTAAGATCCATGTTCGTTATGTTCATGTTTATGATTAAGAATCATGTTTATTATGTTCATGTCTTATGATTAAGAACCATATTTATTATGTTCGTGTTTATGATTAAGAACCATGTTTATCATGTTTGTGGTTATGAGTGGGAATTATGTTTATTATGTTTATGGTTTATGATTAAGAACCATGACCTGTCGACTGATTATTATGTTTACACTTTATGTTAAGAATCATGTTATGATAAAGTTTCCTATGTTTATATTTTATGTGACGTATGGTTTTAGTGAGTAGGGAAGGATCTTACTAAGCCTATGTGCTTATAGTTTTATTGTCTTATACCGCAGATCAAGCAAGAGGATGTTAAGGGAAGCAGCAGGAGGGGCAAGAGTATGTGTTTGGTAGTGACATGGCAAGGAAAAAGACTCTCATATTTATATTTTATCCCATGGCTTATGTTTGGTATTGTTTGCTTAAGTTACATGCTATACTTATGATAGTTACGTTTGAAGAATAACCGACTACCTATGTTGCTTAAGGCTGCTTTATGTGATTTTTATATCATGATGTTATGGATGATGTTAATGTGCTAATATGTTTAGAAATGATAGGTAGAAAGCATGTTCACAAGATACAAATGTTAGGTGCATGTATAAAGGTTTTAATTATTCCGCTGCATTATGATGTTCATGTGCCTAGATGTATGTTAGCGTAACGCCGTCTTTTGGCCACCGTAAGTTGTGAAGAAAAAAAAAGACGAGCGTTACAGGTCTTCCCATTCGGCGGCCCATTTGGCAGGCGCCTTTTTATTGTAACGACCCAGCCCATTCGACGGCCCATTTACCAGCCCTCACGACCATCGTACCGTCGACCGTCGACCGTGCCGTTACCATACTAGGTCTTCCCACTTCCTGGGCAGTGGATTTTTGCCTTCCCAGGATTCGAACCCTAGACCCAGGCTTAAATCTAGTTCTTTATGAATCCTGAATACCTCAATTGGTATTCAGGATTTATAAAGAACTAGATTTAAGCCTGGGTCTACGGTTCGAATCCTGGGAAGGCAAAAATCCACTGCCCAGGAAGTGGGAAGACCTAGTATGGTAACGGCACGGTCGACGGTCGACGGTCGTGAGGGCCGGTAAATGGGCCGCCAAATGGGCCGCCGAATGGGTCGGGTCGTTACAGTCTTGTTCCGTAACTAATGCTCTCGATGACCTAGAATTTGTATAGGAACCTCCTCGTAGGTCATGTCAGGCTGAAGTTGAACCGAGACGTCTGACAACACATGTGAAGGGTATGGTACATATCTCCTCAACATAGATATATGAAATACATCGTATACGCCGGTATTAAGGGTGGAAGAGCCAAAAGATAAGCCACTGCCCCAACTCTCTCCAGAATCTGGAAACGGCCGATTTAACACGAAGCAAGCTTACCTCAAAGACTGAACCACTTCACCTCTTTCGTGGGTGAAATTCGCAAAAATACATGATCACCTACGGAGAACTCCAGAGGTCTCCATCTTCGGTCAGCATAGCTTTTCTGGCGATCCTGTGCCTCAGACATCCTATGTATGATAATGTGGACTAACTCTGTCTCGTGCTGAGCTTTCTGAGATCCTAACAGCTAGGGTTCCCCCAACCTTCTTCCAGAGGGTGGGTGTCCAACATAGCCTATCATACAATGCCTCATACAGTGCCATCTAAATAGGCACATGATAGTTGTTGTTGTAGGCGAACTCAACAACATGAAGATGATCCTCTCAACTGCCCCCGAAATCCATGATGCAGGCTCTCAATAGGTCCTCTAAGGTCTGGATAGTGCACTCAGACTGTTCGTCTATCTGCAAATGTATCTTATCCCAAGTTTGGCACGAAACTCAACTTACTCTAAAACGTATCATTTAAACTCAACCCAAAAGTTCTAACTTCGACTTCTTCTTAATGTATCTTCCAATGCTTGATCACAATTCATTTCTACCAACCAATTACATGGTATTTACATGTTAAAACCCAATTTTACCAATTATAACCTTATCATTACCATTTTCTCCCTAAAACTCCATCTAATGTGCCAAAACCTAGGATTAAGACTTAGTCAAGTCTTCCAACCCTTTTTGGCACATTTCACCCAATTTCCTAGGAGAGAAACTTTTGAGATCCATTTACCATGGACCCCAAAGGCTCCTAGAGCTCCCCCTTGAGCTCTGAGCCCTAGCCACCTCCCTAGGTGACTTAACCCATACTAGACCACACCGGTGAGCCTCCGGTGATTCTTGGCCTACAAAACGAACCCTCTTAACCCTAGACACCTTGTCTTTGGTTAGGTCATTCTCTTTCCCTTTGGATGACATCCCCTTGCCATCCTTGGACTTCTCCTTCTTGCCATGATCATATGCCTTCCCAGCATATTTCTTTTTGTTGGCCTTGGAAGTCTTAGATCGGTATCCCAAACCCGATCTATCATAGTTGGGTTTTAAACTACCCAACACCATGTCTAAGCCCTTAGATCCAACCGTGAATCTATCTAGGGTCTTTTCTAATGTATCAAGCCTTGCCCTCAAGACTTGATTTTCTCTCTCTAGAGTTCTAACCCTAGAACCCATATGTCCACCTTGGACATTCCTAGGCCTAACCTCCTTTCTAGACACATTCCTCCCCTTTTTGGGATTAGTGCCATTATTCGTAGGTCTAGAGGTCTTGGGCTCATGATGCATGCTTTTCCTAGGGCTATGATCTACCTTGTTAACCCTAGTCCTATCATTATATCTAAATCCAAAGTTATGCACCATTAAGCATTTTTCATGAAAACTAGCATGCGTGGATGAATGATTAATTTTATTTCTATCATGGATAGAGGAACTTAAATATGAATTACATTTCAATCTAGGGTTAGGAATTACCTCCCTTACCCTTGAATTTCCCCTTTGATGGAAGCTTCTTCTCTTTCTCTCCTCCTTCTCCCATCTTCTCAAATTTTCCATCTTCTTTAATTCTCCTTTTCTAGGGCACTTGGTGTGGTAGTGCCCTAGCTCTCCACATGTGAAGCATCGGATTTTCTTTTTCTTTTCTTGGGCTCCTCCATTCCTACAACTCATGTTAGATTTAAAAGAACTTGAAATGAGTGTAGATTTTACCTCCTTTTTAGCTTTCGGGCACTTGTCCTTGTAGTGCTCCTTTTTATTACACCCAAAGCATGTGATATGGTCCTTGGCTCTTGCTCTAGTGGAGGTTGGAGCTTCTTCTTCAACCTTTGATGATGTGGATGCCTCATCTTGTTCCGGCATTGACGAGGGTCTCTCCTCCCCCTCTATTCTTGAGGTGGTGACCTCCTCCTCTTCTCTAGATGAGGTAGATGACCTCTCACTTTCTTCTTCCACTTCACTTGATGAGATGGTCAATTCTTCTTCTAGAACCATTTGACACATCTCATTGGACTCTTGAGATTGTGTAGGTTTCTCATGAATTTCTTTCACTTTGCTCCACAATTCATATGCATTTTGATATTTACCTACACAACTCAAAATATTATTAGGCAAAATATTTACCAAAATGCTAATTACCTTCTCATTCGCTTTCGCTTGATCTTGTTGTTCTTGACTCCAATATCTAGGCCTAAGCCTCTTCCCGTGCTTATCCTTTGGAGTCTCATATGGCTCTTCAAGCGCGATTCGAAGGTCCCACTCCCTCCCGAACCATGTCTCGATCCTTGCCCTCCAAAAGTCGAAATCTTGATGATCGTAGGCCGGTGGAGTGTAGATGTCTTCCCCAAGTTTATCTTCCATGGTTCTTTTCCTCTAGCGTGTGCTCCCTCGGCGGTTAGTCCGATCAAGAGCGGTCCTTCACTCTGATACCAACTATAAGATCGTATGTGGTACGCTAAAGGGGGGTGAATAGCGTTTCGATTCTTCTTCTCACCTACGTTGTTAGTTGCGCAGCGGAAATATACAATAAAATAGAACTAACAACGAGAAACAATGCTAACAATACCTATTTACTTGGTATCCACCCCGGCCGGGTGACTAATCCAAGAATCCGTCAGTGGACCACTCCCCGGATAACCTCCGGCTAGCTCTCGTCGCTCCTTGTGGGTGGAGAAACCTCACCACAACACCTTGAGAACCTCTGAGCACAAAGACTACTATTTGGTCCTTAACCAAGACCAAACTCGTCAAAAATCTCAGCGCCCACGAAGTCCTCTTTAAATTGGACTCGGGCTGAAACCTTCGCTACCAGTCGACTGCCAGGGCAGTCGACTGGTGCCAGCCAAATTCGACCGTTGCACCTCAACGTTCAAATTCTCAGCCAGCTTACCAGCCACCTACCAGTCGACTGCCCCCAGGGCAGTCGACTGGTCCCTAGCTGAAACCCTTCCCGAGTACATTCACACATCACTCGACCCTCACGACTCGACTGACTCCTCCTTCGTAGCCTCGACTATTGCCTTCGCGCCATCTTCATCTTCGGCTCCCGTCCCTCGGATGCACGCAAGCCTCCAGCTTGCCTCCATGCCATCCTTCACGCATGCCTCGAAGTCCACGCCTATCAGCTCATCGTCCCTGCTCTCCAAGGTCCCTCGAATGCGCACGCAAGCCTCCAGCTTGCCTCCATGTCATCCTTCACCGTACCGAGGCCGTCCAGTCAAGTCCACATGTGTAACCTATACAACCTGCACACTCAACATACACATATAAGAACACAAGGGTAGACATAACTTAAACCCTTTGCCCAAACATCAAAACCTATGGTCACTCCGGACCATCTTAGGGTCGATTGCTCCAACACTAACAGCTAGGGTTCCCCCAACCTTCTTCCAGAGGGTGGGTGTTCGACATAGCCTATCATACAATGCCTCATACGGTGCCATCTAAATAGGCACATGATAGTTGTTGTTGTAGGCGAACTCAACAACATGAAGATGATCCTCCCAACTGCCCCCGAAATCCATGATGCATGCTCTCAATAGGTCCTCTAAGGTCTGGATAGTGCACTCAGACTGTTCGTCTATTTGCAAATAAAAGGCGGTACTGAATCTGAGCTTTGTACCCATGGTCTTCTGCAGGCTTTACTAGAAACGTGAGGTAAAATGTGGATCACGATCTGATATAATAGTCAATGGTATGCCATGTAATTTGATAACCTCTCTGCAATATAGCTCTGCCAATCTATCCAGGGAATCAGTCCTCCGAATAGCTAAAATGTGCATGGATTTGGTCAATCGATCAACGATCACCCAATTCGCGTCTTGGCCTCATCTGGTCCTAGGCAATCTCACCACGAAATCCATAGTAATGTGCTCCCACTTTCACTCGGGAATGGAAATCCTCTGAAGTAACTCAGCAGGTCTCTGGTACTCTGTCATAACTTGTTGGCATACTAGACATCGGACTACGAAATCTACGATGTCTTGCTTCATCCTGGTCCACCAGTAAGAACGTTTCAGGTCTCGATACATGCTGGTGTCACCCGGATGAATAGAGAATCGGGAGAGGGAGCGATGGGCCTCATGTAGTAGCTCCTCCAAAACAGGATGTGCCTCTGGTACGCACAACCTCCCATGGAAATACAAGACACCTGTGTCATCCCGTGTAAAATCAGTCTACTGCTCTGAGACTGCTCGGCTACTGAGAAACTGTAGATGCTGATCACTCACCTGGGCCTCTCAGATCCTCGTCCGAATAGATGACTAAGCAATCATGGTTACCAGAATACCCCTCTCAGTCTGACCCTGCTCTTCTAGACCCAACTCTGAGAAACTCCAGACTATCTCGATAATCAAAACTCGGTGGCAAGCCAACACTTCTCTAAATTTCCTACTCAGAGCGTTAGCAACTACATTAGCTTTCCCATGGTAGTAACTAATGGTACAATCATAGTCCTTCAGGAACTCCATCCACCTCCTCTGACGGAGGCTGAGCTCCTTCTGCATGAACATCTACTTGAGGCTTTTATGATCCGTGAATATCTCAAAAGTAATCCCATACAGATGGTGCATCCATATCTTTAGAGCAAAAATGATGGCAGCCAACTCTAGATCGTGTACAGGATAGTTTTTCTCATGCTCCTTCAGCTAGCGAGCAGCATAAGATACTATCCGCCAGTGCTGCATCAGAATTGTGCCCAATCCCTGATAGGACGCATTAGTATAAAGCACAAATCCATCCTCTCCTGAGGGTAGAACGAGAATGGGCGCCGACACTAATCTTTGCTTTAGCTCTTGAAAGTTGGTCTCGCAGGCCTCCGACCATGTGAACTTCACGCCTTTCCTGGTAATACATGTCAATGGCATAGCGATACTAGAAAACCCCTCTACGAATCATCTGTAATAACCAGCCAATCCCAAGAAGCTGCAAACCTGCTGAACTGACTTCGGCTGCTCCCAACTGGTGACAACCTTGATCTTCTAGGGGTCTATGGAGATACCTCTACTAGAAACCACGTGTCCTAGAAAACCGACTGAGGGTAGTCAAAATGCGCACTTACTGAAGTTCGCAAATAGACGCTCCCGTCTAAGAGTCTCCAAAACAATGCGAAGATGCTATATGTGCTTCTCCTCGGAACATGAATAGATCAAGATATCATCAATGAATACAATGACAAACTGATCCAGATACTCTAGAAATATGCGGTTTATCAAGTCCATGAATACCGCTAGAGTGTTGGTAAGCAAAATAACATTATCAAAAACTCATAGTGCCCATATCTAGTGCAAAACACTATCTTCTGGATGTTTGTCTCCCTGACCTTCATCTGATGTCCGGACTGCAGATCAATCTTAGAATACACTGATGTATCTCTTAGCTGATCAAACAAATCCTCAATCCGTGGTAAAGGGTGCTTGTTCTTGATAGTCACTGCATTCAATTGTCTGTAGTAAATGCATAACCTCAAGGAATCATCTTTCTTCTTAATGAATAAAATTGGTGAACCCCAAGGAGATACGCTCGAGCTGATAAATCCTCTGTCTAATAACTCTTGGAGCTGGACCTTCAGCTCGTCCAACTCTTTGGGTGTCATATAATACGAAGCTTTAGATACCAACGTAGTCCCCAAAATCAACTCAATGGTGAACTCTACCTATCTCCTGGGAGGAAAACCCGGTAGCTCCTCTAGAAAGACGTCTGGAAACTCCCAGACCACTGGAACATCCGAACGTGAGGTGATATTGCTATCGTCGGCATTGATCATCGATAACAAGAAACCCTGGTAGCCCTGCGATAGCAGTCTTTGTGCCTAAAGCACAAAAATAACTGATATGTCATCATCCCTGATGCTGATGAAATCCTACCAGGGTTGGTTTAGAGGACGAAATGTGACCACCCTCGTCCGACAATCCACGATGGCATGGTACGTTGTAAGCCAATCCATGCTGAGAATGACGCCGAATTCCACTATCTCGAGTACCAACAAGTCTACTGTGAGAGTAATACTACCGAAGTCCAATGGACACACTCTGACCTCCTTAGTGATACCTAACATCTCGCCAGACTGTAAAGATACAAATAACTGTCGTAACTTAGGGGTAGGTATCCTACCAACTCTAGTCATGAATGCCCACGAAATAAATAAATATGAACTACCAATATCCACTAATAATTTTGCAGGAATGGAATAAAGAGAAATAGTACCGTGAAAAACCAATCCATCGACCCGCTGGGCCTCCTCTCTGGTAACGACATAAACTCGTCCGGTCTCTAGCGGTAGAGGTAGTGGCGGATACTGCTGTGGCTGTGGCGGTAGCGGTGGCAGAGACTGAGACAATGATGCTCTAATAGACGGCTGAGGCTAATACGCTACAGTCTGATTGCTAGGTAATATTGGGGCTGGGGGATATACTGCTGCTGTGGTCTTGAGGCGGAACACTGCGATGTTACTGTGGTATTGATGTGCTCATATCCATGCATGATATAGATGGCTGCTGGAGGGGTGGTCTGCGGCTGACGAAACGAAGGTTGAGTCTTTTGTCCTTCTCTCTAGGCAGTCTGATATGCTAGGTAATATTGGGGCTGGGGGATATACTGCTGCTGTGGTCTTGAGGCGGAACACTGCGATGTTGTTGTGGTATTGATGTGCTCATATCCATGCATGCTATAGATGGCTGCTGGAGGGGTGGTTTGCGGCTGACGGAACGAAGGCTGAGTCTTCTGTCCTTCTCTCTGGGGTCCTGATTGCTTTGAATGCCCACTCTGACCCGTAGCTCCAGTCTTCTCATTCTATGCCTTTAACGCACAGTCTCTGCTCATATGTCTCGGAAGCTTGCAGTAAAAACACACTGCATGCCCTACCGAACAGTCTGTCCTGGAGTACTCACTAGACCCACACAGAGTACATTGAAAACTATTAGTCGTCTTCTTCTTTTGGTTCTGCTGAGATGATCGGGAGGATACTCCTACAGAACGTCCAGACTCCTGAGGACAGGAAGACACCCCAGAAGTGCTCTGAGCCAACTAACTCTGGCTACTACGATTCTGCCCCGTGGCCTGAGGTGGCTGAGTCTGAGTTGAACCCTAAGCTGACTCCTTTCCTTTCTTCTTATCCCCGTTCACATGCTGCTAAGCCATCTCAATTAGAAGAGGTTTCTCTAACGCCTCACAGTTCGATGTTGTACTAAAACTAGCTATCCGGAGTCGGATGTACCCAGCTAATTCTTGAGTAAACTGGATCATACGTGATCTGTCCTCTGTGACTAATTGCGGGCAAAATTCAGTCAAATGGTTGAATTCTGCATTATACTCCATAACCGTGCGGTTTCCCTGCTAGAGAGTTAAGAATTCCTAATGTTGAGCCATCTGGTATGCAACTGGATGGTACTGGCTCTCGAACGCCTCTCGGAAAACTGTCCAAGTGATGCACTACTCACTAATGACTATGCGTTGCGAGGCCCACCAGGTAACTACCTCATCTCGCAAATGATAGGCAACCAACTTTGCCTTCTCCCACTCTGAACAGTCAGGTAGTAAAATGTATCCTCCAAGGTCTCAATACAGGAGCGGGCAATCCGCGGTCAAGTCCTCCGTGGAACAGTGTAAATTGGCTTTTCACCGACTCATCCAATGCTGGAATCCATGCTCTGGCCTTGGCCCAGTCCATTGGAACGATAGGATCCACCAGTGGAGCTGTAGTAGATACCAAAGTAGGAGTTGTAGGCGGAACCATGGGAAATCCTAGAGCAGGAGCCACTGGGGGAGCTGGGTGAACTATCGGAGTAGGCACTGTTGGGACCGGGTGCATGTTGACATGGATGCAGGTTCGTAATTTTAAAAATTAATTACGTGCAGTGGAAGGTTTAGCATAAATAATTTCTCAAATTATTTAACCACACATCTAAGCATGCAATTTTATCTTGTGTAGACATGATCATATATTTAAAATTTTGCAGAAACGTAAACTAATTTACGTATTACCTCGCGTAACTCGAAGGAAGGGACGAGATCCAACCGTAAGCGTCCCTTGGAAGCTCCGCCTCTATTCGCGTCCACGCCGAGTATCTTCGGGATGACTTCGCAAAGCCACGAGTTTCGTGTTCTCGAGAACTACTAGATTCTCCGAGAACGCGACGAGAAAAACCAAGAGAGAAGTCGGAAGACTAACCACAAAAGGATGGCCGGAATCAAAATTCTGGTGAAGCAAAAGAAGAGGCTTGCGGCAAAAGATCCTTGCGGCAAACTCTAATTCCGGCAGCACCTTCTTCCGGCCAAGAGATGGCCGGAGCTTCCTTCTCCGGCAGCAGGTGGTGGTTGGTAGGGAAAGGGCAGGGGCGGTCGGCTGGTGCTCCTTCTTGGGGCTGGTTAGCGCACGGCAAGAAGGGGAAAAGAGAAGGAGAGAAAGAGAGGAAGAGAGCCTATGTCTTCATCTCTTCGATTATCACCCAAGCCTTGCCTTGGGTCCTTTATATAGTGGCCTCTCAACCATCAAGCCTCTCAAATATAGAATAACTTATTCCATCATTCTAAGTTTGATTTTATATCATGGTTAAAATCATATTTTAATTCATGATAAAAAATCAATCAAGTCTCTTCTCTCCTATGGAATAAATTTCCTTATCACGGTAAATCAATCCATGATTGATTTTATAAAATAAACCAATTCATGGTTCATTTTAATTTCTATGAAAAATAAACCAAACCTTGGTTTATTATATAAAAATTTATATCATCCATAATTTTATAAAACAAACCACACTTGGTTTATTTTCTAAATTGAACCAAAAACTTGGTTCTCTCCCTTTGTTGTGGTCGGCCAAGCAAAGAGGATGGAGGCCCTCTTTGGCCGGCCCATCCAAGCCAAGCCCCAATGAATTAAACTTATTTAATTCATCTATTAAGTCTTTAAAAGACTTAGCCATTTTACGCTTCCGATGCGTCTCTGAAAAATTCAGATTCGACTTATCGTTTGGCTCAACCAAACTTAATCTCTCTTGATTGGAAAATCTAATTTTCAACTCGTTTTAAATCCCTCGGATTACTCGTAGTGTGTGTGACTAAATAAGCTTTCGATTTATGTTGGTCGTCTATAATTAATCAATTATAGAACGATCATGAGTGGCACCTAGTAGTACATCATGATCCCCAATTAATCGAAAGATCAACGGTTGACCTCAGAAACAATTCTGAAACCCTTCAGCAGCTATAATGAATCATGCCCCATTCCCTTTACCATCTTATACCCACTTGGTTCAGGACATGGTCTATGTGTGTCAGTCCCCACTAGGCTGACTACGTCACACCTAGCCCAAGTAACGTTTTCTCGTCCTACGGATTTTAATTACTCTCATGTATTTAAGAGATTCATACTCTGAACATGTCATGCTCTGGCCCGAGGCTTCGAGTAACAATCCGACGATAGGCCTCGGGTATACATCTTCTCGCAAGGAGTGGTGAATCTTTTGTAGGTTGTTCAAACATCTTCGGGCACTTCGGCTTATACCCAATCATCCTGGGTCCACACCTCCTTGGAGACGCTTGCTTAAGATGTCAAAGTATAAGTCTCCATGACCAAGATGACTTGAACACCGCAAGTCAAAGGAACATCGCACTTAAGCTGCAGTAAGAACTTCACTGACATATCTATATGTAGACTACCATATGAAGTTTTACAGCCAGTCACTCCAATGAACTAGTTCCCTTAACTAGCATTCATGTTTATCTCCGGACATCTCAATGTCACCAGCCAGTGAGAATCAGCTGATTAGAGAATAACCCATGCTAGTCTCAACAGAATTGATAGTGTCCGTATTTATCAATTCATCGACTAGGGACAATTTTAATACTTTACAATTGCACATGTAGAGATAATCACTAGTTGTGAATTCATCACAAATTCTCTCATGCTATGAATTGTATTGCGGACATTCAGTAAATGAGTTTAAGATCTCAATCAAATACACAAACATGTATACTCAAATAGTGAATATTCATTTATTAAAATAAATGATTACAATCATAAGGTGATTGCCTTAGGACACTTCTCTCATATCACTAACAAACTCCCACTTGGCCTAATGCCAATTGCTACGGTACCCAATACCATAGGCTCTAACATGATCCTCAAACTTGCTTTGAGGCAAGGCCTTAGTTAAAGGATCCGCTAAATTTCTTTCAGTGGGAATTTTCTCAATTTGTATATCATTCCTACTTATAATCTCTCTGATCAGATTATAGCGGCGAAGCACATGTTTGGATCGCTGATGAAACCTTGGTTCCTTTGCTTGTGCAATAGCTCCATTGTTGTCGCAGTAAACCGGTATTGCTTCATTAATGGTTGGAACCACACCCAGTTCTGAGATAAACTTTTTGATCCAGACTGCTTCCTTTGCTGCTTCCGAAGCTGCAATATATTCCGCTTCCGTGGTAGAATCCGCTACGGTGTCTTGCTTGGAACTCTTCCAACTTATTGCGCCTCCATTCAAAATAAATACGTATCTGGACTGAGATTTGGAGTCATCCTTATCTGTCTGGAAACTGGCATCTGTATACCCACATATTACCATATCACCTTCTCCATATATTAGGAACACATCCTTAGTGTTTCTTAAGTACTTGAGAATTGTCTTGATAGCCGCCCAATGATCCATTCCTGGATCAGACTGGTATCTGCTTGTGACGCTCAGAGCATACGATACATCGGGCCTAGTACATAACATAGCATACATGATAAATCCTATCGCGGATGCATAAGGAATCTTATTCATGCAAATCCTCTCGTCTTCTGTGCGCGGACACATAGACTTTGAAAGGTTGATCCCATGCCTGATGGGAAGGTAACCTTTCTTGGATTCCGACATGCTAAACCTTTCTAGCACTCGATCTATATATGTAGACTGCGAAAGACCAAGCAACCGTTTTGATCTATCTCTATAGATTCTAATCCCAAGGATATAGGTTGCTTCTCCCAGGTCTTTCATGGAGAAAGTTTTGGACAACCAAATTTTAATTGACTGTAAGACTGATATATCGTTTCCTATAAGTAATATGTCATCGACATATAACACTAGGAATACGACTGCACTCCCACTAACCTTCTTGTACACACAAGGCTCGTCAGGATTTTGTGAGAAATCAAACTCTTTGATTGTCTCATCAAAACGGATGTTCCAACTCCTGGATACTTGCTTTAGTCCATATATGGATCGTCGAAGCTTGCATACTTTGGTTTTATTAACCGATGTGAAACCTTCAGGTTGTATCATGTATACATCCTCAAGCAGGTTTCCATTAAGGAAAGCTGTTTTCACATCCATTTGCCATATCTCATAATCATAATGAGCTGCTATGGCCAGGAGCATCCGAATGGATTTAAGCATAACTACTGGCGAATAAGTTTCGTCATAATCAATTCCTTGTTTCTGACGATATCCTTTTGCCCCTAATCTAGCTTTAAAGGTAACAACATTACCTTCCATGTCGATTTTTTTCTTGAAAACCCACTTGCACCCTATGGGCTTAAA
>JAGFNQ010008239.1:34125-115118 GCA_024364735.1 Boesenbergia rotunda
CCGATGGTGGTACCGATGAATACGCAAATGTAGATACAGTTGGGGGTGTGGGTACTTCTGGATGCACTTCTAGATACACAGGGGCATACACTGTTGGGGGTATAGCTGGATGTGCAGCAGTAGGTACCACTGAGTGTACAACTGGATATGCGATAGTAGGTATCGATGTCGGTACTATGGGAATAATTGGGGTAGCTATCGCGGGCAGAATGGTAGGAACCACGGATAACAGTGGAGATGGGGCCCTCGAAACACTCGGAGGAGTCTGTCCTCGACTGACAGGCCCTGTCTCCGTCAGTCTCTCGGGCGACCCTATCGCCTGAGACCCAACAGTAGGCTTATGTGGTTGCCCTCGACCACGTCTCGACGTGGGAGCACGTCCACCCCAAGTCATATATGTTACAATGTTACCCAAATATTACTAATGGTACAAGTCAACTAACCTTACCAATTTACACACTTGTCGCCTGGAGATGTCCCGTTGCCGCCAAGTCCCAGAGTATAAATCATGTCGCGAAAATGACTCCGAAGATTTGAAATGTACTCGGGCAGATCTCATCAAACCCGTGCTCTGAATTCTACCACATGGGTATCAGATTTAACTCTAAAAATTCTGAAAAGACTCGCTAACCTGGCTTTGATACTAAAATAAATTGTCACGTCCCAAAACCGGAGGAGCCGCTGGAGTAAGTACCCCAGGTTAGTTTTGATGTGGTCAACCAAGTCAAGTTAGGTCCTGTTGGCTTTTAATCTCTATGTCTAAGTGTGCAAGAGCTTAGGAGTGCAGGAAATCGAGCGAAAGACGCAGCGGTCGAGAAGGATGGCACGAGAAGGGAGCCAACGATCTCGATGCATCTGAGGGACGCGGAGTTCTAAGAAATAGTTTGCCGGTGGAGCAAGAAGGATTCGTGCGACGTCCAAGAGACGAGAAGTCGGGAGCAGGCTCGCTCGAGGAGAAGGTCGAAGGAGGGTTCGGGTGAGCCCAACTTTGGAAGGCCCGGAAATCACCCAAGAAGACCTGCCAAAAAACTGATCAAGGTGCTGACTAAAGGCACTCGGGTGCCCCTATGCATAAAGGCGCCTGAGACTCGAAAAGTCCTCCGCAGCTAGCCATTTGTGGATGTTGCAAAGTGATAAACTTCCAGGCCACGTGTCAGGCGCCCTCAAGCAGTCGGGCGCCCCTATTATGCCACGTCAGCATTCAGATAAAATTGACTGGGGCTATAAATAGGCCCCCAGAGCTCAGTCCCAAATCACTTATTCACTGCAAACGAATTCTTTGTAATTTTCCACTATTTTCTTGAGCTTTTATTGTGTAAGAGGCTTCTCTACTCGAAGAAGTTTATTCAGGAGAATCGAGTTACATTCTGCCTTGGATTAGTAACCTCCCCGGTTGCAAACCAAGTAAAATTCGTTCGCCTCTTTCTTTTTAGTATTATTATTTTTATGTTATTTATTATTGCTTGAACTAACTAACATCTTTGTTTAAGATAAACAAAAGATAGAGTTTTAATTTTTAGGGTTAATTCACCCCCTCTTGCTGACCTATGATCACCTACAATTGGTATCAAAGTTAGGACGCTCCAGAAGCACTAACCGTCGTCTGAAGCAATCTACAAAATGGTCGGACCAGTCATCTACCCGCCAAAGTTCGAGGGAGAGTTTACGAGTTGGAAGTGCAAGATGCAGGTATTCTTTAAAACATATTTTGATTTACATTTAATTATGAAAAACGGTTTTGTAGCTTCCAAGGATGCTAACGACAAACCCAAAGACGAAAGTCTGTGGATAAAGAAGGAGCAGACGGACATTGTGGCAAACAGGAAAGCAGAATTTCATCTGCTAACCGTTCTACCGTCACAAGAAGTCAACCAAATCGGGAACTATCAATCTGCAAAGGAACTTCAGGAAAAGTTCCTTGAATTTCACGAAGATACCTCCGAAGTTAAACTAGCAAAAAGAGATCTGCTTCAGAATCAACTTAGCAACCTCCAACTGGAAGATGGAGAGTCAGTAGCTCAACTACACGCAAAATCTAACGAGCTAATAACGGAACTCAACAACCTCGGAGAGTCGGTAAGCAATTGGGACACTCAAAAGTACGTATTAAATGTCTTCCCGAGGACCCCGAACTGAACTTCGATAATTGACGTCTATTACATCTCTAAGGATCTTGAGGTAAATACCTTAAAGCAACTCTTTTCAACTTTAGAACTTCATGAATCTAGATGTACAGGAAATTGTAAAGCGGAAAACATCGCCTTAAGCTCGGGGAAGATCCAACATGAAAACGAATCATTTGAAGATGAAGAAACCACGGCGTACATAGTAAGGAAATTGTCCAAATATTTTAAAGTTAAAAGATTTAATAAAGTGCAGGATAAGAAGCAAAGAAAAATTCGCTGCTACAACTGCAACGAAGAGGCACACGTGAAAGAAAACTATCCCAAATTGAAGAATAAAGGAAAAGGGACAATAAAGGCAAAAGTCCACAACCTGAAAGCAACATGGGACGAGTCCTCATCAGAAGATTCAGATTTCCAGGAACACGCCAGACTTGCACTGATGGCTTCACACGAGGAAGATGAAAGCATCAATGAAGGGGGAGCCACATCAGAAGATAGTAGTAATGAAGGGGAAACTTATGATTTTAGAAAGGGTATGGTAAGTGAGATATGTCTTCTACCTGCTTATCAATTATATTTTGGTATTAAATAAATGACAAAATCTATGTGAAAATTGAAAAATAAGAATGTTGAATTAAAAAGTAAATTATCTTGTTCATGCTCATTAGAAATGTATAATAAATTGAGATTTGAAAATAAAAATTTGAAAAATAACCATTCATGTTCTCAAAATTCAAAAATTAGATATTATGGAAAACTTAACTGGTATATTAAATTACATAGGGACCAAATTATAAAAATTCTCAAATCATATATTTCATCTAAGTTTCTGATAAATTCTGTTGGTAAAAATTTATATTGAGTCCCAAAATCTGTCATAAACTGTTAGTTTTTTTTTGTCAAGTAGAGATCTTTTTGGTAATTAATGCTTGATATTATTGATATATTTTTTTCTATTACTGGTAGAAAAATTAGTTTAAGATTTTTCATGACAGAATATGTTTTGTTCAAACTATAAATTTTTTTTTGGATTTTTTATCAGATAAACGACTTTATTATGATTTTTTGTTCAAAAATATTTTTTTTAATTTTAAAAATTCTTTAAAAAATTAATTTAATCAAATTCAATTTTTAGGACCTGTTGATTACCTTGTAAGCCTTGAGAAAATTTTTTAAATGTATCTGACATCGAAATCAAAATTTAAAATTACTTTAAATTATCAACATTGAATTCAAAATTAATTTTTAAAAAGTTAGAAAATTATTTTTCACTTTAACAATTTTTTGGAGATAATGTTATGATAATTTTAACTTATATAAAAATTTGGTAAATTTTTGAATAAAAATCAATTTTTGAAAATTATTTTTTCTAAATTAGACTTTATATTTTAAAAATTAATTTTCAAGCAAAACTTGAAAACTTAGGGGTGTTTGGTTTGTTCTATTTTCTATTTTCATTTTTTAGAAAATCATATTTTCTCATTTTCTAGAAAATGACTTTATTTCATTCTCTAGTTTTCCATAAAACGCTATATCTTTGTCTGGAAAACAATGCTGGAAAATGCAAACCAAACGCGTTTTCCAGAAAACTACATTTTCTATAGAAAATGAAAATGAAAAACAAGCGTACCAAACGCAGCCTAAGATTTTCTAAAAATTATTTATTGTGTTAAACATTTGCTCAAAAATTTTCAAAAATTTTGGATGTTGGATTAAGTTTTAAAAAATTATTATAAGTGTTAATATTTCGCTTAACATGTTTTACGTTTTTAATGTGATCAAAGGGGAAGAAATATGATTAAGTTAAGGGGTAGGCCTAAATTTCAAAAGAAAATTTACTTATAATTCTTTATTCCTATTTGTTTATGCTTGCTTACCCTGACATAACTCAGGTTGATGCATATCAAAAATGGAGAGATTGTAAGTACCCCAGGTTGGTTTTGATGTGGTTAACCGAGTCAAGTTAGGTCTTGTTGATTTTTAATCCCTGTGTCTAAGTGTGAAGGAACTTAGAAGCGCAGGGAGTTGAGTGGAAGACATAACGGTCGAGAAGGATAGCACGGGAATGGAGCCGACGGGCTCGGTGCATCCAAGGGATGCGAAGTTCTGCGGAAGAGTACGCTGGTGGAGCTAGAAAGACGCGCTCGACGTCCGAGGGACGAGAAGCCGGCAGGAAGCTCGCTCGATGAGAAGGACGGAGAATGATTCGGGTGAGCCCAACTCTGGAAGACCCTAAAATCATCCAAGAAGACCCACCAAAAAACTGGTCAGCAAGGTACTGACTAAAGACACTCGGGCGCCCCTATGCACACGGGCGCCCGAGCACTCGATCGACCCTATGCATGCAGGCGCCTGAGACTCGAAAAGTTCTATGCAGCTAGCCGTTTGCGGATGTTGCGAAGTGATAAACTTCAAAGCCATGTGTCAGACATCCTCAAGCACTTGGGCGCCCTTATTGTGCCACGTTAGCATTTGGATAAAATTGACTGGGGCTATAAATAGGCCTCCAGAGCTCAGTTCCAGATCACTCATTCACTGTAAATGAATTTTTTATAATTTCCACTATTTTTTACTGAGCTATTATTTTGTAAGAGGCTTCTCCGTCCGAAGAAGTGTATTCAAGAGAATCGAGATACATTCTGCCTTGGATTAGCAACCTCTACGATTGCAAACCAAGTAAAATCTGTTCGTCTCTTTCTTTTCAATATTGTTTTTATGTTATTTATTATTGCTTGAACTAACTAACACTTTATTTAAGATAAATAAAAGATAGACTTTTAATTTTCAAGGGCAATTCACCCCCTCTTGCCGACTTAGGATCACCTACAGCTGATCTAATATATAATTGAACAACATCTCCCCTGTATGATGGACAATTTAGAACATTCATACAAAACACGCAATATATAAATGGCCTCAGACCTCAAAACAAGAGATATATCATATAAAAATAAGAGTAATGATTGGGACAGTGAATTTGGGATAGTGAATAGGACAGTGAATGACGTGCAATTATTGTGTACACGTCCGATCGCCGATCGGACACCACCGATGGTCTCTGATTATCGTCCTGAATCAAACTATACCTTCAGAGGACGGTGAACTCGTCAGGATCGCCGGCAACGGTGAACTTATCGAAATCGACGGTCAATGATGCGAGATCGTAATTGCGGCGATCCCCGATGGGTTCACCGTGCCCCCCAGGGTATAGTTTGGTTCGGGGCGGCGGCCGAAGGCCGCCGGTAGTGTCCGATCGACGATCGGACGTGTACACAATAATTACCACGTCATTCACTGTCTCATTCACTGTCCCAAATTCATTGTCCCTATCATCACTCTAAAAATAAATGCATCACAGTAATAAAACCATAATACTCACCTGAGCTGCCCTCTGGGCAGGCGCACAACAAACGATACACACGAAATCTAACACAGGACTCAAAAATATAATACCGCATCAAATACAACACGATACAAGTCCCCGACAGAAATAGACAATACAGACCAAGAAGAATGCTGCAAAAGAAACAAAAATACGTGGAAGCACCCAAAACTAGAGTCGTAGGGACCTGGGATTGGCAACTGGGCTCCCCTTGACGACCTATCAACCTGAAAACAAAAATATTGTGACGGGTGGTGAGTCCAAGTGGACTCTACAAGTATAGAGAAAGATATGCATGACAGAATAAATAGTTGAACAAGCTATAAAAAAACAACAGGATACAATCTCAAAGGAAATATCAGAATATGCATAACTGAAAGTATCAAAAGATTACACATACCAGAAATCAGCCTATCCTGAATCATATAAGGCTTGTATCATACGAGCAGGTGTAGGGTCATTAAACCAAACACATAATATCTCCTGTATGTGCATGTCAAACATATGTAGCAAACAAATGTAGTAATCACAATCAAATGCACAATGCATCATATGCACATGATGCAATAACATGGTGACCCCTGACACAAGTCAAGCCATCGAGATATGTCATATGTGTCGTCGAGTAGGTAGAGCTGTGACATTATACGCACTCTGCCATTGCTGCTCCTGAGTGACCGAGTGAACATGATGCTGGTGGAGTAAACACTCCGTCCCATGTACATATAGGGGAGATATCTCTCTCATCTCCTCTATGTAAGGACCAAAAAAAATTTAGATATCTCCACAATAGTATGACACTGTCCACTTTGGGCCTAAGTCCTCATGGTTTTGTTCTTAGGCTCTCCCCAAAAGGTCTCATACCAATGAAGATATCTTTCCCTTATAAGCCTATGATCTTTCCCATGTATTTTCAATGTGGGACTATGTTTGTAACCTTGCAACCCCAACAATCCCCCCCTCAAACAAAGGAACACAGACCCCCCCTCAAGCGGAAAGCCTACCTTTCCATTTGATGTCTGATCCTCAACCCACCAGAACTTTCTGCCTCTCGGTCCACCCGACTTACTAGGACTTCACCTCCTAGCCACAACTAAGACTTCTCTGCCTGGTGTCTGGTCCTTTTGATCAAGACACGGGAGCCCATACTTCCTTTGTTCAAGGCTTAACCCACATGGTTAGATTTGGATCATGACTCTAGCTCGTGCTTCTTCCGACGGTTAGTCCGGTGAAGAGCGATCTGTCTCTGATACCAACTGTTATGACCAAAAAGGAATTTCGATATCTCTACAATGGTATGATATTGTCCACTTTGGGCCTAAGTACTCATGGTTTTGCTCTTGGGCTCTCCCCAAAAGGTCTCATACCAATGAAGATATCTTCCCCTTATAAGCCTATGATCTTTCTCATGTATTTTCAATATGGACTATGTTTGCAACCTTGTAACCCTAGCACTCTGGTCTATGGGAAGAGGGGGATCTCTGCCTGCTACCACGCTCCTAACCACTACTCCTTTGTTCAAGGCTTAACCCACGTGGTTAGATCTGGATCATGACTCTAGCTCGTGCTTCTTCCGACAGTTAGTCCAATGAAGAGTGATCTGACTCTGATACCAATTGTAAGGACCAAAAAGGAGATTAGATATTTCCACAATGGTATGATATTGTCCACTTTGAGCCTAAGTCTTTATGGTTTTGCTCTTGGGCTCGCCTCAAAAGGTCTCATACCAATAAAGATATCTTTCCCTTATAAGCCTATGATCTTTCTCATGTATTTTCAATATGGGACCATGTTTGCAACTTTGCAACCCTAACACTCTGGTCTATGGGAAGAGGGTCTGCTACCACGCTCCGGAACCACTACTCCTGAGCGGCTAAGCGGAGCAGTATAGAGCAAATGCACACACTCAATGGTATCCACTAACCCATGAGTAGTCGTGTGTGTAGATCATGTACCGGACGACGGGCTCAGACCATAAGGGAGTCGATGATCGCCAACATGCAATGATACAGGAATGGTGCATGACTCTAACTCATGCAACCCCTACGAGACCATCAATATATAGCTCAACCTAACATACACAGGTCGAACACAGGTATCATAACTTAATCATCATACATTTAGGTACACATGCAATTATAGCTAGAATCAATCAATGCAACCATACAGTGGCATGCTACTACATCTACGTACACATGCTCGCACAAATGCTATACAGAATCAGATAACAATAAAATGAGACTGTATAGAAGGAACATTAGACCATATACAAGATTATGCAATAAGTCTCAAGCAGGATAACAACGATAGCAGATATAAGATAAATAAAACTTACTGCACATAAATAAACAATCATGCATAAAGGTAATGTGGATCTAAAGAAGACAAGCAAGAAATACCGGCCTCCAAATGGAAGAACTCGTGTGTGTAGGGAACCACCCCCTAAATAATCCGCAACAATAACTCTCAATCAAGACCCTGTATCAAAGGGTATATTTAAATAGCTATCATAGCAATTATTAAGTAGCCAAAATAAATCCCCAACTGTATTAGGGTTATCCTACTCATCCCTTTCCATTCAATTACATCTAAATGATGAATAGGTTCTTCATTACTCCACGTAATCAAGTTTAGGTTAGACGTAGGTTCTAATCGAAAGGTACCCAAGAGATCACCCTTCGCCCATCCTGCATTATGAACTACGTCTACCAGAATTCCATTCCCTACGCAATGTTGCAAAGCAAGAGAATTGAGTTGCATACAACTTCAACTCAACAAGCTCAGTGTAGGGGTTGGTACACCAAGGATACCCATCCAAGCCACAACTAATTTCATCAAATAGCTCATGGCAGGAGATCCATAAGTCACCACGACCTTAGGTAAAGTGCCAAGCTACACTGCATTTATTTCAAATTCCTTCCACAACTCAGTAGTAACTCAGAAGGAAAGCTCACCACTGGATCAATGAACCAACATCACACATAGTTGCAAATTCAAATGAGAAAAGACTCACTCCATCTTCATACAAGATCCAAAACAAAAATCCTATTCTACAACTCTGCTCACCGTGGAAACCGAGATCAATAATAGATCAACAAGGTAGTTAAACCACCAACAACACCGAACAGAAGACAAGATCATGCTTCCAATCCCAGCTAATCCATCAACCTATTTCATATCAAGTTTTGAATCACAGAATCGGATCTGAAACAAAACTTTGTACCAGTGGAAGATATATTTATCATCTTGTTTACACCAAACTTAGAGCAAGATCGACTTACCAGGGACAGCCACGGGAGAACTCCGCTCCTCAGATCCGTTCAAGAATCAAGCCCTATCAGAGGTACTCCATGCGTTTCTCCCTACTAAGCTATAGAATCTTCCAATCGCCGCAGGGCCAGGAGCTCACCCTGGATCCACCGTGGTATCAATATCCCCACGTAAGCCCGCAATAGAACCAATGATTGAAACCAAGGGAAATCGAGAGCTTACCTTAATGGAGACAACCAACGAGCATTCTGTTTCCTCCCTGAATCGTCGACTTGTGGACGCCCTCCGGTCTACCAAGCCCAGGTAGGGGATAGGTGAGAGTCGCAGGTAGAATGTTGGGGTGACGATGAAGAAGGAGATGCTGCAAATCTAGGGTTTTGGTGGCTGGAAACTAAAGGGGAAGAAGGCGAGATCGAGAGGGCGGAGTTGGGTCTCATCGTCGGGCGAATACTGAGGAGAAGGGGTGTTTGCTCTTATCAAGCCATTTTGCATTTAACCCCTTCTATTGTAACCATTTCCAATCCTAATCCTAAATTTAAATTCCTTTCTAATTTAACCCTCCAACTCTCTTCCGGCGTCCGTAAACCCTAATTCCCTTCCGGAAATTTTTCTCCGAGTCGCATCTGAAGTGTCGTATGTAGCAAGTAATCCGAATAAACACAGAACAAAGTTAAATGTAATGTAGTGTCTAAATGAGTTCTAGTCGAGCACATGTGCTGCTTCAATCTCATTAAGACACATGATGGGTGGTGATTTAGTGTCTAAAAGATATGAACACATCAGCCTTTTATCATCCCATTACTGTTCTTTGGGAGGGAATTCCCACTGACTTTTGATAATGTTTTGTGATGTTTCAGAATCCTGTACTCTTTGTTAGTTACTACTTGTGCTGCCATATAGAAAAAGTTGTATAACATCGAGCCCAACCAACAAAATTAACTTAGGAAATGTGCTATAAAAGTACTGCATCCAACCAGATACTAGTGTTCAGTCACCAAAAAACTCATTACATATAACAACACAGCTGCAACAAGCCTTAACTTCAGATTCGAAGCTTTTTTCCGGGTTGCGGATCATCGTCGTAGTCACCTTTGTCATCGTGCCCCTCTCTCTCAGCCTTCTTCCTTGCGAGGATCTTATTAATCTTGTGGAGATCGTTAGTAAGCTTCTGGTCCTTGTTTTGCTTCCTCGTCTTTCTTCCATCTTGCATTTTTACTCCGAATTGGAAAGCAGCTTTTGGCATTGCTTCCTTCTGCTCGTTGTACTTGGCCCATTCCTCTTCCGTTTCAAAATCCCATCTGTGAAGACGACCTTTCGCCTGTTCCAGAACCATATATTAGCAGAGTATCACTTAAAAATAATAGTGAATACTACCATCCCTGGAATAAACAGAAGAATTCAAGTGGATGAATCTGTACATCATGGCCTACACACTTATGTGTGCCCTACCATATAAGAAAGAGAATTCACTAATCTCCTTCAGCAGATTATTAAGTGAAGGTCGACCCGAAGTAGCTAATACTCTGGAAAATTTTATGGATTGTAAACCATCCTAGCATCCATCAATTACATCTACGTTTCATGTTCAAAGCTCAAGATTTAGTCCTTAAATCCCCCTCATAAGCACGAATCATTCCTATGCAAAATGCCATTGTTGAATAGAGAAGGATGGGTTGAAAGAGAGTGAGTTTTATTATGTACTGACTGACATGAGAAGAAGAAAGCACAATTGGCACAAACAAGGCTTCTTCAACTAAGCACAAATCTTCAGAAAATATTTAAATCATAGCAAATCAAAAGGTGCATAATCAGATCTGGATTCTACCTCAGAGAAAGAAATTATTTTGAAGAAACAAAAATAAGAAGAGAACAACACAAACTGTCCTGATATCAACTGGCACTTGAAGGGTGAAACTATGAATCAATCTGATGGATCTTATTATCAGAAAATAATTCAAGCATAGAATGCTAACTGATTCTAAAGACAAATTCTGCTAATTTCATGATAAATATTAGTAGATATTATACAAGATACTCTTAGAAGCTCAGTAGAATAAGGATAGCAGAAAAGAAGCAGAAAATCTACTTGAAACATTTTAAAAAGAGCCACTATCTTGATTACTTACCCGGCCACCCATATCCATTTTTGACAAGTCATCTTCATCATCACTATCTACCACCTGATGGTTGTATTCCTGATAACCAGGATAACATTCAGAGTAACTTTCAGATATGAAATTGGGATCCTTTTCCCTAACATCTTTTTCCCTTAGCTTTTGTAGTCTTTGGTCGTCACGCTTAAAAACAGATCCTAAACCACGATCTTTGTCTTCCTGGGTCATTAAAAGTGGGTCTTGAGGTATATTTGCTCCTGTAAATGCAGCATAATCCTGAGGATTTTGCTGCAAATAATGTTCAGCATAAGTCAATTGCTCAGGGTAATGGTACCCCGACCAGTCCCCTTGGTATCCAGTAGACATCATTTGAGTTTGAATGGCATCATGCCCATTCTGAAACAAACGAAAAAAAACAAATTTATCATCCATTTAAGTTAAAAGTCTGAAAAAGAAAATTAACATGAACAAAGCATGTATACTAGGCACACTTGGCCAGCTTAGATCAAAATGTATTCTGTAAAGGATAATAATCCCTTGACAAACACTTCCTGTGGATACTCATCTTTTACCAATACAAACTAGATCCAACCCTTTCAGTTTCTGTGCCTGAATTGACAGCTCTTGCTTAAAAATCAAAACCAATTAAAATGAACTCACTGTCTGTTGCCATGTTTGAGCAGTTTCTGGAGGTGGTATGGGTCCATAAACTGGTTCGCCAAAGTATGATTGCTTCTCTCTGACACGTGGTGATTCATCCATGTCTTCCGAAATTGGGCTTTGACTCAGGTCCTTGCTAGGAACAGTATAATCAACTCCATCCCCAACAAATATGTCATCCTCTGAAACTCTAGCGATTGGGAGTGAGTTTTTATCCTTTGTCTCGACACTTCTCTTGTGACGGGCAGGTGGTGGCATTTCTCTTTCTTGATGGAGCTTTGAAATATCAGTAGAGTGTTTTCTGGGTTTCTCTTCATCATGACCATTAGCAATTCCAGAAATTGTTCCTGTGAATCAAAATATTCAGAAACAAAACGTCTAGCACATCTAACACAACAAATCATAAAAAGGGCACTTTAACTTCAAGAATTCAATAGCTCCTACCTCATCATCAGCAAGTTATCAAGATAACTGTTAGAATTAACTACAACGGTAAAACAGATGGTTAAGATCTTTCTACCTTTAGTTTCTTTGTCCTTTTTCTTTTTCTTAAGAACCTTCCCCGAGGATCCAATACGAAGATACGTCATGATTTTAGCAATCCGTTCAAGAATAGAACTATCCAGGCTGACATTAACCATTTCCTGCAGAACCAAAGGGACCCAACATTAGCTAGCGAACAAATGCAGAATGAAAAAATAACAAGCCAGAGTGGAAGAAGTGTGCCTCTGGGATTGGGCAGTCAGCTTTGCTCCTATGAAGTGTGGTAGGGATATCGTGTGATAAACCTTCCTCCTGGATAAAAATACAAGTCATAGTTACATAATGTAAAAAGACTAACAAACCAGAACTTATTGAATAAGAAAACAAGCTTTAGAAGCCATATCCCAAAAATTCATTTATAAAGAAGTATAAGGCCGAAAAAAAAGGAAATAGGTCTTTTTTTCATGTCAAGTCCATGATATATGGGCCATGTCAGGAAGAAAACTGGAACCGATCTTGTAACTCCCCTTGCATTTTTTTAAAGTGAATAATTTGTCGGATAACAAAAACAAATTTAAGTGAGATCATATTAGTGGAAACAGTACACATAAAAGGAAAAACGCTTTTTAAGAAAATAGATTTGAAATTTATTCTATATTTAATTTCATTTTCTAAAATATAGAATTAGAAAATTGAAAAAAAAAAAAACCAAACATATATTATCATTGACCTGTTGGACAACTTTGACTTTATTAGATGTGCAGGGGAGTCTTAGCGCAACGATAAAATTATTGCCATATGACTTTAAGGTGACGGATTCGAGTCGTAGAAACAACCTCTTGCAAAATGTAAGATAAGGTTGCGTACAATTGACCCAATATGGTACGACTCTTCCCAAAGATCCCACATTGGTGAAAATTTCATGTACCGAGCCCTCGTTTTTCAAAATATTTTCGGAAAAATGAAAATCATAAATAGAAAATTTTTACAAGACAGATTTTCTTCAACAAATTCAAGTGTAGCAAATGAATGTCCAAATTGACTAGTCGACCCAAGAGTTCACCAACTTTAAAAACGTTGTTTAAAATCTCATGTCATGCTAAGCAAACATCCAAAAGCATACCATTTCAGTAAATATCGAAACTCTATAATGGTCAACCAGTATGGATATTCTCTCTCGTTGTGCCCATGCCAAGAGAATATGTCAACACATCACAAACTTCAGCTCAAAATAAATTTAGATGAATTCAACTAATGTATGTTATTTTTTTATAATTTATTTTTCTGAAAAATTAATTCAATTAATTATCTTATCTCTAGTCTTATTTTTAAACTCTTTAAGACTTGGTTATGAATTTACCTCATACTTTTTTTTTTTTTTCATATTTCTCTAAAAAATTATTTACTTCTATCCCAAACTTTCTAAGATATATAATTTTTAACCAAACATTTTAATTTCATATGTTTACAAGGGATAAGTAATTGCATGGATGTGAAAATTGCATCTCAATCCATTTCAGATGATATTATGTAAATCCTAATACCAAATTAAGCTGTCCACTTACTCTTCCTCTCTCTTCTCTTCTCCCCTTCTATCCCACCTCCTAAATCATTAGCCAATTCTTGCTTGACTATTATGCCCAACGCCTTCTGTCAGTAAAGACATTGTTGTCACAATCCCTGGCCAAGCTATAGATCAATTGATCATAGTGTGGCTAAAACTCATCTTCAACCAAGGTCTTCGTTGCTATTTTTGGTTCTTAATGACACTGAAAGTCTATTAAGCAATCGGCAAAATATCACAAGCTCATCAGACAAATCATTGTTTAATGAAATCAATTGTTTGAGTGCTAATACAGGGCGATAAAAGCAGAAGAAAGAATGGGTGACAAAGAGTGTGGACTTGAGGTAGGCAACTATCATTTGTCTGGACATGAAGTAGCAAGATTTTCTAATTAAGGAGACTGATGAGATTTTCTAATTAAGGAGACTCATGTCATCATTCATAGAATACAAAGAAATAAAGTTAGTTAAAATAAATTCTAAAAAGTTTTAGAGTATAAGTAAATAAAAATTTTGGTTAAATTTCAAAAAGTTTTAAAAAATTAGGATAGATTAATTAATTAACCTTATTTGTAAAAAACAAGTGGAAGAAAAATTAAATGAGCAAAATTTGAATTATACTCACGCTGAAAATAAAAAATTAACAAGATTCATTCTAATTCAACTATATAATTGATATTGTCTAAATCTTAGAATAAAAAATCAAAGCAAAAGAGGATTAAACATAATTCATCTCAGCACACATGTCGAAGTATGTCGGAGTATCAATACAGCATGCTATTAAGCTAGGGTGATCAGAGAAGAGATTGGAGTTTCCTGCTAGCTTCTGAGGTAATCTCTTTCTCTAACTGCTTTGCCCACATATGAGCCAGCAAATACATTCACCACCGTTTGGAGTGAATAGGCACAAGTCCATTCACTAAAGCTAATTAGTTAAATTCTGTACCGCTAGATTTCTTTCTACTCTTCGTCTTTCTTTGGGAGCTCCATTGTCCTTATAGCTCTTTGGTTGATTTGTTTTAGTTTCAATTTTCGAAGAAAACATGAGGAAAGAGATTAAAGGGTAAACCTTATTCAAATTCCACACTTTCATGCGTAGAGAAATGTCTTGGGTTCAACATATATAGTGTTAAAATTGTTCCATTCCAACAGAAAATCCAAACCTTAACACAAAATGATATTTTAAGAATGATTTTATCTTTGTTTTAAAAAGTGGCAAAAGGCTGCCTAAGTTGTTTTGGCAAGGGATGTTTCGCGTAGTTGCTAGGCAATCCTTGCTAGGTGCCCCTTTTAAAATGCAAGACTACCTAAGCAGTTGCTTAGGGTGGTCTAAGAAGACTTAAGAACATAATGATATTTTAAACTTTGAGTCAGAATATTATTTATCATTATTCTAAAAGGCAGACACCTAGGCGGTTTTGGCAAAGGACACTCCACCTAATAGTTGTTAGACAATCACTATTAGGTGACCCTTTTAAAAAGTGGCATAAGAGAATCGCCAAGGTGGTCCAGACATAAGTGGTTTAGGCAGTTTGCTTCTGTGGTTCATGATATCCGCTCAAGTGGTCTGGGAAATCAGCGTAAGCGGTCAAGGTGATTAGCTAAGCAATACAAAAAGAAAGAAAAAAATGAGGTCTTTTATAAATTGATGTTACATTTGATTTTACAAGCAATTCTAATTTTCCTCATTACCCACTCCACATAACAACACTTATTTGCTCGAACCTCTCATCCTATATAATTTCTGCCTCACCTTTTACACCATATATCGACAACGTGCATCGATCTCTAGCCATACCAACGTTCTAACATATGGTATCGGTGGCAAATTGAAGGTGGAAGAAGGAAATAAAGAAGAAACCTAAATTTGAACTTTGTATTCCATTTGAAATAGTAATGTTAATGTTAGTATTGTTCGGATACAATATTAATCGACATGGCGTATACAAATACACGAGAAAATACCTATGCTAACCTGAGTAGTATCAAGTTTTATTTTTATTGTAGCAAATATATTGCAATCCAAGTATTATGGACTCAAGAAGAAACTAATTATTCTAAAAATTAGACGCTAGACTATGTAAACATAACAAATATAAGATTACGCTATCTAAACCTATTCTTTCAAAAACAATTTAAGATATGAGAATTAAACAGTGGTGAAGCTCAAATTCAATCCTGAATTCTCTTTCAAGAATTTATGCTATGTAGCAGTTAAAATGTGGTTCTTGTATGATTACATACTAAAGATTAAAGCCCAATGTTCCAAAAAGGAAAAAAAAAAAAGTTGTATAATGCAATGGCAAATGGCATTAGCAACAATGAAGCAGACTAAGCATCAATTGAGGAACACGTACCATGTTATAGATGAAAGCCATCCTTCCAGGAAGAAACATTTCATTTGCTTTTATATTGGTTTGTGGCTTGACAATCCATTGATACACTGACTGTGACAACGGATGAAAAATGGCAATGGCAACTTGAGTGAGAAAAATTGCCCATAGATACATATAAACAGATAATTATCAATATAGTAATTGTTGGTTGAGTCAATGGACCTTGGCAGTTGCTGTGCGAAATACAAGTGGCTGATCTTCCTTTGAAGTCCTGTAAGAATAACCAATACACTCGAGTACTAGCAAATACATTGAAGCAAAATATTCAAGTTTGTTGCATAGTTTGTAGAATCGTGATCCTATGTAGAATCGATTTAGGGTCAGGATCGGATCAGTCAGGATCGTAAAATCGTACGATCCTACAAAAAATCCATAAAATTACGATACATGATTAATAATTAGATATATATATATATATATATTATAAAGGTCATTTGCATATAAATAGATGAATAATTTTACTTATACATGATGCAACCGTCAACACTCCCTCCTCAAATGGCATTATTATCTGCATAGTAACACTCAATAATATTTATATTTTCATCAAAGTTCAAAATCTTGACCCGTGCCGAGGTTTCGGTCCCAGAGCGGAACAATATGGTTTCGGTATCTATCGTGCCGTGCCGATACAATTTCGGTATCATTTATTTATATATAGTAATTATTAGATAAATATGTTTATTGTGTCTAATTTAAAAATAAGTTGTATATTGATTTTATATAAATTTTCAATTATTGAACAATTTAATATTATTAGAAAAAATAATTAAATATAGTTTTCTTTAAAGAAAATTAATGTATCAATAATTTGAATTAAAATTGAAACATCATAATTATATAAATTAATTATTTATTCATTTAATTAATTATTAATTTATTTAAAATTATAAAAAAATCAGAATATCAATTAAACAGTAAAAAATATAAAATAATAAAAAATTATCAGAATATAAATCTGATTTATTAGAATTTTTTAGAATTTTTAAATAAAATTTAAAACAATAAAAAAATTACATAATATCAATTAATAAATTTTTTTAATTTAAAATATATTTTATTGCGATAATTTAATTAGGATATATGAAAGCCTCTTTAAAATATCACATTTTAGTAGAGAATTCTATTAATTAATTAAATATATAAAAATAAAAATATATATCGACGACGGATGCTCGCGGGATGCCTCCGATGCTTGCGCGACGCTTCTGGCGCCGTGGATGCACGTTTCGCTGCCATGCCAGTTTAGATTCCTCACCGGAACGGTAAATACCTACGGTTTCAGCCGACACGACACAACATTTGAAACACTGATTTTCATATCATAAAATCAAAGAGTATAAAATTTCTATTAGCACAATAATAATAATAATCGCATTTAATCCTTAAGAATATTCTCTTAGTTTATAAGATGACCCAATTTAAAGGCCTTAAAAAGCAACTAAACAAATATTTAAATAATCTCAAAACCTTAACCATAACTCTGCAAAAGACAAAAATAAATAAATAAATAAAAGACAAAATCTTTCGAGCATCCAAAAAAGCTTTAAAAGATGTCAGCTAAGGGTAAACCTTATAATTAGCTATAGATCTATAGACGAGCTTCAATTTGATATATTATAGATCTCGTGGTTCACTCTCAATCAAAAGTTATGGTTTCTCAAAGCTTCTACTGATCTTGTTCCGATCCTACCGATCTTGTTTTGATCCTGCTACGATTCTACTACAAAAAACGATTCTACACTATTCATGATTGATTTATGCTTCTGGATCGCACAATCCTACGATCTAGGATCGCGATTTTAGAAACTATGGTTTGTTGTGGACTAAGATTCAAGTTTCTTGTGAATTCAGATAGGAAAAGCTAATATCACACTTTCTAACTATGAATGCTAACTACCATATTAGGATGGGGGTATATAGTAAGACTTGGCGAATAGAAAATGAAAATTCTAGAGCAAATACACATTCATGACTATATTCATCTAGACTGACAAGAAAGATTGGAAGCTCCCTCATGTAGCTCATATGTGTGCAACTTGGAACACAAGTCAGTTTGTTCTCATAAGAAAGCACAAAATCAAAGAGACAAATAGACCACGGTTCAATCAAACTGCTAAACATGTCAAATAATTTAAACAAAAGAAATTAGCCTTATAAACTAGTTTGCAAGGATGCTTATTTGATATAAGCAGCAAAATGCCTATAACAAACTTGACCAAAAAAAATATAATCTTGTAAGTTAAATTATAAAGGGCGACCCAGTGCACGAAACTCCCGCTGATATAGGGTCCCAAGAAAAGGCATATTGTACTCAGTCTTATCCTCCTTTACGAGAGGTTATTTCTGTGACTTGAACCAGTGACTTCCAAGTCACACAGTGACAACTTTATCGTTACGCCAAAACTCCCCTTCTTGTAAGTTAAATTATATAGATGTAAATTTAATTTATTGATTTCTTTCAACTGATGTGTATTTTACAGTAACCATAAACCCTGAACATACACATTTTGTGATGCACACTTTCAATTCAAATTTGAAATCTATAAAATACAAGTATAAAGAAGAGATAGTTAAATTTTAAGTAGTATATTATATTAAATATTTCAACTGGCCTACGGTAAGCTTGTTATAATCATTGTCACCGAATTTTTACCTAGTTAGGCTCACTCATCCTCATCTACAGTTTGTTTATTAACTAGGTCTCGGAAAGGTGCTGGCTGCTATGACTTGTTTAAACAAGCTCTTGTGAAGCCAAATTGTGAGCTTCTTCACAAAGGTGTTTATTAATAATCATCGAACACAACTCCTCAACATTCGTGTATAAAATTCCAAAAAGCAATATGTTGTATATAGTTTTAAAGAATTTGATGTTCCTACAATGACTAAAAAAATGTTGAATATTCACGTGATCACATACCTAGACTTTTCGTCCTTTTGACCTTCATCATCCGTCTTTTTGTCAATTTCACTCCTTACCTTGTGGAGAAGAGCATAATCTAAGCCTTTAACCAAGTGTGTATGTTCCAAATCCCCTGAAAAAAAGTTAACAAAGATAAGCCAATTGAAAAGATATGACAAATATCTGAAATATATATATACAGGAACTCCACATGGGGAAATTATCATGATAACCGAAAAAATCAATGTTCATTAGGACAGAGTCTTGCATAAATCTTTTAAAACACCTCCAAGTAGGATCGAGCATGATACTTGCTGGACCAAACACCCAGGGTGTTGGACAATTCATTATAGATGAAACATAGTTTTATGAATACAAAGACAGGATCATAGAGAGGAGAAATATGGCTGCATCTCGAGAAGCAGATTTAACACTTCACAGGTGCTCCAGAAGTTCCATAGGAGGAACATATTTTATATATGGCAAGAGAAGTTGCCTACATATTCTAACATACTTCATAGACATGGTGGTAGGAGGTCAAACTGGGTCTGCTAGAAAGACAAGTTTGATTTTATTTTAGGGAGAGTGAAAAATATTTAGGAGTATGTATATGTTTTTTCCATCTAGTAAGAGGGGGGACACACTTGGGAAGATAAGTTCTTGCCTCAAGAAGTGCATCGAGTATTTGACCAACTATTAAAAGGGAATCATAAGTAATTCATAAAAAAAATTAAAATAAAAAGATCCAATTAATCCTTTAACTATTAAACAACTTTGAATGGATATGTATTTTGTTAGGACATTCTTACTAATAAACAATTTTGTACTTATATGCACATATGCAGGGGAAAACAATATATGTAAGTCTAACTATTTCTCAAACAAAAAAAATTAATTAGATAAAGATGCATTGCACTTGTAAGAAAGTGGCAATTGACAGTTGTTGAAAATCTCAAATTTAATAAATACAAAGTTATTGCATTAAGAATTATACTTCATTTTTCCCATATTAGCTCAACTATATCTTAATTATTTGCTCCCCATGTCATAGATGTTTTGGTTCCATCTATGTCATAGGACAAAAATGACAAGCAAACACCCGACAAATATAGAATTAATATGGGAGCGACTCTACTAATATAGTTAAAATTAATGAGCATGAAATGAGAAAAACAATTTTATGGAATAAGTCCTACATAGTGCAAAATTAAGAAAAGGTGCTCAAATGAAGAAGTTAATACCATGATGATGAGAAACTAACTCACAATTGCAAAGCAGGGAAAAGTATGATATCTAGCCCTATGATTATGCATCACCCACCATATCCAATAGCACCCAAACACATATCATGAAAGAAATATCTACTTACAAGTAGGACAATCTCAATAGCTACAAAATAAATAATTGGCAAGGAAAATTAGTTAATGAAAAGATAAAACAAAAGATAACTAAACACACCTCCAAGATACTTGCTGTTCTCAATGGATATCTTGTGAGCATCAGTTGATCTGCAAAATCAGCAGATTTCTAATATTCTCCCAAATAATGAAGTCTTATAGAAGGTATCCTATATACCATACCTCAGATCAACTGTCCCAGGCGGGGCTACAGCATGAAAAGAACCAAGTTCTGTTGGCTCATAATCAGGGTTTTGATCTTCTCTCCTCTCTTTAGCGCGATCCCGGTACTTGGGAACTTCTGGTTCTTCGCGCTTTTCCTCTCTGTTTACTTGTTATATTGGTTAACCATGATAACATATGATGTGCATTATAAAGTTTCATTAAACCATATTATAAATGACATTTTAGCGAATAACAATATTTTTGTTTGAGATAAATGTTGCATTTGTAAAATACATTACAAAAAGAGAAAAATACTTAGGAACTAAAACAAACTACTTGAAGGAAAAGTATGAAGTAAAAAAAGTATGGACTGTACAATTAACCCAGTCCGTTACCCACTGTGACACTGTCCCAAGCTTTGTTCCATAAAATATTGACGAAGGATGTTTATCACATATCCACAAACATCACCACTGTTCACTAATCACTGATATGAGTTTGCAGAATAAAAAGAAAAAATGGAATTCCTTCTTAAATATTTCATATAGTAAACAAGCAAACTAAGGCCATAATCTTACGTTTTTCTTGGAACAAAAAACATTTCTTGTCCATAGTTGCTGAGCTGATGATTAGATATTTCTTCATCCAAAGTTATTTCTTTTTTGGGTAAACACAGCATAATTATTTAGACTAAAGCATAGATGATATATTCTCTTTGACAGTTTATCAACAAGTAATAGTAGGACACGAAAAGTATTGCTTTTAACTCTATAAATACAATATGCATTTTTTTTACTAGTCCTCGAGTCGAAAAATATAAAATTACTAAATTATTCTGCCTAGTATAACCGATACGAAGCGAAAAGTGGACTTCTCGTAGAACAACTGGATTTGGATAGTAAGCGAAATCTGAAAGAGTTCTCCCTTATTTGAAAAAAAAAGTGTAAAAGAAAACAATCATTTACTTGCGCCGAATCATCTTCTCCTTGTTGTTCTTTTTTCCTGAAGACATGGTGGGTTACTAATACGGAACTGAATGGCTGTTGTTCCTTAGCTGGAGAGAAGTCCGATCCGGCGCCAATTTCCGCTGCGAGAGGAAGGAGAAGAAGAGAGGTGGTCGATTCTTCGAGAGGATGGGGGCGAGACAAGGGTTAATTGTAGATCACTGGGAAGAGAGGGATACTGTGGTATCCACTTGGTGTGTGTCGTCGGCGGCGGAAGCGGCGGGCAGCGACAACCTAGGCGACGCGAGAGAGTACGCGAGGAGGCGGCGCAGGCGCCCGGCGGCTTGCGGACGAATTGCGTCAGCCGGCGGAGGCGGCGACAGCGCGAGTGCGCGGGTGAGGGGGAGCGTTAGGGATTGACGGGCAGCGGCAGAATTAGAGACTTTAGTTTTTAATTAATTGATTGCCACTACGATAAATAAATCTGAATCATAATCAAATTATCCTATTAAAATAGAAAAAAAAATACATTTTGGTACTTTTATTTTTAACATTTTAGATATTAAATTTAAAAAAAATATTTCTAAAATTAATATTTTATTTTTATTTTAATTTAGGATTTACCTTACAATTGGGTTATAATATTCAAAAAAAATTAAAAATTAAAAACCTCTGAGGTTAAACTTTAAATTGGATTATAATGTTTAAACTAAAAAAATTAAAAAATAAAAATCCTTAGGGTTTACCTTCCCAATTAGATTATAGTATTTAATCATAATTTTTTTAAAAAAAAAAGACTTAAAGCGTCACCCATTACATGGTATTAAAATTATTACTTTTAAAATTGAGGATTAAAAAAAGATAAACGTCCAACTTTGAAATTATAAAAGTCTTTTCAAAAGTTTAATATCAGAATCGTAAATTTAATATCAAGTATGGGACATGAAGAGTACGCGCCCCTATTAAAATATATATAACATTTATTTTAAATATTATAAATTATATTTATTATATATATATATATATAGATTATCAACCTATTATTCTCTTATTAGATTTGCCCTAAACTCCATAATAGTAAACTAAATTTCCTTTTCAGTCCATGTGTTAGAAAAAATTTATTCTTATTCTCTATATATAAACTTTTATTTGGTTTAACTCCCTAAGGTATACTGATTTATCTAATTACCATCAATTTTTTAAGTAAAAAAATTTAAAATAAGGTATAATTCTTCTTAAATTCAACTATTTAAAAAGAATATAGTATATGTTTTATCAAATTGAGCATGATTCTTTTTTAATCTGACCAATCGATTGAGAGTTTAGGACCATTGTAGGGCGGCAAGAGAGGGTGAATTGTCCTACAAGTCAGAACCTTGATCTTTTACAAATTCTTACAAAGATAGAAGTTAGTTTATACAGTTACAATAATTAAACATATAAACAATAACAACTAAGGCTAGTAAGAGACAAAAATGTTACTTGGTTGCAACCAAGATGGTTGTTAATCTAAGACAACGAAAGTGCACTTAGTCAGATCTCCTTCGATGTAGTCGGAGTAGCCTCTTACAGACTTTGAACAACACAGAAAAAGACTAGAAAAATTGAGTACAAGAGTTAATTTGGAAACCTAATTTCTAAGGGCTATTTATAGCCCAAAAACTCAAGTTACCGATGTGCTGATATAGACTTGAGGCGCCTCAGTTGTGATATGAGGCACCTTAGATGGATAAACTTTTATTCACGAAGCCAACAGTAAACTGTTAATAAAACTTGGCTCGGCGCCTCAGTTCTGATTTGAGACGCCTCAGTTCTGTATTTGCACAGAGCTGCTGTTGGATATTGGGTCTTAAAAGACCAATACGATTTACGATTTGCAAGAGAAAATCGAGGTGTCATCAATCGATGAAAGTCTAAATTGACTTCAAAATCGAAATCTACGTTTCGAGTAGATGAATCTAGACTATTAATTTGCTCAAAACTGATTACGGGTGAATGAGAAATTAATTGTTAAAGTCGGCTCAAAATGTTACAAAAAGGAAGTAGGGGGAAAATAGTCTCACATTGGAAATTCCAGAGAAAATTTACTTCCTTATATACGTTGTTGTGTTAATTGAGTTAACATAAATAGAACAGATGCACTCATCCAAGGGGCGAGCAGGTGCTCGCACCTGCAAGCCCGCCACCCGCCACGCACGCGCCACGTGCGCACGCGCACAAAGGACGCTTTGTTGGTGCACTTTGCACTTTGCATGTACGCATCGTCGCGAGGAGCTTAAATTTATGCTCTGGGTGACGTGACTATACCTACGTGGCACTTGGGTGATGTGGCATGCATACGTGGCACTCTCGGTTGGACAGAGAGGGATAATTGGCTACTGACTGGGCAAACGGATGGCCACCGTTGGATAGAAGAGGGTGATGGATCACAAGTGACGCGATCTGGATCGTTGATCATGAATAATCATGATCGAACCATTGGTAATGAAAGTTGATCTGGCGGCTGAGATCAAAGGAGGGCTAAAAGGTTACAATCCTCCAGATCTAAGGCTGAGATTAAGAGATCTGGTTGAAGGGTTACACCCTCTAGATCGAACGGCTCAGATGAACTCACCAAGGGGTACTTCACCTCTTCACCTAGTATAAATAGGACCCCTAGATGATGGAAAGAAATCACAAAAATCACTCATACTCACTCAAGTCTTATCAACCTTGCATCCATTCCATCTTCTGCATCCGGAGTCCAAAAAACTTACAAGAGGGTTCGTCGGTCTCGGAATTTGAAGTGCTACTATTCCGAGACATCGTCATTGTATCTTGGAAACGAATTGCTGTTATCCGTAAGAACCTGAGTGAGCAATATCATTTTACGGAGATAGTGTTGAATACTAGCCTCGACGATATTATATCAGATTGCATCCTTCCCGATGGCAATACTCACCGACGACGCCAAACATCTGCTGCTTTACAGCTGAAGTGCCTCACTCAGCAACTAAGGTGCCTCTTGCTAGTCAAAGTCAACATCCATGTTGACTTTGACTTTTTTGTCCTTCTTTCGCTTGGGTGATTTCCAGCCAACCAGAGTTAGGCTCACCCGAACCCGACTCTAGATTTTTGCCTCGAACGAGCTTACTCCCCGGCTTCTCGTCCCTCGGGTGCCGCGCATGCCCTTCCCGCTCTACCGGTGTACTCTTCCGTAGTCTTCGCGTCCCTCGGATGCACCGAGTGTGTTGGTTCCTTTCCCCGTGCCATCCTTCTCATTTATTGCGTCTTTCGTTCGACTTTCTGTGCTCTTAAGCTTCTGTACACTTAGACACAGGGATCAAAACAGTCCAGGACTCAACTTGACTTAGTTGATCATATCAAAACTAACCTGGGGTACTTACAATATCCTCATTTTTTATTTACATCAACCCTAGTTAAGTTAATATAATCAAAATATTATTTATTTAAAATAATAAAACTAATATTGTAAGTTAGCACAATAGATAATGTAATTAAATTCAAAAAATATGACTAAATTAACCTCCCCTCAACTTATACTTCATTATTTTCCTCCTTTGATTACATAAAAAAACATGGGGTAAAGAAAATAATTTTTAAAAAAAAATTAAGAATCAAATTAAACATTTAAAATCAGATTAAAATAAATTTTATGAGTTTGAAAATAATGATTTTAATCACAAAAAATAATTTTTGACAAAAAATAATTTTAAAATTAGTTATTAACCTCGAAAAATTATGCTAATTTTTTGAAATGGAAAAAATATAACGTTTAGATGTTGAAAAATCAGACTTTCTGAAAATAATTTTTTAATTATTTTTAAAACTAAACAGTTAATTTTTAAAAATAAAATCATGGAAATTCATCGAATATTTAAAAATCCAAAAAAAATTATAGTAATTAGATAAAGTCACTATGCATTCTAGAAAATTTTGAAAATGAATTCATTCCTAAGATTACCAGTCAATTTGAATTTTCTAATAACCAAGAAATTCAAAGATAATTTATTCAACAAAAAAATATTTATCAATTTAAAACAGATTTAGGTACCCAATATAAATTTTTATCTACCGGGTTAATTAAAAACTTAAGTGAATATAATTTTGGGTACTTTTATAATCTGGCTCATATGGTTCTTAATATACGAGTTAAGACCTCCATAATAGTTCTTTTTGGAAGAAAAATTTAAACATCCGCATGCATGACCACTTTTTAATTTTTCTACTTGTTCTTTTAATTTTTCATTTTCATACTTCAGAGAATCATACATATCTAAAGGGCATGAATGAGCTAATTCTTTCTTCAAGTCTTTATTCTTAGTCTTTAACTCACACAAGGATTTAAGCATGGATCTAATACTAGAGAATAGCTTATTGGGAGGAAGTTTGCATACCTCACTTATCATATCATCGTGTCTAAAACTAAACACTCCCCCTTCATTGCTGTTTTTTTCTGATGAGTCTCCCCCTTCATCGATGCTCATGTTGGAGGTGGATGCTTCATCATCCTCTTCTTGATGACTTGTCATAAGTGCAAGTCCCGCGTAAGCCTCGATCTCGGATTCTTCTAAAGATGTGTCGTTGCACATCGCTTTTAAATTCTTGTGCTTTGACTTGTTTACTCTTTTTCTTAGTGATCGTTTCTTGCCCTGTGACTTAATAAATTTGTTAGATTTAAAGTATTTACCGAGTTTTCTTACCATATATGTTGTTTCCTCTTCATCGGCTGAAGACTCCGAATCTGGATCAGTTCTTCTCGTGTTTAGGGCAATGTTATCCATCTTTTCCTTTCTCGATCCTGCACATAGAGATTCATGTAATTTGAAAATGAAAAATATCTCTTCAAGAGTACTTACCTCCAAGTCCTTTGAGATATAGTAAGCATCTACTATTGAACTCCACTCCTGAGTTCTTAGGAAGGCGTTGAGGGCATACTGATTTGAATCATGATTTCATATCGATTCGCCGAGTTGGGTGAGTCCGGAGACCAATTCTTTGATTTTTGCTTGAAGCTCGCCCACCGTCTCTCCTTCCTTCATTCAGAGATTGGTCAGCTGGTTTTGGAGAAGTTCTTTCCTTGTTGACTTGGCTTCTGATGTGTCCTCGTGAAGTTCTAAGAACTTCTCCCAGAGCTCTTTTGCGGAGTGGTAGCTTCTGATTCAGTTAACTTCTTAAGGAGGAGAACCGACAGCAGGTGGAACTCTACCTTGGCGTTGGCTACAGAATTTGGTTGTTGCTGCTTACTCTAAAGATGTGCTTCTTTTACCTTATATCGTCCTCTCCTATGGACACTTCAAAACCATATTTTATTGTTAGTAATATCTCAAAATCAGTCCTAAAAAATACTTCCATCTTCTTTTTCTATATGGCGAAGTGTCCTTCAAATTTGGGTGATTGAATGCTAGATCCGACCATCGTCTTGATGCTTTATCAGGCGGTTAGTCCTTCAACAGTGAACCTTGCTCTGATACCACCTGTGTAGCGACCCCGCCTTCTCTACCTTAGACGGACCGCTACTTGTCTACTTCTTGACTCTAATGCACGACTAAAAATGCGGAACTTTTTTTTTTGTATTTAATCTATCTAAGAATGAGATTCTAACTTTAATAGTCATGCATGATACAATGGCACATTACTAGCAATTCTAACCATTTAAACTCATCACACAAGGTTCTATAACATTACTAAAGCACTATGGAATACGCATGCAACTTTTCTAAGCATATTTAAAGCAATAAGACTTAATTCGAAACTAACAACATCTTGGCACATGCAATAATATTTCTAGGACTTCATAGAATGTAAATCTTACTTTTCTACTGAATTCACAAGCATTTTAAGCGCAATTAGGACTTAGTCCAAAAGGAATAATAATAAGCTCAAGAATAAGTCTAAAATCCAATGTATCAACATGCTAAACTACTCATGCCCTTGCTCATCTAGTGCATTCACAAAAGTATGCATACTAATTGAAATGACATGGAATCTTCATTCTACAAAATTGAGCATGTAAAACTATCCGAAGCATAAATGTTTACTAAACTCCATAACACAATAACTTGGAATTTGGAAACCTTAAACATTGCATTTCAAATAAACTAAACTGTCTCGTCCCAAGGATCTCTCCAAAGTCAGCCACCACACACACGTCACTCAGCACCGCCTCGTCGCCTTCCTTCAGAATTGCTTGTCTTTACCTTTACCTGCAGTAAGAGGAAATGCAACTAATAAGCATAAAGCTTAGCAAGTACTATCTAGCTCACAAAATCTCGAAATGTGCAGGCATGCTTTTTAAACAATATGAAATCACATGAGATACTTTTATGCTTAAAAGAAACACCAAAACATGTATAACTCAAAACATGCATACTCAAGCATTAATAAGTCTTAATTCACTTTCTCTTGGCTTAACATGAAACTTTAGCAATTCTTTAACTTTAAATCTTTCTTTAACTTTTAGAAAACTTCCTTAAACTTTAGAAAAACTTTGCTAAAGTATATACTTGAAAATAATACTCACTTGGATCCACTTAAGACGTAAGTACCATCTTATGCGCGTTCCCTAAAAGGTTGGGGTAGCGAGCCACCAATCCTAATAGAGCAGACCTTGGTCTACCAGGGCCAAGACTTTGGAATTGGACACCTGGATTTCTTTAACGACGCCCTTGGACGTCGGGTACTGGCCTTAGAAAATAAAATACTTACTTTTTCTTATCTTGAATGCCTTGGCATTTTCACGAGCACCTTGTGTGCCCAAATCCCTAAGTCTTGACTTTTGGGGATTTCTTAAGGCCTTGGCCTTTTCTTTTCTTATCTTCATCTTCTCTTTTCTTTTCTCATAAATTTTCTTGGACCCCAACCTCATTTACGAACAGCTATTAGTACACATTAACACATTAATATACTCTAATAGCGACCTTTACGAGCTCAACTATGTCATCTCTAAAAAGTCTGCTCTCAAAAATAAAGATAACTCGTACATAGATAAATTATATAACTGCTTACAATAAAACGTTCTTACTCTGTAAATCTAGCTACACAAGCTAATAAACTAAGCTGAAGAACAACATAATAATTGCATGCAAAATCAAAAACAAAAGGGAAATTTCATTTTTAACTTTCTAACGGGGAAAAACTTGCGGAAAACCGCCTCTTACTGCAGGTGAGCAGTACTTACTTTGATTTCTTGGACTTACAACCGAAATTAGACGACTAGGGCTCGGGTGAAACTTGAGATCTCTACGAACCGTCCGCGCCGACGTGTTCTTCTCGTCGAGACGAACGAAACACTCCGACCCCCTTGAGATTCCCTTAGCCGGCGCCCCTTAGGAGAGGAGAGGAGGAAAGAAAACCTAGGTTCCCTTTTGTTTTCGCCGCCCCTCCCTCGCCCCCTTCTCGCACGCAGCCGAAAATTCTCCTCCAAGGGTTTCACGCGACTTAAGCGGGGTTTAAATACCTCTTCATGAAAAAACGTAACTACTCTATAAAATTATTTCTCTCCACCTTTTGTTGTGCTTGATACCCTAGCCCAGCCAGTCACTTGCGCGCCCTTAAGGGCTTGCTCCTCCTGTGGTCGCGAGTTCGAACCCCCCTGCTGCCCTTTAAAGTTTTTCTTTTTTTTAAAATACTAAACGGACTCGGAAAATTCCATAAAAATATCTAGAATATTTCTAAAACATTTTTAAATAGTTCTAAGGACTTTAAGGACTTAAAATGGAAATTTTGGGGCGTTACAATCCCCCATACCTTATGAAAAGTTCATCCTCGAACTTAGAATAATTCTGGATATCTTTCTCTCATACTGTCCTCACGTTCCCAAGTAGCCTCCTCATGCTTTTGACTCTGCCAGATGACCTTCACTAGTGGCACCTCTTTGTTTCTTAATCTTTTAACTGCTTTGTCCACTATCTGTGTCGGTCTGCTCTCATAGCTAAGATCTTCTTGGATCTGCACTGACTGAGGCTGAATCACTTGATTGGGATCGTGAATACACTTCTTTAGCATAGAGACATGAAATGTATTGTGGATAGCTGACATATCCTCTGGCAAGTCCAGCTCATAGGCTACCTTCCCAACTCTCTTTATAATCCTGTAGGGTCCTATGTAGCGAGGACTCAGCTTGCCCTTTTTGCCAAATCTCATCACTCCCTTCATAGGAGCGACCTTGAGAAATACTGAATCTCCAATTTGGAATTCAAGTGGCCTACGGCGTGTGTCAGCATAACTTTTCTGTCTACTCTGGGCAGTCTCAATCCTCTGGCGGATCATCTGGATAGCCTGAGTGGTCTCATCTATAAGCTCAGTCTAGCTGCCTAGTCCTGACTCCATCTCTTTCTTCTCACCAGCTTCTTGCCAACATATGGGTGATCTGCATTTTCTGCCATACAATGCCTCATAAGGTGCCATCCTGATGGTGGCCTGATAGCTATTGTTGTAGGCAAACTCAGCTAAGCACAGAAATTTGCACCAACTACCTTTAAAGTCCAACGCACAAGCCCTGAGCATGTCTTCTAAAATCTGATTTACTCTCTCTGTTTGTTCATCTGTCTGGGGATGGAAGGCTATGCTGAACTGAAGTCTGGTGCCTAGGGCGTCCTGAACACACCTCCAAAAATGGGAGATGAACCGCCCATCTCTGTCAGAAACGATCGACTTCGGAACTCCGTGAAGCCTGATCACTTCTTTCACGTACAGCTGTGCTAACTGCTCTACCGAATACGATAACTTGATGGCTAGGAAGTGGGCAGACTTGGTCAATCTGTCCACTATCACCCATATTGCATCGTGTCCATGGGTGGTCTTTGGGAGACCTGTGATAAAATCCATGGATATCTCTTCCCACTTCCACTCTGGAATGGGAAGAGGCTGCAGAACTCCTCCTGGTCTCTGGTGCTCTGCTTTGACTCTCTGGCAGGTCAAGCAGGTACTGATATATCTGGCCACGTCTCGCTTGAGTCCAGACCACCAGAACCTTTGCTTTAAATCTTGGTACATCTTGGTAGAACCAGGATACATAGAGTACGGGGTACTGTGGGCTTCTTCTAAAATATTCTTTCTTAGTTCCTCATCATTGGGGACGCAAAGGCGGTCTCCAAGATAGAGGATGCCACTATCTGATACTCGAAACTCTGAATTTTCTGCCTCTTGGATCTCCTGCTTGATCTTCTGGATCTCTGGGTCTTGACTTTGCTTTCTTTGTATATCCACAAGCAGGGTTGACTCTAGAGTCAATGCAGAAAGTTGCCCAATTATTACCTCGACTCCAAAATCCTTTATTTCTTTCTGAAGTGGTAGAGACAGTGATGATAGGGACATCAGTGCTGCACAGGATTTCCTGCTCAGTGCATCTGCCACTTTATTAGCTTTACCTGGGTGGTAGAGGATTTCACAGTCATAATCTTTGACCAACTCTAGCCACCTGCGCTGCCTCATATTCAGATCATTCTGAGTGAAGAAGTACTTCAAACTCTGATGGTCTATGAAGATTCTGCACTGCACTCCATACAGGTAGTGTCTCCAGAGCTTCAGTGCAAAAACCACAGCTGCTAGCTCAAGGTCATGAGTAGGGTAATTCTTCTCATAGTCCTTGAGCTGTCTGGAGGCATACGCTATTACTTTTCCTTCTTGCATGAGGACAGCTCCAAGGCCCATCTTGGATGCATCACTGTAGATGTCAAAGGCCTTGTCACTTTCTGGAACCGTCAGGATGGGAGCACTGGTCAGTCTCTTTTTCAGCTCTAGAAAACTGTGCTCGCATTTATCTGACCATTCAAACTTCTTGTTCTTTCTGGTCAAGGCTGTAAGTGGAGAGGCTATTCTGGAAAAGTCCTCCACAAATTTTCTGTAATATCCTGCCAGGCCTAAGAAGCTTCTGATTTCACTGGCATTCTTGGGTCTACACCAGTTGCTGACTGCTTCTATCTTGGCTGGATCAACTTGAATGCCTTCTTTGGATACACTGTGATCTAGGAAGGTCACCTGATCTAACCAAAACTCACACTTTGAGAATTTTGCATAGACCTTCTCCTGCTGAAGGATCTGCAGCACTATCCTCAAGTGTGTAGCATGGTCCTCTGGAGTCTGTGAGTATATGAGAATATCATCAATAAATACAATGATGAATTTATCGAGATACTCCCTGAAGATGTGGTTCATCAGCTCCATGAAGACTGCTGGAGCATTGGTTACTCCAAAAGGCATCACTACAAATTCGTAGTGGCCATATCTTGTCCTGAAGGCTGTCCTGGGGATGTCACTTTCTTTAACCTTTAGCTGATGATACCCAGAACGCAGATCTATCTTCGAGAACACTGTAGCCCCTTTGAGTTGATCAAATAAATCATCTATTCTAGGAAGGGGGTACTTGTTCTTGATGGTTACCTTGTTCAGAGCTCTATAGTCTATGCACAGACGCATAGACCCATCCTTCTTCTTGACGAAAAGTACAGGAGCTCCCCAGGGTGAATGACTCGGGCGGATGAAGCCCTTGTCTAGTAGCTCCTGGAGTTGCTCTTGTAATTCTTTCAGCTCTGCAGGAGACATACGATATGGGGCTTTTGAGACCGGACCGGTACCTGGCACCAGCTCAATCTCAAATTCCACCTCCCTGTTGGGCGGTAGTCCAGGTAGTTCTTCTGGGAACACTTCTGGATATTCGCAGACTACCCGTACATCCTCCTGCTTGAGTTCCTTCTTTGCTTCTGAGTCCACTACGCGTGCAAGAAAACCAGCACACCCTTGCTCTAGCATCTGGTGGGCTGCCAAGGCTGAGAGGAATTTCTGAGTCTTCCTCTTTGGGGCTCCTTGAAACTCGAATGGTGGTTCTCCTTCTGGGATGAAAACCACCTTCCTTCTACGGCAGTCCACTGAAGCGCTGTACTTACTGAGGAAATCCATGCCCAGTATGATGTCGAAGTCTTGCATCGCAAGGACTATCAGATCGACATATAGCTCTCGGTCTGAAATCTTGACTGGCACAGCCCGGAGCCGCTGGGTGGATTCCATGATTTCCCCTGAAGGGAGAGTTGTCAGGAATCTGGACTCCCAACTCTCTGCAGGCACCTGTAACTTACTAGCAAAAGGTACTGATACGAAAGAATGGGTCGCCCCAGTGTCAAACAGTGTAGTAGCTAAATGCTGAAAAATAATTATTTGACCTGTTACGACCGTGGAGGCGCTGGCAGCTTCTTCCTTCGTGAGGGAAAAGACTCTGGCATTGGTTGGAACTGGTGCTGCTTCCAACCTTCCCTGACTGATCTGAGGTCCCTCCAGTATAGTAGGCATGTAATGTAACTGAGGCTTGCCTCCATACTGTACGGACTGCTGAGGAAGTACCTTAAACTTGTTTGGGCAGTCTTTGGATCTGTGTCCCTCTTGTCCACATGAGTAGCATCCAGTTACACCCAAAAGGCATGCTCCTGGATGGGTCCTCCCACACTTAGGACAAGGCGGATACCTAGCTTGCTTGTTCTCTGGGTTTCCTTTTTGGCTGCCAGGCCACTGTTTCCTTTTGTGGTTCCTGTTCTTCCAGTTCTGGTTATTTGGCTGAGGCTTCTGGCCTCCTGCTGTCTTGTTCTCAATTAGGACTGGCTTCTGCTGTGTTTGCTGTGCCTTGATGCTATTCAGATAGTGCTCTGAGATTAGAGCACTACTGACCAACTCCTCGCTGGTCTGGGGTCGGTGCGTCCCGCTGTTCACGTTGAGTGCTATTTCAGGGTTCAGCATGCGGAGCATCAGTCTGACTCGCTCCTTCTCTGTGCTGACTAGCTCTGGGCAGAGGCGAGCTTGTTGGGACCGGGTGCATGTCGACAAGGATACGGGTTCGTAAAATTTTAAATTTTTACGTGCAGCGGAAGACTTAGCATAAAATAATTTCCTAAATTATTTTAACCACGTATCTAGCATGCAACCTTATGATGTGTTGACATAATCATAAAATAAAACTTTGCGGAAAAGTAAACTAATTTACCAAGTACCTCGCGTAACTCGAAGTAAGGGACGAGATCCAACCGTAGCGTCCCTTGGAAGCTCCGCCTCTATTCGCGTCCACGCCGAGTTCTCTTCGGGATGACTTCGCAAAGTCACGAGTTTTGTGCCGACGAGAACTACTAGATTCTCTATAGGCACAACAAGGAAGATCAAGAGAGGAAAGGGAAACTAACCACCAAGAAAACGGAATCGAATTCCGGGAAGAGAGGAGTCGCTATCCGTTTCTTCTTCTTCTTGTTTGGTTTCTCCTTCTTGTTGAAGCTCACGGCAACTCACAAGGGGAGGAGAGGGTTGCGCCGGCTCCAAGAGGGCGCCGGCCCTAAAACTCCAAGAGGGCGCCGGCCCTAGGTGGGGAGAAGAGAAAGGAGAAGAGAAAGAGAGGGAGAGAGGGAGCTACTTCTCTTGACAACTCAATTGGAATTAAGGGCTTGCCTTTGGTTCCTTTATATAGTAGCATCTCCCTTACCAAGTCTCCCTCTTAACGGAATTAATGGAATTAGTTATAAGAAATTTATCTTATAAATTCTCTTATTAATTATTCCGTTTAAGCCGAGTCTTATTATAACTAATTTATAATAAAAAAAAAATTTCTTCTCTTTAAATTATGGAATAAATTTTATAAGAAATTTATAAACTTTCTTATTATGAAAAAATCAGTTCTTAATTGATTTTATAAAATTAAAATAAACCAATTCATGGATTATTTTAACTTCCATAAAAAGAATAAATTTCTACAAATTTATTTATATAAATTTCTTTATACAAATTTATTTATCCATAATTTATAAAACAAATCACACTAGATTTATTTTATTAATTAAACCAATTAAATTGGTTTTTCTTCCCTTTAATGGCCGGCCACCACAAGGAGGGTTAGCACCCTCTTTGGCCGGCCAAACCAACCCGAACCGGTCGCGAATTAAACTCATTTAATTCGCCCAATAAGCCTTCAAAAGACTTAGCCATTTTTAGCTTCCATTGCGCCTCTGATTAACTCAGATTCAACTTATTTCTCTTGATCGGAAAATCTAATTTTCAACTCGTTTTAAATCCCTCGGATTACTCGTATTACGTGTGACTAAATAGGCTTTCGATTTATGTTGGCCGTCTATAATCAACTAATTATAGAACGATCATGAGTGACACCTAGTAGTACATCATGATCCCCAATTAATCGAAAGATCAACGGTTTGACCTCAGAAGAAATTATTCTGAAACCCTTCAGCAGCTCTAATGAATCGTGCCCCATTCCCTTCACCACCTTATACCCACTTAGTTCAGGACACGGTCTATGGTGTCAGTCCCCACTAGGCTGACTACGTCACACCTAGCCCAAGTAGTGTCTTTCTCGTCCATTGGATTTCTAATTACTCTCATGTATTTTAGAGACTCGCACTCTAAACATGATATACTCTGGCCAGAGATTTCTGAGTAACAATCCGACGATAGGCCTGGGTATACATCTCCTCGCAAGGAGTGGTGAATCCTTTGTAGGCTGTTCGAACATCTTCGGGCACTTCGCTTATACCCAATCATCCTGGGTCCACACCTCCTTGGAGATGCTTGCTTAAGATGTTAAAGTATAAGTCTCCATGACCAAGATGACTTGAACACCGCAAGTCAAAGGAACATCGCACTTAAGCTGCAGTAAGAACTTTATTGACATATCTACATGTAGATTCCCATATGAAGTCTTACAGCTAGTCACTCCAATGAACTAGTTCCCTTAACTAGCATCCATGTTTATCTCCGGACATCCCAAGGTCACCAGCCAGTGAGAATCAGCTGATTAGAGAATAACCCATGCTAGTCTCAACAGAATTGATAGTGTCCGTTTTTATCAATTCATCGACTAGGGATATTTTCAATACTTCACATTTGCACATTTAGAGATAATCACTAGTTGTGATCCCATCACAAATTCTTTTATGCTGTGAGTTGTATTGCGGACATTCAGTAGATGAGTTTAAGATCCCAATCAAATACACAAAACATGTATACTCAAATAGTGAATTATCATTTATTAATATAAATGTTTACATCATAAGGCGATTGCCTTAGGACACTTCTCTCATATCACTAACAGAGCTAGTCTGTGGAACTTCGCGACTGCTTCTCCCACTGGTAGGTTACCTTGTCTGAACTCCATGAAGTCCTCGTAGTGCTTGTTGGTAACCCGCATGTGGAAGAACTCCTCATAGAACTCTTGCTCGAAATCTGTCCAGCTCATCTGGTTGACTATCCTCTTACTCTTGACCCGCTCCCACCACATACGAGCATCTCCAGTTAGGCAGAATGAGGCACATTTGACCTTCTAACTTCTGGCCAGTCAAGAAGCTCCATTGTGCTCTCTAAAGTCTTGAACCAAGCCTGGGCATCCCAGGGCTCAGTCGTGCCTGAGAAGCTTTCAGGTTTCAGCCTCTGCCACTGGACGAGGTACGCTTCTTGTCTTCGGTTCACGGCAGGGGTCTCCTGTGTGACTGGTGGAACTTCAGCCACCACTGGAGTTTCCACTCCTGCTGTGGGTGGTGTAGGGGGCACTGGGTGCTGATTTGCCATCAGTGTGGCGATGGTCTTCTGTTGCTCTGAAATCTGGACTTGCATTTGAGCAATGACTGCCATCAGGTTTGGCTGTTTGTGCCAGGCTCATTGTTATCTTGAACTGGAGTTCTGTTCCTTGCATTAGGAGCTCGGCCTCTTCTTGCCATCTAATAATGCATAAGGGAACAAGGAATCACTACTACATCTCTAGGTATAAACTTGTCTTCTTACTTAGTAACCTAATATCCATTCTAGGGATTAAACATGATTCCGTGATACTAAGGTATTAAACATGCTTCCTTGTTCTATGCACATATGAGTAAGTACTTAAGCATTTCTCTATACTGCAATTAAATAAAGGAGCAATAGAAAAACTTAAACTTAAAACTTTCTTACTTGAAGACGGCAAGGTTGATGCTGATGTGTGTGTGATGCTGGAGAATGGGAACTGCTCTGATACCAACTGTAGTGACCCCGCCTTCTCTACCTTAGACGGACCGCTACTTGTCTACTTCTTGACTCTAATGCACGACTAAAAATGCGGAACTTTCTTTTTTTTTGTATTTAATCTATCTAAAAATGAGATTCTAACTTTAATAGTCATGCATGATACAATGGCACATTACTAGCAATTCTAACCATTTAAACTCATCACACAAGGTTCTATAACATTACTAAAGCACTATGGAATACGCATGCAACTTTTCTAAGCATATTTAAAGCAATAAGACTTAATTCGAAACTAACAACATCTTGGCACATGCAATAATATTTCTAGGACTTCATAGAATGTAAATCTTACTTTTCTACTGAATTCACAAGCATTTTAAGTGCAATTAGGACTTAGTCCAAAAGGGAATAATAATAAGCTCAAGAATAAGTCTAAAATCCAATGTATCAACATGCTAAACTACTCATGCCCTTGCTCATCTAGTGCATTCACAAAAGTATGCATACTAATTGAAATGACATGGAATCTTCATTCTACAAAATTGAACATGTAAAACTATCCGAAGCATAAATGTTTACTAAACTCCATAACACAATAACTTGGAATTTGGAAACCTTAAACATTGCATTTCAAATAAGCTAAACTGTCTCGTCCCAAAGATCTCTCCAAGGTCAGCCACCACACACACGTCACTCAGCACCGCCTCGTCGCCTTCCTTCAGAATTACTTGTCTTTACCTTTACCTGCAGTAAGAGGAAATGCAACTAATAAGCATAAAGCTTAGCAAGTACTATCTAGCTCACAAAATCTCGAAATGTGCAGGCATGCTTTTTAAACAATATGAAATCACATGAGATACTTTTATGCTTAAAAGAGACACCAAAACATGTATAACTCAAAACATGCATACTCAAGCATTAATAAGTCTTAACTCACTTTCTCTTGGCTTAACATGAAACTTTAGCAATTCTTTAACTTTAAATCTTTCTTTAACTTTTAGAAAACTTCCTTAAACTTTAGAAAAACTTTGCTAAAGTATATACTTGAAAATAATACTCACTTGAATCCACTTAAGACGTAAGTACCATCTTATGCGCGTTCCCTAAAAGGTTGGGGTAGCGAGCCACCAATCCTAATAGAGCAGACCTTGGTCTACCAGGGCCAAGACTTTGGAATTGGACACCTGAATTTCTTTAACGACGCCCTTGGACGCCGGGTACTGGCCTTAGAAAATAAAATACTTACTTTTTCTTATCTTGAATGCCTTGGCATTTTCACGAGCACCTTGTGTGCCCAAATCCCTAAGTCTTGACTTTTGGGGATTTCTTAAGGCCTTGACCTTTTCTTTTCTTATCTTCATCTTCTCTTTTCTTTTCTCATAAATTTTCTTGGACCCCAACCTCATTTACGAACAGCTATTAGTACACATTAACACATTAATATACTCTAATAGCGACCTTTACGAGCTCAACTATGTCATCTCTAAAAAGTCTGCTCTCAAAAATAAAGATAACTCGTACATAGATAAATTATATAACTGCTTACAATAAAACGTTCTTACTCTGTAAATCTAGCTACACAAGCTAATAAACTAAGCTGAAGAACAACATAATAATTGCATGCAAAATCAAAAACAAAAGGGAAATTTCATTTTTAACTTTCTAACGGGGAAAAACTTGCGGAAAATCGCCTCTTACTGCAGGTGAGCAGTACTTACTTTGATTTCTTGGACTTACAACCGAAATTAGACGACTAGGGCTCGGGTGAAACTTGAGATCTCTACGAACCGTCCGCGCCTACGTGTTCTTCTCGTCGAGACGAACGAAACACTCCGACCCCCTTGAGATTCCCTTAGCCGGCGCCCCTTAGGAGAGGAGAGAGGAAAGAAAACCTAGGTTCCCTTTTGTTTTCGCCGCCCCTCCCTCGCCCCCTTCTCGCACGCAGCCGAAAATTCTCCTCCAAGGGTTTCACGCGACTTAAGCGGGGTTTAAATACCTCTTCATGAAAAAACGTAACTACTCTATAAAATTATTTCTCTCCACCTTTTGTTGTGCTTGATACCCTAGCCCAGCCGGTCACTTGCACGCCCTTAAGGCTTGCTCCTCCTGTGGTCGCGAGTTCGAACCCCCCTGCTGCCCTTTAAAGTTTTTTTTTTAAAATACTAAACGGACTCGGAAAATTCCATAAAAATATCTAGAATATTTCTAAAACATTTTTAAATAGTTCTAAGGACTTTAAGGACTTAAAATGGAAATTTTGGGGCGTTACAACCTGTAGGACCATTGTAGGCCGTCAAGAGGAGGGTGAATTATCCTACAAGTCAGAACCTTGGTCTTTTGTAAATTTTTACAAAGATAGAAGTTAGTTTATGCAGTTAAAATAATTGAACATATAAACAATAACAACTAAGGCTAGTAAGAGACAAAATGGTTACTTGGTTGCAACTAGGATGACTGCTAATCCAAGACAGTGAAAGCACACTTAATCAAGATTCCTTCGTTGTAAGCGGAATAGCCTCTTATAGACTTTGAACAATATAGAAAAAGAGAAAAATTGAGTAAAAGAGTTGATTTCGAAACCTAGCTTCTGGGAGCTATTTATAGGCCAAAATCTCAAGTTGCCATTGTGCTAACATGGACATGAGGCGCTTCAGTTGTGATCTGAGACGTCTCAACTGGATAAACTTTTATCCACGATGCCAATGGTAAACTGTTGATAAAACTTGGCTCGAGACGCCTCAACTCCAACCTGAGACACCTCAGTTCTGATATAAGGCGCCTCAGGTTCAAACTGAGACGTCTCAACTCTACATTTGCGTAGAGCTGCTGCTTTGCAGCTGAAGCATCTCACTCAACAACTGAGGTGCCTCTTGTAGGTCAAAGTCAACATCCACGTTGACTTTGACTTTTTCATCCTTCTTTCGCTTGGGTGATCTTCGGCCAACCAGAGTTAGGCTCATCCAAACCCGACTCTGGCCTTTCGTCTCAAATGAACTTCCTCCTCGACTTCTCGTCTCTCAGACACCGCACACACCCATCCCACTCCATCGATATACTCTTCCATAATCTTCGCGCCCCTCGGATGCACCGAGCCCATCTACTGAGTCTTTAGTTCGACTCCGTATGCTCCTAAGCTCCTGTACGCTTAAACACAGGGATCAAAACAGACCATCTAACTTGACTTGGTTGATCACATCAATATCAACCTGGGATACTTATAGGGAGCTCATACCAATCAATTGACTTAGGATGAATAGATTGTGATTAGGTAGTCGATTGGGCAGCTCTAATCGGTTGGGAATCAGATCGGTAATCGATCAACTGAGTTTGTCGCGAGGGAACAAAACTCTTATTTTTATAGGTATAAAAAGTCAAAAATAGGTATATCATTTAAAGAGAATCTAATATATTTTCTATCAAATTGAGCATGACTCTTTTTCGCTTGACCAATTGGCTTAGGCTGAATTGATTGACCAATCGATTGGTTAGACAGAAAAATAGTCATGTTCAATTTGATAGAAAATATACTAGGTTCTAGTTTAAATATGCTGAATTTAGGAGAAATTATACATCTTTTTTAATTTGTTGTACCTATAAAAATGAGGAAATTAGGTAAATTGGTGTTCATTAGGGAGCTGAAATAAATAAATATTTGCATACAGGGAGTGGAACAAAGTGTTGGTGCAGACAGCACCCAAGTCGAACCTGTGTTTTGATAATGACAAAGGGTTCAAAAGTTAAGATGTTATGTTTATCTAACATGCTACTTGAGTGTACAGATTGAAGTCCTAGCGAAGGACTGCTAGGCACCTAGCGAAGGACTGTTAGGCATCGGAACCCTAAGACCTAGCGAAGGACCGCTGGGCACCTAGCGAAGGGATGCTATGAGTTAAAGACCTGGCGAAGGATTGCTAGGCACCAGGTGAAGGACTGCTTGGAACCAAAGACCTAGCGAAGGGCTGCTAGGCACCAGGCGAAGGACTGCTTGGAACCGAAGACCTGGCAAAGGACTGCTGGGCACCAGGCGAAGGACTGCCTGGTACCGAAGACCTGGCGAAGGACAGCTGGGCACCTAGCGAAGGACTGCTGGGCAAAAGTCCAACCGAAGGAGACGGTTTGCAACAGGTAAATTCTCCTGAGAGGAGTAGGTGAGGACGCGTTCCCCGTCGAGGGAACAGTAGGCGTCGGTTCGACCTAGGGCTCCATTTAGGAGACCCAAAGTCAGAACCAAGATAGCTAAGGTTGTATAAACCTAATATTTTATTGCTTTGTGTTGTTTTGGACTAACCTTGGATGCAGGACCGGAGAAATGTGTTTCTGCAGCTCAGAACGCCCCAAAGGAGAGGGGCAAGCAGCTGGGCAGGGCGCCCCCAAGGTCAAGACAAAACAAGTTAAGTAAGAAAATGCTTCGGAAGCTTATGCTCCCGGGCGCCCCCATGCTCCGGGCGCCCCCGTGCTCCCGGGCGCCCCGTGCTCCCGGGCGCCCTGAGTTCAAGCCAACGAAGCGGATAGAATTTGAGCCAGCGAGAAGCCAGCGGATCGAGTCAACCCGGGCGTCCCCAGCGTCCCGGGCGCCCCCACAGTCAAACCTCAGCCCTATTCGTGTGGGATAAGGGCTGACCGAGATTGTTGCAGATCGAAGGCCACATAGAGGGCGCCCCCAATGTCCAGGGCGCCCCGAGGACTGCTATAAATAGCCCTTGACCCCCAAGGCTTCTCAACACAACTTTCTAATGCTTCTACGCTCTTCGACTCAAGCGCGCTGCTCCGGAAACCTTCCATCTCAAGATTCAAGCGCCGACGACGACCCTCTGCTCGAAAGTACGATCCACACCGGGCGTCGGTAACGAAGAAGTCAATTTCATTTACTGCACTACATTTATTTACTGCACTACAACTGTAATATCTTTTGTAACATTTGCGTTCATATAGAATTGCCCGCAGTAAACGGTCAACGACCGTGGGCCTTGGAGTAGGAGCCGACCGCGACTCCGAACCAAGTAAAATTGCTTGAGTTCGCGTTTGTGTTTCTTTATCTTCCGCTGCTTATTCTCTTTTGCGAATCCGAAACGTTTTACGATATTCACCCCCCTCTATCGTTCTTCTCGATCCAACAAGTGGTATCAAAGCGGGGAAGCTCAAATTGGGTGCAACCACCTATTTGAGAGTTTTTTTCGGATTTCTTTTTAATTTTTTTTTGAATTTTCATCGTTAATCGAGGTTGGTGCAACACCCCTCGATAAATATTTTTTTCTTCTCGCACTACTAATCCAAGACCAAGTCTTGGGATATTTCTTTCCTTTTACTCTTACTTTCAGATAAATGGCCATGCAAGAAGGATTCAGCACAGTCAAACCACCACTTTTCAGTGGGGAGGACTTCTCCTACTGGAAAAGTCGGATGGAGGTCCACCTGAAAACTCAGGTGAACATGTGGATAATCATCCAGTCCGGACTGGAGATTCCAAAGAATGCTGAAGGAGTGCCACAGTCTTACGCTGAGTGGGATACCGCTCTGAAAAGAAAAATTGAAGCTGATGCCAAAGCAACCCAGACACTGCAATGCGGCCTGACCAAGGAAGAGTTGAATCGGGTAGGACCATTCAACAGTGCAAAGGAGCTGTGGGGTAAGCTGATCGAGCTGCACGAAGGAACTTCAGATACTCGAATCAGCAAGAGAGATCTCCTCTTGAACAAGCTGTACACGATCAAGATGAAAGACAACGAAATAGCAGCCCAGCTCCACGCCAGAATTCAGGAGTTAATGAACGGACTACACACAATCGGTCACAAGGTAGAAAACCGTGACCTGATAAGTTACGCTCTTAACGCTTTCCCGAGAAACACCTTGTGGGCATCTATGGTAGATGCATACAAGGTTTCAAGGGACCTCTCTAAAATTAAGTTAGATGAACTATTTTCTGAATTAGAATTGCATGAGCAGACTAACTGCAATCTGGCCGAGAAAGGCATTGCTTTCGTTGCAGGTAAAGCTGGAAAGACAACCAAAAAGAAGCCTCAACCTGCACCCGAGTCTGATTCAAATTCAGACTCAGAAGACAACGAGGGAAATCAGCCTAAGCTGGTTCGGCTAGCCCGGGACTACTACAAAGAATTAAAAAACCAGACCAACAGAAGGAAAGCCAGCCGAAGAAAGGAAGAACTAGCTGAACCCTCAAATGAAAAGAACAAACCTAACGTGACCTGTTACGAGTGCAAGAAGAAGGGTCACTACAAGACTGAATGCCCCAACCTGAAGAAAACGAAAAAGATGAGAAAGAAGAAGGCACTTCAAGCAACGTGGGATGAGTCCTCCTCCTCCGAAGAAGAAGAGATCCCACAGTCGAACTTGCTCGCACTAACTGCCTCAGAAGAAATCGAGACCGAGTCAGAATCGGAGCCGGATGATGGCAAACTTACATTCTCATAGGACGGCGAAATAACAGTAAGTGGTTTTTCAAGAAATCAGTTAAATGAATTAATTTCCTATCTTTCTCGAGACTTGGAGAAAGCTAAACTCTGAGTCAAATCTCTCTAACAGGAAGTAAAACTCCTGAAAGAGGGAGCTGACTCTAGATCCTTAACTGAGAAGGTTCAAGAAGGAACCTCAACTCAAGTTGAGAAACTTGAGAAAGAGAACTCCTCCTTGAAAACTCAAGTTAAGGACCTTAGATCAGCTTTAGAACGGTTCACTTCTGGTTCCAAGGGTCTTGACATGATTCTTGGAAAACAGAAGTCGGTTCTAAATCGATCCGGATTAGGCTATAGAACCAAATCTAGACAAAGATCCTACTATGCTGTACTGAACCAGTCCAGATCTAAAGTTCAGGCATGGGTACCCAAACTGTGCCCGAACAAACAAACTGGATCAAATCAGTATTGGATCCCCAAGGACAAGATCCACATCTTGCCGAACCATTATCGCGGCTTTAGTCCAGGGGGAGCCAAATTAAAAACAATATTTATAGTTAGATAAATTTTAATTCTTATTTTCAAATTGCATGATTGCATGTTTATTTAATTTCTGCAATTTATTATGCTTAGACTTAGGAATGGTTAGTTTAAGGTCTGAACCAACTTAACTGAAATTTAAACAACATAGTATTGGGTGGCGGTGAGATGATAGTACGTTAGGGAAGCCAATTCTAATAAGATCAAGTATACTCTACTTGGTCTCTTTAGACTGGTGAAATTAGTCGAAGCTACCGATCCAAGACCCAAACTAGTTAGATCAGAATTTTTCAAAAAGTAATTTTGAAAATGAAATTTCATTAAAAGGCTTTGTCAAGAAAAGGGTTGATGATCCAATAAGGCTACGGCCAAAGAAGGCCTAGTGCCTTGCCAAGACCTGGAAGCCAATTTTTGAAATTCAAATTATTCCTTGTTAAATTCGAATCCAACACAAATTTTCAGTTAATTGTAGATTCAAACATTTTTTTAAAATAAACTCAAAATCAACTGTTTTCAAAATTTATTTAAGTTTTTCAAAATAAATCATAATTTTTCAAAATAATTCTATCTATTAAAACCTGTCTCACAAAACCTATAAGGCTAACGTGATTGATAACCCTAGATTTGCGTGAGATAGACTAGGCTGTGAAAATCAAATTAGGCTATTCCTGATTCTAATTGGATCCAAATCAACAAAACTCTTTATGTGTAGGAACATAAAGATTTGGACCAATGGATGTTGGATAGCGGGTGCTCCAGACACATGACTGGAGATAAATTGAAATTCACAAAACTCAAGTTCAAAAACCTAGGCTCAGTGGCTTTTGGCAACAATGCTACACTCAAGGTAATTGAGTCAGGTAATATTGAACTCAAATCTGACTTTGTTATTAAGAAAATTCTCTTGGTTGAAAATTTTAAATTTAACTTGCTTAGCATAAGTCAATTGTGTGATACTGGTTATGTAGTTACCTTCACCAATTCTAACTGCCTGATTAGAAACTTGCAAGACTCAGAAATCATGCTTAAGGGCACTAGGAAAAATAATGTTTACATTATAAACTTACCCCTAGTACCTAAATGCATGTTAACTCAGTTAGAACAATCAAACCTTTGGCATAGGAGATTAGGTCACACTAATTTGAGAATAATTTCGAAAATCACCCAATTTGGTCTAATCAAAGGTATACCTAAAATCAAAAATCATGAAAACTTAATATGTGAATCATGTAATCAAGGTAAACAAACCAGGTCTAATCACAAACTAATTCAATCTGATCTAACTCAAACTACACTTGAGCTCCTGCATCTTGACCTATTTGATTCACATGGAGCCAAGTCACTAAGCGGAAACCGGTACTGCTTAGTAATAATTGATGATTACTCTAGGTTTACCTGGGTGAGATTTCTAAAGGCCAAAGATGAAACCCTAAACATATTCAATGATTTTTGTAAGTTAATTGAAAATCAAAACGATACCAAAATCAAAAGACTTAGAAGTGACCATGGGGGAGAATTTGAAAATCAACGATTCGAGGAATTTGGTAAGGTAAATGGGTATATACATGAATTTTCGTGTCCTAGAACCCCCCAGCAAAATGGGATAGTCGAAAGGAGAAATAGAACCCTACAGGAAGCCGCTAGGGCTATGCTCAATGAATTCAACTTAGCTAACCAATATTGGGCAGAAGCAATTAGTACAGCTTGCTACATCCAAAATAGGGTACTAATTAACAAACGACACAATAAAACGCCTTATGAATTATACTACCATAGGCTTCTAAACCTACACTACCTAAGGGTCTTTGGGTGCAAAGTCCATATCCTAAACACCACGGACTATCTAGGTAAATTCCAGTCTAAGTCAACCCCAGGTATCTTCCTAGGATATTCAACCACAAGTAGAGCATATAGGATTTACAACAAACAAACTAAAAAAATTGAAGAAACAACAAATTTAATATTTGATGAAGAAATCAACTCAAAATCTGATAATCCAGATTTAACTTTATCAAATACTGATCAAGAAGATAATGAACAAACTATTGAACCTTTAATTGAACCCTTAAATGAACTAACTATTGAACCAACTTCTGAGTCAATTGAACCAAATGTTGAACCAAACATTGAACCAAATATTGAACCAAATCAACCAGCCGGACCTGAGGCTGAACCAAATTCTAGAAAAAGCAAGAAACCCAGACTGAGTCACCCAACTGATTAAATTGTGGGTGATCCAACTTTAGGAGTCAGAACTAGGTCTTCCTATAGAAACCTTAGTCAGATAGCAATGATTTCAAAAATTGAACCTAAGACTATAGAGGAAGCCCTACCTGATCCTGATTGGATCATAACTATGCAAGAAGAGTTAGCCCAATTTGAAAGGAACCAAGTCTGGGAACTAGTACCTAAACCTGAGGGCAAATCCGTCATTGACACTAAGTGGGTTTTAGGAATAAGTTAAATGATCAAGGAGAAATAGTCAGAAATAAAGCCCGCTTAGTAGCAAAAGGATTCAGTCAGGTAGAAGGGTTAGATTATGACGAAACCTATGCCCCGGTAGCTAGACTTGAGTCCATTAGGATGTTATTAGCCTTTGCATCCCATAAAGGATTTAAACTATACCAAATGGATGTAAAGTCAGCCTTTCTAAATGAATTCATTAAGGAAGAAGTATATGTAGGACAACCCCCTAGTTTTGAGGACTTAGAAAGACCTGACCATGTTTACAAACTTACTAAAGCACTTTATGGATTAAAACAAGCACCTAGGGCCTGGTATGAACGCTTATCAACTTACCTAATTTCTAAAGAATTTAAACAAGGACAAATTGACTCAACCCTATTTATTAAAACCTTAGGAAAAGAGATCTTTATTGCCCAAATCTACGTCGATGACATAATCTTTGGGTCCATCAACTCAAATTTTTTAAAAAAATTCGTTAAAATAATAGAAAATGAATTTGAAATGAGCTTAGTTGGTGAGCTCAACTTTTTCCTAGGATTACAAATTAAACAAACTAGGGATGGAAACTATATCCATCAATCCAAATATGCTAAAAAGTTAATAAAGAAATTTAAAATGGATAACTCTAAAAGCATAAGTACCCCCATGGCCACCAATATAAAAATAGATAGTGACCCTGATGGTAAACCAGTAGACCTTAAACTCTATAGAAGTATGATTGCAAGTCTACTGTACCTTACAGCAAGCAGATTTGATATCCTTTTTGCTGTAGGAATGTGTGCTAGATACCAAACCTGTGCTAAGGAAACGCACTTAACAGCCCTAAAAAGAATACTAAGATATGTTAAGGGCACCCTAAATGTAGGGATTTGGTATCCTAGGACCTCAACCTTTGAATTGTCAGGATACTCAGATTCTGACTACGCTGGTTGTAAATTAGATAGAAAGAGCACAAGTGGAAGCTGCCAACTGTTAGGAAATAGTCTAGTAAGTTGGTGCAGCAGAAAATAACACTGTGTAGCTCTATCCACAACTGAAGCTGAGTATGTTGCCTTAGGAGAGTGTGTAGCACAACTCTTATGGATGATGCACACTCTTAAGGACTTCCAGCTTATCTACACCCAAACTCAGGTCTTCATTGACAATATAAGCTTAATTAATCTAACTAAAAACCCAATCCAACATTCCAGAACTAAACACATAGAAGTTAAACACCACTTTGTAAGAGATCATGTAGCCAGAGGTGAGATAGTCCTTAAGCATGTAGACTCTAAATCTAACTTAGCTGACATATTCACCAAACCCCTACCTGAGTCTGAGTTCAGCTCACTAAGAAGGCAGTTAGGATTATGCTTGGTAGAATAGGTTTACTCTATTTTTCGGTTTTTAAATTGCTTTACTTTCTTTTAAAATCAGTTTTTAAAACAAGTTTAAAATCGCTTTACTTAATTTAAAATCAGCTTTTACTTAGTTTGAAATTTTTTTTATCACTTTTAAATAAATTTTTTGACTTAGTTTTATTTTAAAAACAACCCCTAACCTTAGAACTGCATGCACCTATAGATTTAGAAGCCAGCATCTCACAAGCACCTTAGGGTACTTTTGACTGATAACCTAGAATGGGTTGAGATGCTTAGGTCTTTGCCTTAATTCAAGATGTAGATCAGTGCATCTACAGTAATTGGGGCACTAAATACAAATTAAACAGCAATCAGGTTAAGTGTCAAGTTTAGAAAATCTAACTTGAACAGAACACTTAACCTGACTAACCCTAGCGAAAACTACTGTTTATAACAGTTAGTAAGTAGCTAACTGGGTTAGACAGGACCCTAAAGAGATAATTGAAATTGCTTTGGTTCAGTTTATATCTTGAATTGGTTCAGTACAGCACATTATTCTGTTATATACTTATGCAATTTATTTTTTTTGCTATATTGCTTTGTTTTTGATATATGGCAAAGGGGGAGAGATAAGAAAGGAGAGAAGCTTTAAATTTTTTTCAAAATTCAAAACTTTATCCTTTCTTCAAAAAGTTTAAGCTAAGTTTTTTTCAAAACTGCTTTCAAAGTACTTAAGCTAAATTCTTTTTCAAAACTGTTTCAAAAGTACTTGATCTAAATTGTTTTCAAAATTGATTCTAAGTACTTGACCCAAGCAGTTTTCAAAAGTATTTTCTAAGTACTTAAACTTAAGCTAGGTTTAAAAAAAAAATCTCTAAGTACTTCTCTAATAGAAAAATTTCTAAGTATAAAGCCTCTAAAGTACTAAAGAGATTGAAAATTTTTTTTGAGAACTTAAAACTTAAGAAAATGTTTTAGAAATTTTTTATTGATTGGAAAATTTTTTCTAAGTATAAATTTCCCAAAGTGCTCAACCAAATTTCTTTTAAGTTTTCTAAAACTTCTTTTGAAAAATGTTCTAAGTTTTGAAAAATTAATTCCATCATTTTGACTTAGAAACTTTTTTCAAAACCCCACGAACCTGTGAAAAACCTAGGGGGAAAATCCTTCCAGGGGGAGGGAACTAAACTGTTATATCAACTGTCTTAATTAACTTAACTTTTTGAATCGGGTTGCCATAAATCAAAAAGGGGGAGATTGTTGGTGCAGACAACACCCAAGTCGAACCTGTGTTTTGATAATGACAAAGGGTTCAAAAGTTAAGATGTTATGTTTATCTAACATGCTACTTGAGTGTGCAGATTGAAGTCCTAACGAAGGACTGCTAGGCACCTAGCGAAGGACTGCTAGGCATCGGAACCCTAAGACCTAGCGAAGGGCCACTGGGCACCTAGCGAAGGGATGCTAGGAGTTAAAGACCTAGCGAAGGACTGCTAGGCACCAGGCGAAGGACTGCTTGGAACCAAAGACCTAGTGAAGGGCTGCTAGGCACCAGGCGAAGGACTGCTTGGAACCGAAGACCTGGCGAAGGACTGCTGTGTTGGCGCAGACAGCACCCAAGTCGAACTGTGTTTTGATAATGGCAAAGGGTTCAAAAGTTAAGATATTATGTTGATCTAACATGTTGACTAAGTATACAGGAAAAGAAGCCCTAGGTACACTAGGCACGAAGTCCTGGTCGAGGACTGGGCACGAAGCCCTGGCAAGGAGCTGGGCACCGAAGACCTGCTCGGAAGGTGGGCACGAAGTCCTGGTCGAGGACTGGGCACGAAGCCCTGGCAAGGAGCTGGGCACCGAAGACCTGCTCGGAAGGTGGGCACGAAGACCTGGTCAGGTGCATCAGGCACAAGTCCAACCAGAGGAGCCGGTTAGCAAAAGGTAAACTCTCCTGAGAGGAGTAGGTGAGGACGCATTCCCCGTCGAGGGAACAGTAGGCCTCGGCTCGACCTAGGGCTCCATTTTGGAGACCCAAAGTCAGAACCATGACAGCTAAGGCTGTAAAATTCACTAACGTTCTTACTTTATTATGTTTGGTACTAACCCTAGATGCAGGATCAAAGGAACGAGTCTCTGCAGCTCAGAACGCCTCAAAGGAGTGAGGTAGAAGCTGGGTTGGGCGCCCGGGAGGTCCTGGGCGCCCTAGGTAAAAGCCAAACAAGAGTTGAGCAAGAGTACGCTTCGGAACACACTGGGCGGGGCGCCCCCATGCTCCCGGGCGCCCCCGTGCTCCCGGGCGCCCCGGATGCCTTGCCGGGATCCTGGAGGGATAACGGCTGACCGAGACCTTGCCGGATCAGGTGACACGTGGGGGCGCCCCCAACGTCCAGGGCGCCCCCAGGACTGCTATAAATAGCTCTCGACCCCCAAGGCTTCTCAACACAGCTTTCCAACGCCAATACGCTCTTCTACTCAAGCGCTCTGCTCCAGAAACCTCCCAACTCGAGATTGAAGCGTCGACGACGACCCTCTGCTCAGAAGTACAATCTACAACGGGCGTCGGTAATGAAAGAGCTTAAGTTTCAGTTTACTGTACTATAACTATAAAATCTCTCTGTAAACATTTGCGCACATATAGTATTGCCCGCAGTAAATGGTCAACGACCGTGGGCCTTGGAGTAGGAGCCGACCGCGACTCCGAACCAAGTAAAATTTGTTGAGGCAATCGACCCTTAAATGATTGGAAGATCATGGTTTTGATGTGTGGGCGAATAGGTTTAAAGTTAGAGTGTTATGTTGTATTTGATTTGTGTGATTGAGTTTGCAGGACTTGGAGAATCACACTTGGTGGACCTATCCGAGGGACGAGAGCCGAGGGAGGAGAGCTCCAATGGCAAGTCGAGAAGTGGACTTCAAGGGCACACGTGAAGGATGGCATGGAGGCAATCCAAGGGAAGGCTTACGTGCGCATTCGAGGGACGATAGCCAGAGGAAGAGGACTTCAAAGGGCGAACCAAGGGAGCAGACCTGAAGGCATACACGAAGGAGAAGGTCCGGAGTGGCTGGAGCTGAGCTGGGAGGCAGGGCAGTCGACTGGCCCAGAGGCAGTCGACTGCCAAAATCCACAGAAAGTTCGCAGCTTCGGACCAGTCGACTGGCCTTGGGGCAGTCGACTGGTATACCCCGAAACTAGCCGTTGGCTAGTTGTTTGCTAGCCGTTGGACGACATTTAATGCCGGGCCAATCGACTGCCATCGGGGCAGTCGACTGGTGCGGGGCTGGACAGACTGCGAGTCTATCATTTTCACCTATAAAAGGAGCTCCTCGTTACACGTGCACTACGGTTCCGTATAGTAACGAAGTGCTGCCCAACTGTAGAGTGATTTTTGCTTCCTCCATCATATTTCTGCATCTGTAAAGAGGAAGATCTTGCTATAAAGGTTTCTCCACCTCAAGGAGAATTTTCGATAGTGAAAAGTGGTGCTCGCGGCGTGGATCCTTGGACTAGTCACCCATCTGGGTGGATACCAAGTAACGATAAGTGTTAGCATTGTCTATTTCTTTTACATATTATTTCCGCTGCGCTAACAACTCTGTAGAGATCGGAACAATCCGGAAAAAGTGCATTCACCCCCCTCTGCACGCCTAAATCGATCCTTCAAAATCGCTTGTGTTCGCATTGGTTTTTGTGTTAATTTTTCGCTGCGCATTCTCTCTCTAATCCGAAACAGTTTTACGATATTCACCCCCCTCTATCGTATTCTATCGATCCAACAAGTGGTATCAGAGCGAGGAAGCTCAAATTTGGTGCAACCACCTATTTGAGAGTTTTTTTTGGATTTCTTTTTAATTTTTTTTTTCGAATTTTCATCGTTAATCGAGGTTGGTGCAACACCCCTCGATAAATATTCTTTTACTTCCCGCACTACTAATCCAAGACCAAGTCTTGGGATATTTCTTTCCTTTTACTCTTATTTTCAGATAAATGGTCATGCAAGAAGGCTTCAGCACCGCACGACCACCGCTCTTTAGTGGGGAGGACTTCTCCTACTGGAAGAGTAGAATGGAGGTCCACCTGAAAACTCAGGTGGACATGTGGATAATCATCCAGTCTGGACTGGAGATTCCAAAGAATGCTGAAGGAGTGCCACAATCTTACGCTGAATGGGATACCGCTCTGAAAAGAAAAATTGAAGCTGATGCCAAAGCAACCCAAACACTTCAATGCGGCCTAACCAAAGAGAAGCTGAACCGGGTGGGTCCATTCAGCAGCGCCAAAGAACTGTCGGGTAAGCTGATCGAGCTGCACGAAGGAACTTCAGATACTCGAATCAGCAAGAGGGACCTTCTGCTGAACAAGCTGTACACGATCAAGATGAACGACAACGAAACAGCAGCCCAGCTCCATGCCAGAATTCAGGAGTTAATGAATGGACTACACACAATCGGTCACAAGGTAAAAACCATGACCTGATAAGGTACGCTCTTAATGCTTTCCTGAGAAACACCTTGTGGGCATCTATGGTAGATGCATACAAGGTTTCAAGGGACCTTTCAAAAATTAAATTAGATGAACTGTTTTCAGAACTTGAGTTACATGAGCAGACTAACTGCACCCTGGCCGAGAAAGCATTGCCTTTATTGCAGGTAAAGCTGGAAAGATGTCCAAGAAGAAACCTCAACCTGCACTCAAGTCTGATTCAGACTAGACTCAGACTCAGACTCAGAAGACGACGAAGGAGATCGACCTAAGCTGGTCTGACTGGCCCGGAACTACTACAAGGAATTGAAGAATCAATCCAACAGAAGAAAGGCCAGCCAAAAGAAGGAAGATCAAGATGAATCAACTAAGAACAAATCAAGTGTGACTTGCTTCGAGTGCAACAAAAAGGGACATTTCAAATCCGAATGCCCTAACCTAAAAGAAGCCAAGAAAGTAAGAAAAAAGAAGGCACTTCAGGCAACGTGGGACGAGTCCTCCTCCTCCGAAGAAGAAAAGGCCCCACAGTCTAACCTGCTCGCACTAACCGCCTCAGAAGAAATCGAGACCGAGTCAGAATCGGAGGCGGATAATGGCAAACTCACTTTTTCATAAAATGACGAAATAACTGTAAGTGGTTTCTCTAGAATTCAATTATGCGAATTAATTTCTTATCTTTCTCGAGATTTGACAAAAGCAAAAATCCGAGTTGAGTCTCTCAGACAGGAAGTAAAACTCCTGAAAGAGAAAGCAGACTCTAAACCCTTAACTGAGAAGGTTCAAGAAGGAACCTCTTCTCAAGTTGAAAAACTTGAAACAGAGAACTCTTTCTTGAAAACTCAAGTTAAGGATCTTAGAGCTGCCTTAGAACGATTCACATCGGGTTCCAAGGGTCTTGACATGATTCTTGGAAAACAGAAGTCAGTTCTAAATCGATCCGGATTGGGCTATAGAACTAAATCTAGACAAAGATCCTACTATGCTGTCTGAACCAGAACAGACCTAAAATTCAGGCATGGGTACCCAAACTGTGCCTGAACAAACAAACTGGATCAAATCAGTATTGGATCCCCAAGGACAAGATTCACATCTTGCCTAACCATTATCGTGGCTTTAGTCCAGGGGGAGCCAAATTAAAAACAATATTTATAGTTAGATAAATTTCAATTCTTGTTTTCAAAGTGCATGATTGCTTGGTTATTTAATTTCTGCAATTTACCATGCTTAGACTTAGGAATGGTTTGGTTAAGGACTGAACCAACTTAACTGAAATTTGAACAATATAGTATTGGGTGGCGGTGAGATGATAGTACGTTAGGGAAGCCAATTCTAATAAGGTCAACTATACTCTACTTGGTCTCTTTAGACTGGTGAAACTAGCCGAAGCTACCGATCCAAGACCCAAACTAGTTAGACCAGAATTTTTCAAAAAGTAATTTTGAAAATGAAATTTCATTAAAAGGCTTTGTCAAGGAAAGGGTTGATGATCCAATAAGGCTACGGCCAAAGAAGGCCTAGTGCCTCGCCAAGACCTGGAAGCCAATTTTTGAAATTCAAATTCAAATTATTCTTTGTCAAATTCGAATCTAACACAAATTTTCAGTTAATTGTAGATTCAAATATTTTTTTAAATAAACTCAAAATCAACTGTTTTTAAAATTAATTTTTTTTTTCAAAATAAGTCATAATTTTTCAAAATAATTCGATCTACCAAAACCTGTCTCACAAAACCCATAAGGCAAACGTGATTGATAACCCTAGATTGGGTGAGATGGTAAAATTTATCTTCAGTTAATACCTGCATTGTTGTTTAAATACAAATATTAAATCCTATAGTTTAGAACGGCATTAACCTAATACTAGTCAAACCATAGTCAAAGTAGTCAAACCATAGTCAAAGTAGTCAAAACATAGTTAAAGCAGTCAAATCATGGTCAAAGTAATGATTAAACCATGGTCAAATAGTTAACAAGATAATAAAGTTGTCAATTCACACCTAACCCGGGCGCCCGTGACTCCTCGAGCGCCCCACACAACACTTTCACTTCTCTTAAGGCAAAATCCTGCCATTATCCCTTAACCAGGGCGCCCCGGCCCTTGCGGGGGCCCCCAGTACCGGTCAAAAGCAGCAATGCTGCCATCCAAGTCTGACCAGGGCGCCCGGGCCATCGCGGGCGCCCCCGACCAGCATTAGGACACTGCCATAGGCAGAAGCCCCTGTCCCGAGCGCCCGGGAGCTCCCGGGCGCCCTAGCCAAAATGCCTATATAAGGCACCCGAATCTCCTCATCTTGCCACACCCAAATCCTCTCTTCTCTCTAACTCTTTTCCTTCCAAGGTGACCAAGTGACCTCTTGCTCCCTCAACCTCGACCATGCCTCCCCGAACGGCCACTCGGTATAATTTTTTTTTTCTTACGCATTTAAAATTATTTTTCTTAAATTCCTTCCTTTAAATGCATGTTTCTTATCTTAGAAAACGCCGAGCAAACCAATCAGACCCCGGTACCGAACCTAGTCCCGATCCTAGGTTCCTAACTTTAGAACTTTGTAATAAGTTTGCTCGAACGACATACAAGCCTATAAAAACGAGCTACTTAAATAGACAATTCTTCACTCAATGTTGTCCACTAGCCATGAATGTCATCAACTTTTACCAACTAGATAATCTCGTATTCTGCACTCATCCGATTAACACATCTCTATGTGCAGAATTCTATAATAACATAATTAGACAGAATGATCTTATGTTTGTCACTACTGTTCAAGGGATGCCCTTGACAATCACACCCTCCTTACTTAACCGATTTCTTGGACTACGACTCTCCCAGTCCACCTTTTACTGCTACCCTCCTAGGGATCCTCCTTTTGATGCTCCCTACTCTCACATTACCCTAGACACTCTACACTCCTACTTCTATCGAGACGCTAGAAACCCTTTGGCCAGACAATTTTAGTCTGTTGACCTTCAGGTGCAGGACTACGCTCTGTATAGAGTTCTAGTCTGCTGCATCTTACCGTTATCCACTAGGGACGTCGTGACCATGCGACCATTTCATGCCTTCCTTCTGTATGCACTGATCCACCATCTTGATATCGACATTGGACTACACATGTTCTATACAATCCTATATGCGTCCAGTGTTACCACTCAGGGGCGGGTACGCACCCCCTATTGCCACATCATCACTTCCATTCTTCATTATCACGGTCGTAACATCACCAATGGTGAGATGACCGCGATGTCTGACTTCGATGAGATAGGGTTTAGAAACTTTTCCCTAGCTGGTATAGAGGTCTTTGGTACCGGGGTTCTGTCATGGAGACGTCAGCAAGACGGACCCCAGATCGACTCCGACGAGGAGGTTGAGGTCGATGTCGGAGATCTGGCAGCCGAGGTTCGAGAGCACATAGACGAGCCTCCACCACCGACGCTCTACGAGAGAGTGACACGACTTGAGACGCTGGTCCAGAGCCTCCGGGAGGAAGTGGAGGCAAATCATACTGAAGAAATGGAGGCAAATCAGGGCTATTACACTGAGTATATGAATGCCCTTAGAGCCGATAGGGAGACCAGCGACGCTCGGTATCACGAGATGATGGCGCTATTTCGATCCTGGCAGCCAGGCTCATCCGATCGCCCCGGTCCTTCCTCCTAGAGTTGATTGGCATTGTATCATTGACTATTTGACTTACCCTACTCAGTAGGGTTAACTTGTATTGAATATGGTATGACTGTGCTGGTTCTCTCTTTTGACCAGCTGACTTATGGAGTTGACTACTTGTTTTTCTTGATTATCTGATCATTATTTAGGATTATGCTTGGTAGAATAGGTTTACTCTACTTTTGATTTTCTTACTGCTTTGCTTGATTTGAAAATCAGTTTCTAAAACAAGTTTAAAACTGCTTTACTTAATTTCAAAATCAGCTTTTAATTAGTTTGAAAAATCGTTTTAGCATTTTTTTTAAAATAATTTTTCGACTTAGTTTTTTAAATAAAAAACTACCCCCCTTCAAAATTAGGGCTTTTTCGCAAATGGACTTAGTTTAGGCCCTAACCCTAGAACTGCATGCACCTATAGATTTAGAATCCATCATCTCACAAACACCTTAGGGTACTTTTGATTGATAACCTAGAATGGGTTGAGATGCTTAGGTCTTTGCCTTAATTCAAGATGCTTTAAGTCAGTGCATCTGCAGTAATTGGGGCACTAAATACAACCTAAACAGTAATCAGGTTAAGTGTCAAGTTTAGAAAATTTAACTTGAACAGAACACTTAACTTGACTAACCCTAGCGAAAACTACTGTTTATAACAGTTAGTAAGTAGCTAATTGGGTTAGACAGGATCCTACAGAGATAATTTAATTGATTTGATTCAGTTTACATCTTGNTATAAACCTAATATTTTATTGCTTTGTGTTGTTTTGGACTAACCTTGGATGCAAGATTGAAGGAATGTGTTTCTGTAGCTCAGAACGCCCCAAAGGAGACGGGCAAGCAACTGGGTAGGGCGCCCCCAGTGTCCCGAGCGCCTCCAAGGTCAAGGCAAAACAAATTAAGCAAGAAATCGCTTCGGAAACTCACTGGGGGGGCGCCCCCATGCTCCCAGGCGCCCCGGATGCTCCGGGCGCCCCGGCCTCAAGCCAATGAAGCGGATAGAGTCAAGATAGCGAGAAGCCAGCGGACCGAGTCAACCCGGGCGCCCCTGCGTCCCAGGCACCCACAGTCAACTCTCAACCCTATTCAAGTGGGATAAGGGCTGACCGAGACTTGTCCGGATCGACTGACATGTGGGGGGGAGCCCCCAACGTTCAGGGCACCCCAGGAGGCTATAAATAACCCCTCGACCCCAAGGCTTCAGATAACAAATCTTTCCAACGCTACTACGCTCTTCGACTCAAGCGCTCTGCTCCAGAAACCTTCCATCTCGAAATTGAAGCGCCGACGAAGACCTTACGCACCGAAGTACGATCCATACCAGGCGTCGATCACGAAGAGTAACTCTGTTTTCATTTACTGCAAAATTTCTGTATCATTCTCTATAAAACACTTTGCGCATTATAGAATTGCCCGCAGTAAACGGTCAAGGACCGTGGGCCTTGGAGTGGGAGCCGACCGCGACTCCGAACCAAGTAAATCCTTGTGTTCGTGTCTTTCTGTGTGTTTTTAATTTTCGCTGCTTATTCTCTTAAAATTTTATCTGAAACCGGTTTACGATATTCACCCCCCCTCTATCGTATTCTCTTGATCCAACAAGTGGTATCAGAGTGGGGAAGCTCAAATTTGGTGCAACCACCTATTTGAGAGTTTTTTTTCGGATTTCTTTTTAATTTTTTTTCGAATTTTCATCATTAATCGAGGTTGGTGCAACACCCCTCGATAAATATTTTTTTTCTTCCCGCACTACTAATCCAAGACCAAGTCTTGGGATATTTCTTTCCTTTTTACTCTTATTTTCAGATAAATGACCATGCAAGAAGGATTCAACACAGCCAGACCACCACTTTTCAGTGGGGAGGACTTCTCCTACTGGAAAAGTCGGATGGAGGTCCACCTGAAAACTCAAGTGGACATGTGGATAATCATCCAGTCTGGACTGGAGATTCCAAAGAATGCTGAAGGAGTGCCACAGTCTTACGCTGAGTGGGATACCGCTCTGAAAGGGAAAATTGAAGCTGATGCCAAAGCAACCCAGACACTTCAATGCGGCCTGACCAAGGAAGAGTTGAATCGGGTAGGACCATTCAACAGTGCAAAGGAGCTGTGGGGTAAGCTGATCGAGCTGCACAAAGGAACTTCAGATACTCGAATCAGCAAGAGAGATCTCCTCCTGAACAAGCTGTACACAATCAAGATGAATGACAACGAAACAGCAGCCCAACTCCACGCCAGAATTCATGAGTTAATGAATGGACTACACACAATCGGTCACAAGGTAGAAAGTCGTGACCTGATAAGGTACGCTCTTAACGCTTTCCCGAGAAACACCTTGTGGGTATCTATGGTAGATGCATACAAGGTTTCAAGGGACCTCTCTAAAATTAAATTAGATGAACTGTTTTCTGAAGTAGAATTGCATGAGCAGACTAACTACAATCTGGCCGAGAAAGGCATTGCTTTTGTTGCAGGTAAAGCTGGAAAGACAACCAAAAAGAAGCCTCAACCTGCACCCGAGTCTGATTCAGATTCAAACTCAGAAGACAGCGAGGGAAATCGGCCTAAGCTGGTTCGGCTAGCCCGGGACTACTACAAAGAGCTAAAAAACCAAACCAACAAAAGAAAAGCCAGTCGAAGAAAGGAAGAACAAGCTGAACCCTCAAATGAAAAGAACAAACCCAACGTGACCTGTTACGAGTGCAAGAAGAAGGGCCACTACAAGACTGAATGCCCCAACCTGAAGGAAACAAAGAAGACGAGAAAGAAGAAGGCACTTCAGGCAACGTGGGACGAGTCCTCCTCCTCCAAAGAAGAAGAGGTCCCACAGTCGAACCTGCTCGCACTAACCGCCTCAGAAGAAATCGAGACCGAGTCAGAGTCAGAGCCGGACGACGGCAAACTTACATTCTCAGAGGACGGCGAAATAACTGTAAGTGGTTTTTCAAGAAATCAGTTAAATGAATTAATTTCCTATCTTTCTCGAGATTTGGCGAAAGCTAAATTCCGAGTCGAATCTCTCCGACAGGAAGTAAAACTCCTGAAAGAGAGAGCTGACTCTAGATCCTTAACTGAGAAGGTTCAAGATGGAACCTCTACTCAAGTTGAAAAACTTGAGAAAGAGAACTCCTCCTTGAAAACTCAAGTCAAGGACCTTAGATCAGCTTTAGAACGATTCACTTCTGATTCCATGGGTCTTGACATGATTCTTCGAAAATAGAAGTCGGTTCTAAATCGATCCGGATTAGGCTATAGAACCAAATCTAGACAAAGATCCTACTATGCTGTACTGAACTAGTCCAGATCTAAAGTTCAAGCATGGGTACCCAAACTGTGCCTGAACAAACAAACTGGATCAAATCAGTATTGGATCCCCAAGGACAAGATTCACATCTTGCCGAACCATTATCGTGGCTTTAGTCCAGGGGGAGCCAAATTAAAAATAATATTTATAGTTAGATAAATTTTAATTCTTATTTTCAAATTGCATGATTGCTTGTTTATTTAATTTCTGCAATTTATTATGCTTAGGAATGGTTAGTTTAATGACTGAACCAACTTAACTGAAATTTGAACAACATAGTATTGGGTGGTAGTGAGATGATAGTACATTAGAGAAACCAATTCTAATAAGGTCAAGTATACTCTACTTGGTCTCTTTAGACTGGTGAAACTAGTCGTAGCTACCGATCCAAGACCCAAACTAGTTAGACCAGAATTTTTCAAAAAATAATTTTGAAAATGAAATTTCATTAAAAGGCTTTGTCAAGGAAAGGGTTGATGATCCAATAAGGCTACGGCCAAAGAAGGCCTAGTGCCTCGCTAAGACCTGGAAGCCAATTTTTGAAATTTAAATTCAAATTATTCTTTATCAAATACGAATCTAACACAAATTTTCAGTTAATTGTAGATTCAAACATTTTTTTCAAAATCAACTGTTTTCAAAATTAATTCAATTTTTTTTCAAAATAAATCATAATTTTTTAAAATAATTCTATCTACCAAAACCTGTCTCACAAAACCTATAAGGCAAACGTGATTGATAACCCTAGATTGGGTGAGACGGTCAAATTTAACTTAATCGAAATTCATTTAATACCTGCATTGTTGTTTAAATACAAACATTGAATCCTATAGTTTAGAACGACATTGACCTAATACTAGTCAAACCATGGTCAAGGTAGTCAAAACATAGTCAAAGCAGTCAAACCATAGTCAAAGCAGTCAAACCATAGTCAAAGCAATCAAATCATGATCAAAGTAGTCATACAATGGTCAAAATAATTAAACCATGGTCAAATGGTTAACAAGACAACAAAGTTGTCAATTCACACCTAACCCGGGCGCCCGTGACTCCTCGAGCGCCCCGCATAACACTTTCACTTCTCTCAAGGTAAAAACCTGCCATTATCCCTTAACCAGGGCGCCCCGACCCTTGCGGGCGCCCCCAGTACCGGTCAAAGGCAGTAATGCTGCCATCCAAGTCTGACCGGGGCGCTCGGGCCATCGCAGGCGCCCCCGAACAGCATTAGGACACTGCCAAAGGCAGAAGCCCCTGTCCCGGGCGCCCGTGAGCTCCCGGGCGCCCTAGCCAAAATGCCTATATAAGGCACCCGAATCTCCTCATCTTGCCACACCCAAATCCTTTCTTCTCTCTAACTCTTTTCCTTCCAAGGCGACCAAGTGATCTTCTTGCTCTCTCAACCTCGACCATGCCTCCCCGAACGGCTACTCGGTATAATTTTTTCCTTTTTCTTATGCATTTAAAATTATTTTTCTTAAATTATTATTTTCCTTCCTTTAAATGCATGTTTCTTATCTTAGAAAACATCAAGCAAACCAATCAGACCCCGGTACCGAACCTAGTCCCGATTCTAGGTTCCCAACTTTAGAACTTTGTAATAAGTTTGCTCGAACGACATACAAGCCTATAAAAACGAGCTACTTAAATAGACAATTCTTCACTCAATCTTGTCCACTAGCCATGAACGTCATCAACTTTTACCAACTAGATAACCTCGTATTCTGCACCCATCCCATTAACACATCTCTATGTGCAGAATTCTATAATAACATAGTTAGACAGAATGATCTTATGTTTGTCACTACTGTTCAAGGGATGCCCTTGACAATCACACCCTCCTTGCTCAACTGATTTCTTGGACTACGACTCTCCCAGTCCACCTTTTGCTGCTACCCTCCTAGGGATCTTCCTTTTGATGCTCCCTACTCTCACATTACCCTAGACACTCTACACTCCTACTTTTATAGAGACGTTAGAAACCTTCAAGTGCAGGACTACGCTCTGTATAGAGTTCTAGTTCGCTGCATCTTACCGTTATCCACTAGGGACGTCGCGACCATGCGACCATTTCATACCTTCCTTCTGTATGCACTGATCCACCATCTTGATATTGACATTGGACTACACATGTTCCATATGATCCTATATGCGTCCAGTGTTACTACTCAGGGGCAGGTACGCACCCCCTATTGCCACATCATCACTTCCATTCTTCATTATCACGGTCGTAACATCACCGATGGTGATACGACCGCGATGACTGACTTCGATGAGATAGGTTTTAGGAACTTTTCCCTAGCTAGTATAGAGGTCTCTGGTACCGGGGTTTTGTCGTGGAGACGCCAGCGAGTCGGACCACCGATTGACTCTGATGAGGATGTTGAGGTCGATGTCGGAGATCTGGCAGCTGAGGTTCATGAGAATATAGACGAGCCCCCACCACCGACACTGTACGAGAGAGTGACACGGCTCGAGACACAGGTCCAGAGCCTCCGAGAGGAAGTGGAGGCAAATCATGCTGAAGAAATGGAGGCAAATCAGGGCTATTACACTGAGTATATGAATGCCCTCAGAGCCGATAGGGAGACTAGTGACGCACGGTATCACGAGATGATGGCGCTATTTCAATCCTGGCAGCCAGGCTCATCCGATCATCCCGGTCCTTCCTCCTAGATTTGATTAGCATTGTATTATTTGACTTACCCTACTCAGTAGGGTTAACTTGTATTGACTATGGTATGACTGTGCTGGTTCTCTCTTTTGACCAGCTGACTTATGGAGTTGACTATTTGTTTTTCTTAATTATCTGATCATTGTTAGGATTATGCTTGGTAGAATAGGATTACTCTATTTTTCTATCTTTTTAACTGCCTTATTTGATTTGAAAAATCAATTTCTAAAATAATTTCAAAACTGCTTTACTTGATTTCAAAATCAACTTTTACTTAGTTTGAAAAATCTTTTTCGACTTAGTTTTCTTTCAAAAACTACCCCCTTCAAAACTAGGGTTTTTTCGCAAATGGACTTAGCGTAGGCCCTAACCCTAGAACTGCATGCACCTATAGATTTAGAAGCCAGCATCTCACAAACACCTTAGGGTACTTTTGACTAATAACCTAGAATTGGTTGAGATGCTTAAGTCTTTGCCTTAATTCAAGATATAGATCAGTGCATCTGCAGTAATTGAGGCACTAAATACAAATTAAACAGCAATCAGGTTAAGTGTCAAGTTTAGAAAATCTAACTTGAACAGAACACTTAACCTGACTAACCCTAGCAAAAACTACTGTTTATAACAGTTAGTAAGTAGCTAACTGGGTTAGACAGGACCCTAAAGAGATAATTGAAATTGCTTTGGTTCAGTTTATATCATGAATTGGTTCAGTACAGCACATTATTCTTTTGTCATGCAATTTATTTTTATTGCTATTGCTTTATTTTTGATATATGGCAAAGGGGGAGAGATAGGAAAGGAGAGAAGAGCTTTAAATTTTTTTCAAAATTTAAAACTTTATCCTTTCTTCAAAAAGCTTAAGCTAAATTTTTTTTCAAAACTATTTAAAAGTACTTACTCTAAGTTCTTTTTCAAAACTGTTTTCAAAATACTTAAGATATTTTTTTTAAAATTGGTTCAAAAGTACTTGATCTAAATTGTTTTCAAAATTGATTCTAAGTACTTGACCCAAGCAGTTTTCAAAAGTATTTTCTAAGTACTTAAACTTAAGCTATGTTCAAAAATTCTCTAAGTACTTATTTCTAATCTTCTCTAAGAGAAAAGTTTCTAAGTATAAAGCCTCTAAAGTACTAAAGAGATTGAAAAGTTTTTTTGTGTTTCTGAGAACTTAAAACTTAAGAAAATGTTTTAGAAATCTTTTGACTGGAAATTTTTTTCTAAGTATAAATTTTCCAAAGTGCCCAACCAAATTTTGTTTAAGTTTTCAAAAACTTCTTTTGAAAAATGTTCAAAGTTTTGAAAAATAAATTCCATCATTTTGACTTAGAAATTTTTTCAAAACCCCACGAACCTTTGAAAAACCTAGGGGGAGATTCCTTCCAGGGGGAGGAAACTAAACTGCTATATCAACTGTCTTGATTAACTTAACTTTTTGAATCGGGTTGCCATATATCAAAAAGGGGGAGATTGTTGGTGCAGACTGTGTTGGGACCGGGTGCATGTTGACATGGTTGTGGGTTCGTAATTTTAAAATTAATTACGTGCAACGGAAGGTTTAGCATAAATAATTTATCAAATTATTTAACCACACATCTAAGCATGCAACCTTATCTTGTGTAGACATAATCATATATTTAAAATTTTACAGAAATGTAAACTAATTTACGTATTACCTCGCATAACTCGAAGGAAGGGACGAGATCCAACCGTAAGCGTCCCTTGGAAGCTCCGCCTCTATTCGCGTCCACGCCGAGTTTTCTTCGGGATGACTTCGCAAAGCCACGAGTCTCGTGTCGACGAGAACTACTTGATCCTCCAAAGACACGACAAGAATATCAAGAGAGAAGTTGGAAGACTAACCACCAAGCGAAGAACGGAATCAAGATTCCGGAAAGAAGGAAGGAGTTGCGCCCACTTCTTCTCCTTGCGGCAGCAGCTTGGTGGCCGGAGGTGGTTGGTCACCGGAGCTTGGACGCCGGAGAAGGAGGTCGGTGGTGGCAGTAGCTCACGGCAGCAGGGACCCATCTTTTGGCCGGCGGCACTAGAGAAGGGAGAGGGGCGGAGAGAAGGAGAGGGAGAGAGCTTATGCCTTGATCTCTTGGATTGATTTCCAAGCCTTGCCTTGGGTCCTTTATATAGTGGCCTCTCAACCGCCAAGTCTCCTTTTTCTTATGGAATAAATTTTCATAAGAAATTTATCATATAAATTTTCTTATCATGGAAAATCAATCCATGATTGATTTTATAAAATAAAATAAACCAATACATGGTTCATTTTAATTTCCATGAAAAATAAACCAAACCTCGGTTTATTATATAAAAATTTATATCATCCATAATTTTAAAAAACAAACCACACTTGGTTTATTTTATAAATTGAACCAAACAATTTGGTTCTCTCCCTTTGTTGTGGCCGGCCAAGCAAAGAGGGTGGAGACCCTCTTTGGCCGGCCCATCCAAGCCACGCCCCAATGAATTAAACTCATTTAAATCATCTATTAAGTCTTCAAAAGACTTAGTCATTTTACGCTTCCGATGCGTCTCTAACAAATTCAGATTCGACTTATCGTTTGGCTCAACCAAACCTAATCTCTCTTGATTGGAAAATTTAATTTTCAACTCGTTTTAAATCCCTCGGATTACTCGTAGTGTGTGTGACTAAATATGCTTTCGATTTATGTTGGCCGTCTATAATTAACCAATTATAGAACGATCATGAGTGGCACCTAGTAGTACATCATGATCCCCAATTAATCGAAAGATCAACGGTTGACCTTAGAAACAATTCTGAAACCCTTCAGCTGCTTTAATGAATCGTGCCCCATTCCCTTCACCATCTTATACCCACTTGGTTCAGGACATGGTCTATATGTGTCAGTCCCCACTAGGCTGACTACGTCACACCTAGCCCAAGTAACGTTTTCTCGTCTTACGGATTCTAATTACTCTCATGTATTTAAGAGATTCATACTCTGAACATGTCATGCTCTGGCTAGAGGCTCCGAGTAACAATCCGACGATAGGCCTCGGGTATACATCTCCTCACAAGGAGTGGTGAATCCTTTGTAGATTGTTCAAACATCTTCGGGCACTTCGGCTTATACCCAATCATCCTGGGTCCACACCTCCTTAGAGATGCTTGCTTAAGATGTCAAAGTATAAGTCTCCATGACCAAGATGACTTGAACACTGCAAGTCAAAGGAACATCGCACTTAAGCTGCAGTAAGAACTTCACTGACATATCTATATGTAGACTACCATATGAAGTTTTACAGCCAGTCACTCCAATGAACTAGTTCCCTTAACTAGCATTCATGTTTATCTCCGGACATCTCAATGTCACCAACCAGTGAGAATCAGCTGATTAGAGAATAACCCATGCTAGTCTTAACAGAATTGATAGTGTCCGTATTTGTCAATTCATCGACTAGGGACAATTTCAATACTTCACAATTGCACATGTAGAGATAATCACTAGTTGTGAATTCATCACAAATTCTCTCATGTTGTGAATTGTATTGCGGGCATTCAGTAAATGAGTTTAAGATCTTAATCAAATAAACAAACATGTATACACAAATAGTGAATATTCATTTATTAAAATAAATGATTACAATCATAAGACGATTGTCTTAGGACACTTCTCTCATATCACTAACAAACTTCCACTTGGCCTAATGTCAATCGCTATGGTACCCAATACCACAGGTTCTAACATGACCCTCAAACTTTCTTTGAGGCAAGGCCTTAGTTAAAGGATCTGCTATATTCCTTTCAGTGGGAATTTTCTCAATTTGTATATCATTCCTACTTATAATCTCTCTGATCAGATGATAGCGGCGAAGCACATGTTTGGATCGCTGATGAGACCTTGGTTCCTTTGCTTGTGCAATAGCTCCATTGTTGTCGCAGTAAACCGGTATTGCTTCATCAATGGTTGGAACCACACCAAGTTCTGAGACAAATTTCTTGATCCAGACTGCTTCCTTTGCTGCTTCCGAAGCTGCAATATATTCCGCTTCCGTGGTAGAATCCGCTACAGTGTCTTGCTTGGAACTTTTCCAACTTATTGCGCCTCCATTCAAAATAAATACGTATCCGGACTGAGATTTGGAGTTATCCTTATCTGTCTGGAAACTGGCATCTGTATACCCACGTATTACCATATCACCTTCTCCATATATTAGGAACACATCCTTAGTTATTCTTAAGTACTTGAGGATTGTCTTGACAGCCGCCCAATGATCCATTCCTGGATCAGACTGGTATCTGCTTGTGACGCTCAGAGCATACGATACATCAGGCCTAGTACATAACATAGCATACATGATAGATCCTATCGCGGATGCATAATGAATATTATTCATGCAAATCCTCTCGTCTTCTGTGCGTGGGCACATAGACTTCGAAAGGTTGATCCCATGCCTGATAGGAAGGTAACCTTTCTTGGATTCCAACATGCTAAACCTTTTTAGCACTCGGTCTATATATGTAGACTGCGAAAGACCAAGCAACCGTTTTGATCTATCTCTATAGATTCTAATCCCAAGGATATAGGTTGCTTCTCCTAGGTCTTTCATGGAGAAAGTTTTGGACAACCAAATTTTGACAGACTGTAAGACTGATATATCGTTTCCTATAAGTAATATGTCATCGACATACAACACTAGGAATACGACTGCACTCCCACTAACCTTCTTGTACACACAAGGTTCGTCAGGATTTTGTGAGAAATCAAACTCTTTGATTGTCTCATCAAAACGGATGTTCCAGCTCCTGGATGCTTACTTTAGTCCATATATGGATCGTCGAAGCTTGCATACTTTGGTTTTATCAACCGATGTGAAACCTTCAGGTTGTATCATGTATACATCCTCAAGTAGGTTTCCATTAAGGAAAGCTGTTTTCACATCCATTTGCCATATCTCATAATCATAATGAGCTGCTATGGCCAGGAGCATCCGAATGGATTTAAGCATAGCTACTGGCGAATAGGTTTCGTCATAATCAATTCCTTGTTTCTGACGATATCCTTTTGCTACTAATCAAGCCTTAAAGGTAACAACATTACCTTCCATGTAGGTTTTCTTCTTGAAAACCCACTTGCACCCTATGGGCTTAATCCCTTTAGGCGGGTTAACCAAGTCCCATACTTGATTTTCGTACATGGAATCCATTTCCGACTTCATGGCTTCAAGCCATTTATCCCTTTCTGAATTTATCAGAACATCTTCATAACTGATAGGTTCGTCATTGTTAACGAGTAACACGTCGTTCGATTCACTTATGAGAAATCCGTATCTCTCTGGAATATTGCGTGTCCTATCCGCCCTACGAAGAAGTGGTGTTGTTTTAGGTTCAACTGATAGCTCATCATTATGAGTTATTGGTTGTGGATCTAGACTAGGTGTCTCGGTAATGTCTATTGGAGTTTCTTGAACTTCTTCAAGTTCAATACTACTCCCACTATTTTCTTGTAAAAGAAATTCTTTTTCCAGAAATACAACATGCCTTGAAACAAACACCTTTTATTCCAAGGGATGATAGAATTGGTAACCCTTCGTTTCCTTAGAGTATCCAATAAATAGACATTTATCAGACTTAGCATCCAATTTGTCTGATACAGTCCGCTTTACATAATCAGGACAACCCCATATCTTAAGGTGAGTTAAATGAGGTTTCTTACTATTCCACGTCTCATATGGAGTAGTAGAGACCACCTTGGTCGGGACTCTGTTTAGCAAGTAAACAGCTGTCTTAAGCGCATAGCCCCAAAAGGATTTTGGAAGAGTTGCATGATTCATCATAGATCTAACCATGTCCATCAAGGTTCGGTTACGCCTCTCAGAAACACCATTATGCTGTGGTGTATATGGCGGAGTCCATTGAGACAATATCCCATTGCCCCTAAGATAATCTTGAAACTCTTGACTCAAGTATTCACCACCCCGATCGGATCGAAGTATTTTAATACTTTTGCCAAGCTGTTTCTCTACTTCACTTCTGAACTCTTTGAATTTCTCAAAAGCTTCAGATTTGTGTTTCATTAAGAACACATACCCGAATCATGAGTGATCATCGATAAAGGTAATGAAGTTGCTATAGCCTCCTTGTGCAAGAGTTGACATTGGTCCACATACATCAGTATGTATTAGACTAAGCAATTCTCCCACTGGATTACCTTTTCCGGAAAAGGGTAATTTGGTCATCTTGCCTTTTAAGCATGATTCGCATGTATCAAATGAACCGGGTTCAAATGATTCCAGAATTCCACATCGGTGTAATTTGGTCATGCGTTTCTTACTTACATGGCCAAGACGACAATGTCACGTATAAGAGTCTATTTGATTATCTATTCGAGCACGTTTGTTGCTAACTTCGATATTGAAAACGTCACCGGATAAATCTAACGTGTAGATACCATTGTATAAAGTTCCGGTCCCATAAAGAACACCATTTAAAGTTATGTAACAGCAATTGTTACTAAAAGTTAAATGATAACCCTTTTCATTCAAGCATGAAATAGATACAATGTTCTTTATTAACGAAGGAACAAAATAATAATTATCCAATTCTAAGACAAGTCCAGTAGGGAGCTTTAGCAAATATGTTCTGATGGCAACAGCAGCAATCTTTGCTCCATTTCCAACTCGCAAATTCGCTTCTCCCTTGACGAGTCTTCTTCTATTCCTTAGCCTCTATATGTCATTACATATATGTGAGCTACACCCAATATCAAGTACCCAGGTGGACGAGGAAATAGAGTGACATTCAATAACGAAGATACCTGAAGAGGATGGGGCATCGGATGCCTTCTTCTTCAAGGACTCAAGATAAACCTTGCAGTTTCTTCGCCAGTGACCCTCCTTGCCGCAGTGATGGCAAGTGCCTTTTGGTGCCTTTTCAGTCTTTTTGACCTTTTTCTTCTTTCCCTTATTCTGTTCTTTGGGCTTCCACTTAGAGCCTTTCCTTGAGGAACCAACTAACAGTACCGTCTTCTGATCCTGCTTTACAGAAGGCTCTACAGTCTTCAACAGGTTGAGCAACTCAGGAATGGTAGTCTCCAGCTTGTTCATCCGATAGTTCATCACAAATTGTGAGTAACTCTTGGGCAAACAATGCAGAATTAAGTCAATACTTAGTTCGTGATCCATTGCAAATCCGAGTGTGCCTAGTCACTCAATGTACCCCAACATCTTTAACACAAACTGTGAGACAGAAGTGTCTTCCTGCATCTTAGAGGTGAAGAGGAGTCTTGAGACCTCGAACCTTTCGGATCTAGCCTGCTCGTCAAACAACTCATGAAGATGGAAGATGATGGTATGAGCATCCATATGCTCATGCTGCTTTTGCAGCTCAGGTACCATAGCGGCCAGCATGATGCAACTCGCAAGTTCAAAATCGGCCACATGTTTCTGATAGGCCACTAACTGGTCTGGAGTTGCATCTTCTGGAGGATGGTTGGGAAGTTGTTCTTCAAGGACATAAGCAAGCTTTTCTGCCTTGAGGAATATCCTCAGGTTTCGAAGCCAATCCATGAAGTTTGGCCTAGTCAGCTTATTGGTGTACAAAATAGAACGCAAATTCAGAGAAGACATGATCAAGTGATTATCCTATAAATACAAATTGAGCTTATGTGAGAAGAATGATAAAGAATGCATCAATATACATTAATTAAATCCTATTTATTTTTCAAATTAAATAACCCTTTTTATCAATTCGGGAGATCGTAGGAACATCTCCAAATAGGTTGATATCCAACTATAGATAAGAACAACCATGGCTATAGTCCATCAAGTTATTCTTAGCTATGAAGGTAGGTAATTATACCGATTACATATTACACATATGTAACTATCACATTATGCTATCAACTAATTGAATGATTGCATAAATCATTGGGTTGTTAACTCATTAACAAGTATGCAACAATATACATAGCACCCAACTGCACCTCTCTTTACATCGACCTTGGCTGTGGCACAACAAATCGATGCTCCAAGCTTAAGGCTGACCCATTAATCAAGAAATGGTTTTAATATGGTTGGAGCTCATTCAACAGTCTAGTCAGGCTTGGATGTGTCCAACAACCAAAACTAAGGATTGTCCTCTGACTCCAACTATATTAATCATAAACTAATTCCATGGTTTGAATATGTTGAGGTTCAAGCCGGGCATGGATGTGTCCATCAACCCAAACGAGAAACAAAACTCCGGTTCTAACCATATTAATGAAAGGTGTTGGCCTTAATATTTTGTAAGGGGTTTTGGGTCTCATCCTTTTCCTTTTAAGCACATTCATGACATATAATTATGTCATGTTCTAACGATTTCCTTAATAAAGTATGTATGTGACTTAATTTGTCAAGTCTCATTAATTGAATTAGGAACCGGATTTTCTAATTCTAATTTCATACTTTATTCAAGGAATTGTTTTGGGAAACAATTTCCTAAATTGTCATAATCAATTTCGGAAATAATATGTTTAAGACTTTGATTTCCCTAAATCATATCTTATTAAATTAAGAGACAGATTCCCTTAATTCAACCACATATTATTTTCATGAAAATCTTATTTAAGGAAATAAACTCTATAGGAAACAATTTTTCCTAATTAATTTTGGAGACAACAATATGTAAGAGCATTACCTCATAAATCAAATAAGAAAATTATCGTTTGAGAATCACCTCAAAAAATTTTCAAGATTTGATCACATATTTTATTTATGGATAATTAATTACAACAAATTATTTACTTTGAGTGGCTCCCCGAGGCACTCCCCAAAGAAAAGAAATTTGTTGTAAATCTAATTTGGCCTGCTCCTCGAGGCATAACCAAATTAAACTTGACAATTAAAGAACTTGTTAATAATATAATTTGGATGGCTCCCCGAGACCTATCCAAATTAATTTTAACAATTCATATTCAAAATAGGAAATTAAATTACAACAACTAACTTTAATTTGGGTGGCTCCCCGAGGCACTCCCCAAAGTAAAGAATTTTGTTAATAATTTAAAACCCAATTTGAATTTAATTGTCAATTAATGTTTCCATAAAATGTCTAGACTTTCATGAAAAGAAAGTGCCCAAAATTACGAGCTTTCCATAAATGGAAAGTTTCCAAAAATAAAAGGTTTTCAGAATAATTGTAAGTTTCTGGTACAAAGAAAACTTACGTATTTCCAAAATAGGAAATTTCTAAAATTGGAAAGTTTCCAAAAATGGAAAGCTTTCACAATTATCATAAAATTTCAGAAACAGGGATATTTCAAAAGTTTGCGAAATTTCATGAGGATTTCCAAACTTTGAAATTCCTAAATCGAAATTTACCATAATTGGAAAGTTTCCATAATTGGAAAATTTTCCAAAATTGAGATCATGATAAAGTTTTCCGCAAAACAATTATATGATTATGTCGAACACTAACCGGCTCTGATACCACTGTTGGGACCAGGTGCATGTTGACATGGATGCGGGTTCGTAATTTTAAAATTAATTACGTGCAGCGGAAGGTTTAGCATAAATAATTTCTCAAATTATTTAACCACACATCCAAGCATGTAACCTTATCTTATGTAGACATGATCATATATTTAAAATTTTGCAGAAACGTAAACTAATTTACGTATTACCTCGCGTAACTCGAAGGAAGGGACGAGATCCAACCGTAAGCGTCCCTTGGAAGCTTCGCCTTTATTCGCGTCCACGCCGAATTTTCTTCGGGATGACTTCGCAAAGCCACGAGTCTCGTGTCGACGAGAACTACTAGATCCTCCAAAGACACGACAAGAATATCAAGAGAGAAGTTGGAAGACTAACCACCAAGCGAAGAATGGAATCAAGATTCCGGAAAGAAGGAAGGAGTTGCGCCCACTTCTTCTCCTTGCGGCAGCAGCTTGGTGGCCGGAGGTGGTTGGTCGCCGGAGCTTGGACGCCGGAGAAGGAGGCCGGTGGTGGCAGTAGCTCACGGCAGCAGGGACCCTTCTTTTGGCTGGCGACACAAGAGAAGGGAGAGGGGCGGAGAGAAGGAGAGGGAGAGAGCTTATGCATTGATCTCTTGGATTAATTTCCAAGCCTTGCCTTGGGTCCTTTATATAGTGGCCTCTCAACCGCCAAGTCTCCTTTTTTTTATGGAATAAATTTTCATAAGAAATTTATGTTGGATCGAGAGAAACGATAGAGGGGGGTGAATATCGTTAAACACTTTTCGGAAGAAAACTAGAGCAAGTACGCAGCGGAATCAAATCAATCGTGAACACAGGTGGTTTTACTTGGTTCGGAGCCTAGGTCGACTCCTACTCCAAGGCCCACGGTCGTTGACCGTTTTCTGCGGGCAATTCTATAAGTGCGCAAAACGTTTACAGAGAGATATTACAAAAGCGGTATAGTAAACTTAAAAGCAACTCTTCTTTTACCGACGTCCGATGTAGATTGAATTTTCGGAGCAACGGGACGTCGTCGGCTCTTGAGTCTCGAGTCGGGAGGTTTCCGGAGCAGAGCACGGGAGCAGAAGAGCGTGATTGCGTTGAAATGAATTATTGTTCTGAAGCCTTGGTTCAAGGGTCCTTTTATAGCACCTGGGGGCGCCCGGAACGTCGGGGGCGCCCCCCCACGTGTCAGTCGATTCACTTCCTTCTCGGTCAGCTCTGATCCCTTAAAACTCGGGATCAAGCTTTGACGGGGGCGCCCGGAACGCTGGGGGCGCCCGGGTTGACCGGGTCTCCTTCTTATCCGTTGGCTTCGAGGGGATCTGTTCTGTCAGCTTTACCTAGGGCGCCCGGAGCGCTGGGGGCGCCCGGGAGCAGTGGGGGCGCCCGGGAGCACGGGGGCGCCCTGACCAATAGCTGCAGAAACAGTTCTTTTACTTCGACTGTTTTGTGTTCACCTTGGGGGTGCCCGGAACACTCCGGGCGCCCTACTCAGCTGTTGCCTTACTCCTTTGAGGCTCTCTGAGCTGCAGACACTCGTTCCTTCGGTCCTGCATCCAGGGTTAGTCCAAAACAACATAAAGTAATAATATTTAAGTTTTATACAGCCTTAACTGTCTTGGTTCTAACTTTGGTCTCCAAAATGGAGCCCTAGGTCGAACCGACGCCTACTGTTCCCTCTCGACGGGGAACGCGCCCTCACCTACTCCTCTCGGGAGAATGTATCTGATGCCAACCGGCTCCTCCGGTTGGACTTTTGCCTAGCGGTCCTTCGCCAGGTCTTGGATACCAAGCTGTCCTTCGCCCGGTGCCTAGCATTCCTTCGCCAGGTCTTCAGTCCCAAGCTGTCCTTCGCCTGGTGCCTAGCAGTCCTTCGCCAGTGCCTAGCAGTCCTTCGCTCGGTCTTTGTATCCTGGCATTCCTTCGCCAGGTGCCTAGCAGTCCTTCGCTGGGGCTTTGTATCCTGGCATTCCTTCGCCAGGTGCCTAGCAGCCCTTCACTAGGACTTTGTTTCCTGGCAGCCCTTCGCCAGGTGCCTAGCAGCCCTTCGCTAGGGCTTTGTATCCTGGCATTCCTTCACCAGGTGCCTAGCAGTCCTTCGCTAGGGCTTTGTATCCTGGCATTCCTTCGCCAGGTGCCTAGCAGCCTTTCGCTAGGACTTTGTTTCCAGGCAGCCCTTCGCCAGGTGCCTAGCAGCCCTTCGCTAGTACTTTTCCTGCACACTTGAGTAACATTGTTAAATCACAAATAATACTTAACTTTGAACCCTTTTCCAATATCAAAACAAGGTTCGATATGGTGCTTCCTGCACCAACAATTTATCATATAAATTTTCTTATCATGGAAAATCAATCCATGATTGATTTTATAAAATAAAATAAACCAATCCATGGTTTATTTTAATTTCCATGAAAAATAAACCAAACCTCGATTTATTATATAAAAATTTATATCATCCATAATTTTAAAAAACAAACCACACTTGGTTTATTTTATAAATTGAACCAAACAATTTGGTTCTCTTCCTTTGTTGTGGCCGGCCAAGCAAAGAGGGTGGAGACCCTCTTTTGCCGGCCCATCCAAGCCACGCCCCAATGAATTAAACTCATTTAATTCATCTATTAAGTCTTCAAAAGACTTAGCCATTTTACGCTTCCGATGCGTCTCTGAAAAATTCAGATTCGACTTATCGTTTGGCTCAACCAAACCTAATCTCTCTTGATTGGAAAATCCAATTTTCAACTCATTTTAAATCCCTCGGATTACTCGTAGTGCGTGTGACTAAATAGGCTTTCGATTTATATTGGTCGTCTATAATTAACCAATTATAGAACGATCATGAGTGACACCTAGTAGTATATCATGATCCCCAATTAATCGAAAGATCAACGGTTGACCTCAGAAACAATTCTGAAACCCTTCAGCAGCTTTAATGAATCGTGCCCCATTCCCTTCACCATCTTATACCCACTTAGTTCAGGACATGGTCTATATGTGTCAGTCCCCACTAGGCTGACTACGTCACACCTAGCCTAAGTAACGTTTTCTCGTCTTGCGGATTCTAATTACTCTCATGTATTTAAGAGATTCATACTCTGAACATGTCATGCTCTGGCCAGAGGCTCCGAGTAACAATCCGACGATAGGCCTCGGGTATACATCTCCTCACAAGGAGTGGTGAATCCTTTGTAGGCTGTTCAAACATCTTCGGGCACTTCGGCTTATACTCAATCATCCTGGGTCCACACCTCCTTAGAGATGCTTGCTTAAGATGTCAAAGTATAAGTCTCCATGACCAAGATGACTTGAACACTGCAAGTCAAAGGAACATCGCACTTAAGCTGCAGTAAGAACTTCACTGACATATCTATATGTAGACTACCATATGAAGTTTTACAGCCAGTCACTCCAATGAACTAGTTCCCTTAACTAGCATTCATGTTTATCTCCGGACGTCTCAATGTCACCAGCCAGTGAGAATCAGCTGATTAGAGAATAACCCATGCTAGTCTCAACAGAATTGATAGTGTCCGTATTTGTCAATTCATCGACTAGGGACAATTTCAATACTTCACAATTGCACATGTAGAGATAATCACTAGTTATGAATTCATCACAAATTCTCTCATGTTGTGAATTATATTGCGGACATTTAGTAAATGAGTTTAAGATCTCAATCAAATACACAAACATGTATACTCAAATAGTGAATATTCATTTATTAAAATAAATGATTACAATCATAAGGCGATTGCCTTAGGACACTTCTCTCATATCACTAACAGACAGCACCCAAGTCGAACCTGTGTTTTGATAATGGCAAAGGGTTCAAAAGTTAAGATGTTATGTTTATCTAACATGCTACTTGAGTGTGCAGATCGAAGTCCTAGCGAAGGACTGCTAGGCACCTAGCGAAGGACTGCTAGGCATCGGAACCCTAAGACCTGGCGAAGGGCCGCTGGGCACCTAGCGAAGGGCTGCTAGGAGTCAAAGACTTAGCGAAGGACTGCTAGGCACCAGGCGAAGGATTGCTTAGAACCGAAAACCTGGCGAATGACTGCTGGGCACTAGGCGAAGGACTGCTTGGTACTGAAGACCTGGCGAAGGACAGCTGGGCACCTGGCGAAGGACTGCTGGGCAAAAGCCCAATCGGAGGAGCCAGTTGGCAACAGGTAAATTCTCCTGAGAGGAGTAGGTGAGGACGTGTTCCCCGTCGAGGGAACAGTAGGCGTCGGTTCGACCTAGGGCTCCATTTGGGAGACCCAAAGTCAGAACCAAGACAGCTAAGACTGTATAAACCTAATATTTTATTGCTTTGTGTTGTTTTGGACTAACCTTGGATGCAGGACCGAAGGAATGTGTTTTTGCAGCTCAGAACGCCCCAAAGGAGAGGGGCAAGCAGCTGGGCAGGGCGCCCCCAGTGCCCCGGGCGCCCCCAAGGTCAAGGAAAAATAAATTAAGCAAGAAATCGCTTCGGAAGCTCACTGGGGGGGTGCCCCCATGCTCCAGGGCGCCCCGGATGCTCCGGGCGCCCCGACCTCAAGCCAACGAAGCTGATAGAGTCAAGCCCGCGAGAAGCCAGCGGACCGAGTCAACCCGGGCGCCCCTGCGTCCCGAGTGCCCACAGTCAACTCTCAGCCCTATTCAAGTGGGATAAGGGCTGACCGAGACTTGTCCGGATCGACTGACACGTGGGGGGGGGTGGCCCCACACCGAAGTACGATCCATACCAGGCGTCGATCACGAAGAGTAACTTTGTTTTCATTTACTACAAAATTTGTGTATCATTCTCTGTAAAACACTTTGCGCATTATAGAATTACCCGCTGTAAACGGTCATGGACCGTGGGCCTTGGAGTAGGAGCCGACCGCGACTCCGAACCAAGTAAATCCTTGTGTTCGTGTCTTTCTGTGTGTTTTTAATTTCTGCTGCTTATTCTCTTAAAGTTTTTTCCGAAAACGGTTTACGATATTCACCCCCCCCTCTATCGTATTCTCTCGATCCAACATGACTTTGGTACAATTCTCTAATTTCCTTGAAGATGGACACTTTGTATCAATTTTGAACTCAATTTATGATTCCTTGTGTTTGCCAATTCTAACCATTATCAATTTACACAAGGAATTGTCATCAATTCTTTTCTTCTCAATATGTGTCTTTAATATGATAAAATTCTCCTTCTTCTTATCTCTTAACCTTAGATAAACGTTCACTTATCAATCTTCCTTGATTTTTAAAATATCAATAAAGCATTATTAAATCATGGGGTCATAATCAAGACTTTCAAGGAATATGAAGTCATAATCAAGACTTTTAATCCAAAGTCATATCCTATAATCCAAATTTGCACTCTCTTACTATCCAAACTGCCCTTTTGCAAACTCTTACAAATCAGTCAACTGCCCCCATGGCAGTCGACTGCCAAAACGAACAGAGAGTTTCTAGGCTGAGACCAATCGACTGTCCCCCAGGGCAGTCGACTGATACCTGAATTTCAAGTTTTCAGTCCAAATTCAGAAACGCCTAAATAATTCCACAAATCCCCAAAAAATCTGAAATTTCGTGGGAAGATTTGTGGAGCCAATGTCTACTTGGGAAAAATATATTTCCAATCAAATGTACTCCAAATCCCAAGATTGGCACGAAACTCAACTTCTCCTAAATTGTATCATTTAACATCTTCCCAAAAGTTCTAATTTTGACTTCTCTTCAATGTATCTTCTCATACTTGATCATATTTCATTTCTAGCACTGAATTACATGGTATTTACATATTAAACCTTAATTTTATCAATTATAACCTCAATTTCACCTTTTCTCCCTAAATTCCCCTTTTAATATGCCAAAACCTAGGATTAAGACTTACCCAAGTCTTCCAACCCTTGTTGGCACATTTCATCTAATTTCCTAGGAGAGAAACTCTTGAGATTCATTTATCATGGACCCCAAAGACTCCTTGAGCTCGCCCTTGAGCTCTGAGCCCTAGCCACCTCCCTAGGTGACTCAACCCACACTAGACCACACCGGTGAACCTCCGGTGATTCTTGGCCTACGAATCTAACCTTCTTAACCTTGGACACCTTGTCCTTGGTCAAGTCCTTATCTTTCCCTTTGAATGGCACCCCCTTGCCATTCTTGGACTTCTCCTTCTTGTCATAATTGTATGCTTCCCCAGCATACTTCTTTTTGTTGGCCTTGGAGGTCCTAGACCGGTATCCCAAACCCGATCTATCATAATTAGGTTTTATACTACCCAACACCATATCTAGACCATTTGATCTAACCATGAATCTTTCTAGGGTCTTTTCCAATGTATCAAGTCTTGCCCTCAAGGCTTGATTTTCCCTTGCCAAGTTTCTAACCTTAGTTTCCATATGTCCACCTTGGACATTTCTAGACCTACCCTCCTTTCTAGGCACATTCCTCCCCTTCTTGGGACCAATATCATGATCTTTAGGTCTAGAGGTCTTGGGTCTATCATTATGCATGCTTTTCCTAGGGTTTTGATTACCTTGTTGACCCTAGTCCTATCATTATATCTAAATCCAAAATTATGCACCATTAAGCATTTTTCATTAAAACTAAAATGATAAACCAGGCAGCAGACAAATTGAACCTGGGATGACCGACCCGGCCCCACGGAAGTTTCCCACCGGTCACCAGGGTAAATTGGGAAGCGCTCGCGGTGGCCAGTCTAGAAGCCCAGCGTCCCAGGGTTCGCGCCCCATTTGGAGGAAAAATTCTTGCAAAATGCGCCGTAGCTGGGGATCAAACCGCGGATGCCTGAGTTAACGACTAGTGACCTTACCGCTGTACCATAGCCCCGGGGGCGTATTTTTCATTAAAACTATCATGCATGGAGGGATGATTAACATTATTTTTAATATGCAATGAGGAACTTGAAATTGAGTTACATTTTAATCTAGAGTTAGGAATTACCTCCCTTACCCTTGAAGTTCCCCCTTGATGTGATCTTTGCTTCTTTCTTTCCTCCTTCTCTCATCTTCTCAAGTGCTCCATTTTCTTGAGCTCTCCACTCTTTGGGTACTTCGTGTGGTAGTGTCCTAATTCACCACACGTAAAGCATCGGATCTTCTTTTTCTTCTCTCGAGCTTCTCCATTCCTATAATTCATGTTAGATTTAATAGAACTTGAACTTGATTTAGATTTTACCTCCGTTTTACCATTTGGACACTTATCCTTGTAGTGACCCTTTTCGTTGCATCCAAAGCATATGATATGGTCATTGGTCTTCGCTTTGGTGGAGGTTGAATCTCTTTCTTGTTCTTGTAAGGATGAGGGTCTCTCCTCCCCCTCAATTCTTGAGATTGATACCTCCTCTTCTTCTCTTGAGGAGGTGGATGATCTCTCACTCAATTCTTCTACTACACTTGATGATGTTGATACTTCTCCTTCTTTTTCCTCTTCGGATGTCGAACTCCTCTCCTCATCCGAATAATCCTTCTCCTCTTCTTGGACTATTAAGCCCATTTCTTTGGGCTCTTTTTCTTCTTTTACTTGTGTAGGGTTCTCATGAATTTTTTGCAATTTGTTCCACAATTCATATGCATTTTGGTATGCCCCTACATCACTCAACACATTGTTAGGCAAAAGATTTACTAAAATAATAATTACCTTTTCATTTGCTTTTGCTTGATCTTGTTGTTCTTGATTCCAATATCTAGGCCTAAGCCTCTTCCCATGCTTATCCTATGGAATCTCGAAGGGCTCTTCAAGCGCAATTTTACATGCCCACTCCATTCCGAATCAAGTCTTGATCCTTGCCCTCCAAAAATCGAAGTCTTCGTGATCGTAGGGCGGTGGAGTGTAGATGTCGTCCCAAAATTTTTCTTTCATTGTTCTTTTCCTCTAGCGTTTCCTCTTCTTGGCGGTTAGTCCAATCAAGAGCGGTCCTTCGCTCAGATACCAATTGTAGGATCGATTCCGTATGCTAGAGGGGGTGAATAGCATTTCTTTGATTCTTTTCACCTATGTTGTTAGTTGCGCAGCGGAAATACAAACAAAATAAAACTAATAACAATAAACAATGTTAACAAACCGATTTTACTTGGTATCCACCCCGGACGGGTGACTAATCCATGAATCCGTCGGTGGATCACTCCCCGAATAACCTCCGGCTAGCCCTCGTCGCTCCTTGTGAGTGGAGAAACCTCGCCACAACACCTTGACACGACCTGAGCAAAAAGACTACCGTTTAGCCTTTAACCAAGACCAAACTCGTCAAGAGTTTCAGCTACCACGAAGTCCTCTTTAAATAGAACTAAGTCTGAAACCCTCGCCACCAGTCGACTGGTGCCACTAAAAATCGGCCGTTGCAACTCCAACGTTGAAATTTTCAGCCAACTCACCAGCCGCTACCAGTCGACTGCTCCCAGGGCAGTCGACTGGTCCGAGGCTGAAAACCTTCTGTGAGCTTTATCAGTCGACTGCCCCAATGGCAGTCGACTGCCCCACTCACACACCAAGGATTTCTCTTCCCGAGTACACTTTTCTCAGCACTCGAACCCTAGGATTTCCCGAGTACAATCACACAGCACTCGTACCCTCACGACTTCACTGACTCCTCATCAGCAGCCTCGACTGTTGCCTTCGCACCCTCTTCATCTTCGGCTCTCGTCCCTCGGATGCACGCAAGCCTCCAGCTTGCCTCCATGCCATCCTTCATGCATGCCTCGAAGTCCGCGCCCCTCAGCTCATCGTCCCTACTCTCCTTAGTCCCTCAGGTGCGCACACAAGCCCGCGGCTTGTCTCCATGCCACCCTTCACCGTACTGAGGCCGTCCAGTCAAGTCCATATGTGTAACCTGTACATCCTGCACACTCACATACATATATCAAATACACAAGGGTAAACCTAACTTAAACCCTTTGCCCAAACATCAAAACTCATGATCACTCCGGATCACAAATTGCCTCAACAATAATCTCTGACCGTAGATCATCGTGTCGGAGCCGAGTCTCCAGTTGCTCCACCATGAACTCTGCCTGCAGCATACCTGAGTGGCCTCGGAGAAAAAAGCGTTCGCCTGGCTGTTGAGGCTGCGGTAGTTTGACTCCTAGACCCCCTGGACGAAGTGGTCGGCCAAGGGACCATAGAGATGGATCTCTTGGGACCGCTCGGGCGCGTCCCCAGTCGGTCGTTCCATGCTCATATTGGGGTCGGCGAGGGAAGACATGAGGAGGTGCACTAGTGGCTCGTTGGCTTGGCTTTCGCTGGGTGGTAGGCCTGAGTCCTGCTGGAGAGCCGGTGCAGACACGCTAGAAGAGCCCGCCCGAGTCAGAGCTGTGGGCAACGGTGAAGGCCCGACCACCATCTTCTACTTCTTTTTCTTTGGTCGGGAGCTGGTGGAGGCCCCGGTAGGACCGGCGGTCGAGGGTGCTGGCTCACGGCTGGGGTCTCGATCCCGTCGGTGCCTTAAGATGAGAGGTTGCCCCTCCACTTCTATGTGCTCCGGGTCTGCAGTCGGCGCCGCTTCCGGGCCCGAGGGAGATGACACAGTGATGCGAGCTGAGGCGAGCGGAGTCGCTTCACGCTGAGTTAGTTGTTTGACAACCCGTGACTCCAACTCGGCATCATCCATGCCGAACCCCTCCTCCAGAGCTACCGCGAGCATCATAGTTGCTGCAAAATAATAAAATTTTAGTTAGCTATAAATATTCAAAGGACAGAATAGGGATCTTACCGAGTGATCTGGGTCGGCAAACGGGCACTTAGCTGAGCCCAAACACGTATAGAATGTCTTCGCTAAGCAGATGGACCCCATGGAAATGCCGACCCCCAATCTTGGATAGGGCCGACTGGTAGGACGGAAGGGATCCATAATTCTTGGGGAGAGGAGGAGATGGGGCAGGTCTGACATCCAGGCAGTGAGCCAACTCGGGGTCGGGGTGGTGTTTACAAAGAAGAAGCGCTCCTTCCAACCCTTATTCGAGGCTGGAAGTTTCGCTAGGAAAGAGGTTTTGGCTCGGGCTTGGAAGAAGAAGTCGCTTGGATCTTGTTTCTTGGGATAGAAGAAGTAGTAGATGATCTCGGGTTGCAGGGGAATTTTGTATAGAGAAAAGATAACCACCGACCCGCATATTAGGAGGATGGCGTTCGGAGCCAATTGAGAGAGGGGAATTTGGAAAAAAGGCAGATGGAGGAAATGAAAGGATGGATTGGGAAACGAAGCTCGACCTGGAGATGGTCTCGGGAGATAGTTATGAAACTGAGAGGAGCACTCTCAGGTCGGTCGTCGGGTAGACGAAGCAGTGGTCGGAGGAAATGTGGTAATCGGATTGGAGTTGATCA
>JAGFNQ010008239.1:117107-145870 GCA_024364735.1 Boesenbergia rotunda
CACCGAAATTGAGCAACCCACTCTGATTCCACTTGTGGGATCGATCTGATCGATAGAGGGAGGGGGGGAGTGAATATCGATTATAAATTTTTTGGATATAAATCAAGAGTAAACGCAGTGGAAATAAGGAAAGTACCAAGTCAAAATAATGCTAACACTTTGTTTTTACTTGGTTTAGAGTCTGTGACGGCTCCTACTCCAAGACCCATGGTCTTTGACTGTTTTCGTTGGACAATTATATAATCCATAAAAATGAGTTGTAGAATATGATAATTAAGTACAAAAATAAAACCAAAACTTTATACCGACGACACTTGCTAAAGGAAGAAGAAGTCGTTTGATCATAGAAGCGGCGTGTCATCAATCATGGACTGCATTGGTGCGGAGAACTTGAGCATGGAAACTTGATCGCAGTGATTCTGAGTGCTCGAATTAATGTCTGGAAGCAAGGGGGCAAAACTGTGGGATCGTTGTAATCGGTAGAGGTAGAGGGGGGGGTGAATAGTGATTACGTCAAATTTTCGAAAAACAAATTAGAATGCAGCGGAAGAAACAAAAATCACAACGCTAACAAGTTTTCTTTTTTACTTGGTTCAGAGTCTTTGACGGCTCCTACTCCAAGACCCATGGTCCTTGATTATTTTCGTTGGATAATTCTATAAGTCACAAAAAGTATTACAGAGATTTTAGTATAGAATTTGAACAACAAAATAAACAATACCGACGACATCGAAAGGGATTGTAGACTATCTTGGACGGCATGTCGACGATCTTGATCGTTTGCGGAGCAGACAAGCTTGAGCACGGAAGAGTTCTGAAGAGCGTTGGCGTGCTTGAGTTGTGAGAAAGCTTCTTTGTGTTGGAATGAATTGATGCTGGAAAGCAAGGGGTGAAGCCCCTTTTATATACGGTCCTTGGGCGCGTGACATGTGTCGCGGAACTGACGCGCCCCTATCCACAGACTCGGCCAAACTCCTATCTCTTGTTCTTGGGCGCCTGGGTTCCCTGGGGTGCCTGATGGCTCATGGGCGCTTGAGTTGCTGACGTGGCAGCTTGCCAGCTCAACTGAACTCCCCGCTCGAAAACAACCATCTGGGGCGCTTGATACCTATCAGGTGCCTAGCTTCCCGGGCGCCTAACTCCTCTCAGGCGCCTAGGATGCAGTGGTAAATCCCTCTTCACTCCTGCAACTAGGGTTAGTCCAAAAAATAATATATAATATGAATAATTGAAATGAATCACAGCTAGAGCTGTCTTGGTTCTAACTTTAGATTTCAAAATAAAATTCTAGGTCGAACCGACGCCTACTGTTCCCTCTTCCGGGGAACGCGTCCTCACCTACTCCTCTTAGGAGAAGTTACCTTTTGCCAACTGGCTCTTCCGGTTGGACTTTTGCTCAGCCTCCGAGACTGCCGGATCTCAAGACGTCCGTTCCTCGATCCGCCTCAACTTCTGTCCGCAACTCTCGCTCGGTTAAGACTTCTGCCTAATCTTCCGGATCAGGACTTCGTTGCCTAGTCCATGACTAGGACTTCTTGTCCAACCCTCGGTCAGGTCTTCTTGCCCAGTCCTCAACCAGGACTTCTTGCTCAACCCTGTAGCTCAAGACTTCATGCCTAGGTGAACTAGGACTTTCCTGCACACTTGGTAAATCCGTTAGATAACAACACATACTTAACTTAGAACCCTTTGCCATTATCAAAATCAGGTTCGATCTGGTGCTTCCGGCACCAACAGAAACCCCTTTTATATTGGCACACAGGCACCCAAGTGCGCATAGGGGCACCCTCCACGTCAATGATTCAGTTGCGTTGTTATCCTCTAACTCAGCCAAAACTTATCCACTCTCGGGCGCCTATGTGCACTGGGGCGCATGAGTATTGATGTGGCACATCCAATCAGCAGTCGCCAACTCAGCTTCGTCAACGCTAAGCAAACCAAAATGGGGCGCCCGAGACCTTTGGGCACCTGGCTTCTTGGGTGCCTAACTCCTCTTAGGCACCCCCAATGCGGGCAACTAATCTTCTTAACCTGCAATCAGGGTTAGTCCTGGAAAAAAATAACATATATTGAATGCATGAATGTTTGACAGCCAGAGCTATCTGGTCTTAACTTTGGATTTCAAATGAAATCCTAGGTCAGACCGACGCCTACTGTTTGCTCTTCCGGGGAACACGTCCTCACCTACTCCAGTCTAGAGAAGTTACCTTTTGTCAACTGGCACCTCTGGTTTGACTTTTGCTCGGCCGTTGAAGCACCTAGATCTTGAGACATCCGTATCTCGACCCATCCCTACTTCTGTCTGTAGTCCTCGCTGGCTAAGTCTTCTACCCGATCTTCCGGATCAGGTCTCCGTGCCTAGTCCTCAACTAGGTCTTCTTGCCTAACCCTCGGTCAGGTCTTCGGTACCCAGCCTTCTACTAGGACTTCGTGCCCAGTCCTCGACCAAGGCTTCAAACTCAACCTTGCAGGTCAAGACTTCATGCCTAGGTTAACTACGACTTTCCTGCCCACTTAGCAAATCTGTTAGATCACAACACAAACTTAACTTTGAACCTTTTGCCATTATCAAAACCAGGTTTGATCTGGTGCTTCCAACACCAACACATATGACTAGAGACAAATTGAAGTTCACCAAAATCAAGTATCAGAATCTAGGTTTAGTGACATTTGGTAACAATGCTGTACTTAAGGTAATTGGTTCAGGTAATATTGAATTGAACTCAGATTTTATTATTAAAAAGGTGTTATTGGTTGAGCAATTTATGTTTAACATACTTAGCATTTGTTAACTTTGTAATACTGGTTATGTAGTTACTTTTTCTAATTCAGACTGCCTTATTAGGAACATGCAAGACCCAGAAGTAACCCTTAAGGGAATTAGGAAAAATAATATTTATGTTATTAACCTACCATCTTCACCTAAATGTTTTCTAACCTAACAAGAAGAAATTAATTTATGGCATAGAAGACTAGGTCACACCCATACAAAATTAATTTCAAAACTAAGTCAAAATGGACTGGTTAAGGGTTTACCTAAACTTAGAAAATTTGAAAACTCAATTTGTAACTTATGTCGACAAGGTAAACAAACAAAGTCAACCCACAAACCTGTCCAATCAGACCTAACCCAATCTACACTATAGCTCCTACACCTAGACCTATTTGATTCTCATGGAGACAAGTCACTAAGCAAAAATTGATATTGCTTAATAATAATTGATGATTATTCTAGATTTACCTGGGTTAAATTTTTGAAAACCAAAGATGAAAATTTTGAAATATTTAACACTTTATGTAAAGTACTTGAAAATGAAAAAGATACTAAAATTAAAAGAATTAGAAGTGACAATGGGGGAGAATTTGAAAACCTAAAGTTTAATGACTTCTATAAAATAAATGGATATACCCATGAATTCACTTGCCCTAGAACCCCTCAACAAAATGGAATAGTTGAAGGAAAGAATAAGACTCTTCAAGAAGCTACTAGGACAATGCTCAATGAATATAACCTATCCAATCAATTTTGGATAGAAAAAATAAATACAACATGCTATATCCAAATTAGGGTCCTAATAAATAAAAGATATAACAAAACACCCTATGAAATTTATTATCACAAACTACCTAATTTATACTATTTAAAAGTTTTTGGATGTAAAGTACATATCATAAACACAAAAGACTATTTAGGAAAATTTCAATCAAAATCACCCCAAAAAGTTTTGTAAGATACTCAACCACAAGTAGGGCATATAGGGTCTATAACAAATATACCCTTAAAATTGAGAAAACTACAAATGTAATATTTGATGAAGAAATGGTAACTAATCCAACTAATTTACCTAACCCAATCAATACACCTAACTTAACCAACTCACCTGACTTAACCAATCAACCTAGCCTAAACAACTCAGACCAAGACTTTGAAGAAATAGATTCAATACCTGAATAAACATCAAACCAACCAGATGAACCAGTTATTGAACCTGAACAACCTGAACCATCATCTAGGACTAGGTTAAATCACCCGACTGACCAATATCTTTGGTGACCCAACCTTGGGTGTTAGAACAAGATTAGCCTATAGAAACCTAAGTCAGGTTGCTTTGATTTCTATGATTGAACCCAAGATAATAGAAGAAGTCTTACCTAACCCAGACTGGATTATAGCTATGTAGGAAGAGTTAGCCCAATTTGAGAGAAACCAAGTCTAGGACTTAGTATCAAAACTGAAGGTAAGACTATAATAGACATGAAGTGGGGTTTTAGGAATAAGCTGGACGATAAAGAAGAAATAGTTAGAAACAAAGTCTGTTTAGTGGCTAAAGGATTCAATCAAATTGAAGGATTAAGTTATGACGAAACCTATGCACCTGTAGCTAGACTTGAATCAATTAGGATACTTTTAGCCTATGCAGCCCATAAGGGATTCAAGTTATACCAAATAGATGTTAAGTCTATATTTTTAAATGAATTTATAAAGGAGGAAGTTTATGTAAGTCAACCTCAAGGTTTTGTGGACTTAGAACATCCTAGTTATGCCTTTAAACTTAAAAAGGCCCTATATAGACTAAAACAAATACCTAGAGCCTAGTATGAAAGACTATCCACTTATTTAGTTTCTAAGGGGGTTTAACCAAGGCCAAATTGACCCAACCTTATTTGTTAAATTCTTAGAAAATAATATATTTATTGCCCAAATCTATGTGGATGATATATATTTTGGCTCAACTAACACAAGTTTTTTAAAGGAATTTATAAAAGTATTGGAAAGCGAATTTGAAATGAGTCTTGTGGGTGAGTTGACATTTTTTAGAACTTCAAATCAAACAAACTAAAGATGAAAATTATGTTCACCAATTTAAATATGCAAAAGAATTAATTAAGAAATTTGGAATAGAAAATTCAAAAGAAATTAACACCCCTGTGGCAACTAATGTTAAAATAGATAGTGACCCAGAAGGACAGAGCTGATACTTTATTTGCAGTAGGTATTTGTGCTAGATACCAAATCTGTGCTAAGGAATCCCACTTAAGTGCTGTTAAAAGAATTTTTAGATATATTAAACGCACCCTAAATTTAGGGATTTGATATCCTAGGACTTCTAATTTTGACATACTAGGTTACTCTGATTCAGACTATCTAGGATGAAAATTAGATGAAATAGTACTAGTGAAAGTTGTCAGATGTTGGATCATAGCTTAGTTAGTTGCTGCAGTAGGAAGCAACATTGTGTTGCATTATCCACAACTAAAGCTGAATATATAGCCCTAAGAGAATGTGTAGCCCAACTACTATAGATGATGCATACCCTTAAAGACTTCCAACTAACCTACACTAACATTAAAGCTACATTGATAATATTAGCTCAACTAATCATAGAGTCCAAATCTAACTTAGCTGATATTTTTATTAAACCACTACCTGAGTCTGAGTTTAGTTCACTAAGAAGGCAGCTAGGAATGTGCTAATAGAATAGGTTTATTAATGTACTTGTTTTTGATTAATTAGAATTATTTTTGTCACTTTTCAAAAATCATTTTCTTTAGCCATTTTTAAAAAATTATTAACTATTTTTCAAAAAATTCATATTTTTAAAAATCATGTTTTTCTTAAAAAGTTTTACTTATTTTCCGACTTAATTTTTCAAAAACTTACCCCCTTTAAAACTAGGGATTCCTTCGTTATGGACTTAGCTTAGGACTTAACTTTAGTTTATATTCTCCTATAGACTTAGAAGCTGGCATCTCACAAGCACATTAGGATACTTTGATTGATAATTTAGACTGGGTTTAGATGCTTAGGTCTATGTCTTAACTCAAGATGCTTTAAGTCAATGCATCTATAGTAGTTGGGGCAATAAATACCACTAAACATTAATCAAATTAAGTAATCAAACTTATAAAGTCTAACTTGATAAGAATACTTAACTTGACTAACCAAAGTGAAAGCTATTGTTTTATATCAGTTAGAAAGTAACAAACTGGGTTAGACAGGGGCCCGAGGATTTGTGTTTTTGTTTTTTAAATTATTTTTCAAAATTATTGCATGGTTTACTTTTGTATGATTAGACTTAAATCATGCTTGGACTCAAATGGTTATATTAACTTGATTCAAATTTTGTTCTTCAGCATTAGTTCTTTGTTATTGTTAATTACTTCAAAATTATTACTTAGAGCATATTATTTGTTTCCTTAAAAAAAATAATTCGTGACATTACTCATTGTTTTATTAACATAGAATTATTTTCAATTTTTTTTGTACTTATGTTTTCAAAATTCATGGGCTCTGATACCTAATTAATTTAAGTTCTTTTCTGTCTCCTTAATCAATTTTTTTTTAAAAAGGGTGAGAGTAGGGAAATGTAAATTTTTTTTTCCAAAGAATATTTCTTGCAAATGTTATTTGATATATGGCAAAAGGGATGAGTATAAAAAGTGAAGTTAAAAAGTTTTTCAAATATTCTTTTTCAAAAACTTTGTTTTTCAAAAAGGATGTTTTTCTTTCTCTCTCTATATTTTCAAAGACACAAATTTTCAATGAACCTTTTCAAAATGATACTTCGGATTTTTTAAAGTAATGAACTTTTCAAAGTAATACTTTGAATTTTTCAAAAATGTTAGAAGATCTTTTCAAATTGAAAATTGTATGTTTTTAAAAGCTTCAGAGAAGAATTTTATATCAAGGGGGAGCTTTATACATTCTTTCAATTTTGCAAGATTTTTTAGATTACAAATGTTTTAAAACCTAAAGGGGGGAGATTACTTATCAAGGGGGAGAGTTTTTTTTTAAATTTTTTCAATTTTGAAAATTGCTTTAATGTTGAAAATATTGTTTAACTCTATTTCTCTACTTGCTTATATGTTTTTTTAACTTATCTTTTGAACTGGGTTGCCATAAATTAAAAAGGGGGAGATTGTTGGTGCCGGAAGTACTAGATTGAACCTAGTTTTGATATTGGCAAATGGTTCAAAGTTAAGTTTGTGTTGTGATCTAACATATTTGCTAAGTGTGCAGGAAAGTCCTAGTTTGTCTAGGGACGAAGTCTTGACCTGTAGGGTTGAGCATGAAGTCCTGGTCAAGGATTGGGCATGAAATCCTAGACGAGGGCTGGTCATCGAAGATCTGACTGAGGGTTGGACATGAAGACCTGGTCGAGGACTGGGCATGAAGACCTGATCCGAGAGATTGAGCAGAAGACATAGTCGAGCGAGGACTAGGGACAAAAGTAGAGACGGGTCGAGGTACGAACATCTCAAGATCTTGGAGCTTTGAAGGTCGAGTAAAAGTCCAACCGGAGGTGCCGGTTGGCAAAAGGTAACTTCTCCATATTGGAGTAGGTGAGGACGCGTTCTCCGGAAGAGGGAACAGTAGGCGTCAGTCCGACCTAGGATTTCATTTGAAATCTAAAGTCAGAATCAGACAACTCTGGCAATCAAATATTAATGCATATTAGATATACTATTGTTTTTCTGTGCTGACCCTGATTGCAGGCTAAGAATAGCAGCTGGCCGCATTGGGGGCGCCCGAGAGGACTCAGGCGCCCGAGAGGTCTCGGGCGCCCCAGTTTGGTTTGCTCAGCGATGGCGAAGCTGATTTGGCGGCAGCTGATTGGATGCACTCAGGCACCCGAGAGAGGATAGAATTTGGCCGAGTCAGCAAATGACGACGCGGCGGAATCAACGATGTGGAGGCACGCCCATGCGCACTAGGGTGCCCGAGTGCCCATATAAAAGGGGGTTCACCCCCTTAGTTCCAAACATCAACTCAAGCATTTAGAATCACTGCAATTAAGTTTTCATGCTCAAGTTCTCTGCACCAAAACATTCCAAGATCGACGACACTCTGCTTCGACGACGAAACACCCTTGCTATTCTTTAAGCATGTGTTGTCGGTATAAAGTTTCATTTTTGTTTGTACTTAAACCTTCTACTCTGTAACTCATTTTACGTATTATAGAATTGTCCAATTAAAAGGGTCAAGGACCATGGTACTTAGAGTAGGAGCCGTCACAGACTCTGAACCATGTAAAACAAAGCTTGTTAGCGTTGTTTTAACTTGTTCGTTTTATTATTCTGCTGCGTTTCTCGCATTTCAATCCGAAAAATTTTGTATCGATATTCACCCCCTTTTATCGACCACATTGATCCTACAAATGCTATCACTGCGACAAAGAGGGGCACGTCAAGGAAAACCGCCCCAAGTTGAAGAACAAAGGAAAAGGAGCAACGAAGGCAAAAACTCACAACCTAAAGGCAATATGGGAGGAGTCCTCATCAAAAGATTTAGATCTTGAGGAACACGCTGTTAGGATGTATACTAAAAGTCTTGCCTTTTCTGTATAGACATCCACATTTTGAAAGAGAATCACAACAACACAGTTGTATATTTACATTAGTATATGCATAATAGTCTGATACTTTGCATTGTAGATAACATGGTATGTGGTGACACACAGAAGATCATGTTATCAGTTCCTTGCATGGTATAAGTAGAGACTCACAACCGAGATGGAGTTGGACAAACCATCGAGATGGTAGTAGTGTAATTAGGTGTGGTTTATCTTGACCATAGAATTACACTAGTGCACTTTGTGTGCATTGAGCATGACCAAAATAGAGGTAATCCAATTTGTACTGACTTATAATTGGATCAGACCTCGGTTTATTATGGAGTACAATCTTTAAATCCCGATATAATAACGGGCACGTGTATTTAGTATTTTATTTCTTTGATTTACCAATGGGCGAGATTTATTCATTTAAATTGATAGGCTCGGTAAGTTTGGAAATAATATTAATTACATAGTGTGTCATTGATTATTGACGAAATTCTTGTCCTGGTGAGTCGGGATGATGATGCCCCCTTGATGAGCTCATAAGGTTCATCGTGATAAACCCTGCAGATGGATTTGATCCAATATGATGATAAGGATGAGTAGTACTAGTCAAGGAGTTAGAAGTTGATTAATTAAAATTGTTAGTAATTTGAATTAATCGACGGACATTCGCTATCTTAAACATGGGGAGATGGATGTACTCATAATAGGTGGAACCCATATGTAAATATGGGAGTTGGTGAGGTAATTCAATGAGGATCCTTTAGTGGAATGGATCTTCATTAATGGATCAGGTTTGGATCCATTAGCAGGCCAAGATCCAACTTTTTCTCATGGTCCCTATCGTAGCCCTATATATACCCATGGTGGCATGAAACCAAGGATCCAATTGGAACATAAGAAAACCCTAAGTTTCTCCTCTCCTCTTCTCCTCTCTCTCCCTCTCTCGGCTATGGGTGTGCAGCGCCGTATTCTCCAAGACAGCAGCTCAAGAATTTTTCATGAGGATGAAAAGTTGCTCACGCTTTTTCCTTGCCTCTTCTTCATGAAGGAAGCAAAGTGGCACACACCACTTCTCAAGGTGGAAGCAAATTGAAGAAGCCACGCAACTTGTAGAAAATTCTCTGTGGAGAAGTTGCTCATGCAACATGCAGAAAATTTTCTGTGGAGAAGTTGCGATTTCTGTGGATAAGTTGCTCACACAACTTGCAAAAAATTTTCTGTGGAGAAGTTGCGTTTTCTATGGAGAAGTTGCAGATTTCTGCGGAGAAGTTGCTCACGCAACTTGCAGATTTCTGTGGCAGATTTCTCCAAGGCAGAAACGCAACTCACGTTGCTGTGGAGAAGAAGACGAGGTGCCGACGGTGGAGGAAAGGAGTAGTAGGGTTTGTGTTTTGATTATCTTCTTCCTTGGAGTGGTCGGCGGCAACCCTTTGGTTACGGCTTGGTTGGCGCAAGGAGAAGGGATCGACTTGGTGACCATGATTCTTGGTAGATCGTCGCCCACACGATATCCAAGAAGGGAGGGTCATACGGTAGAATATCGTAATGTAAAGAGAGGTATATTTCTCTCTTGGCTCCTTCTTTATTTCTATCATTTTATGTGAAGTTTTAATTAATTCTGATTTATGTAGGTCCTTAGTCTATCCAGGATAGAGGTAGCCTTGAATACTTCATTAATTATCACACGTCAGACTTGCGCTGATGGCCACCCACAAAGAAGAAGAAAGCATCGATGAAGGGGGAGCCACATCTGAAGATAGTAGCGACGAAGGGGGATCTTTAAACTTTGAAAAAGACATGGTATGTGAGGTATGTTTTCTACCTCCTGATGAACTCTATTCAGGTATTAAGGCAATGATAAAATCAATATGCAAATTAGAAAATAAAAATTTAGAACTGAAAAAATAATTATCTTCCTCATGCCTACTTGATATGTTTGATATATTAAAACATGAAAATGAAAAGCTAAAGGAAGAAATTGACATATTGAAAAACCATACAAGCTCTAAAGTTCCTAGTTCTAACATTAGATATACTGAAGGACTAAATTGATATTTACGTTTTCATAGGGGCCAAATTATAAAAATTTCAAAAATATATATTCCACCTAAATTTTTGATTAATCCAATTAGAAACAACTTATATTGGGTCCCAAAATATGTCTTAAATAGTTAGATTTCATTGATTACTTATTTGGCAATTAGTAATTTTTTTGGGTAATTAATGCTTTATTTATAATCTTGTTAAATTTTGTTTGGATGATATAACTATTGTAGAAAAATTAGTTTAATATTTTTTAATAATAGAGTCTGCTGTTTACTATCTATAAAAATTTTTTCGAAATTTTTAATAGTTAAACAGATTTATTATGATTTTTCATTCGAAAACATATTTTTTAAATTTTAAAAATACTTAAAAAATTAATTTCATCAGATTCAATTTTTTAGAACTTTAGATTATATTTTGAATTTACAAAAATGTTCTAATTTATATAAAGTTGAAATCAAAATTTAAAATTATCTATTTTAAATTTTATCAAATCAGATTTCAAAATTATTTTCATAAAGTTAGAAAATTTATTCACTTTAACAGGTTTTATAGAGATGAGTCTGCTAAAATTCTAACTTGGACAAAATTTTGAGTAATTTTTCATGTAAAATTAAATTATTGAAAATTATTTTTCAAAAATTTAACTTTAAATTCTAAAAATAATTTTGACCAAATTTTGACAAATTAGATTTTCTGGAATCTAATTATTATTGTTAAAATACGGAAACTCAGAGGGCTAAATGGCAAAAGAAACTAAATTAAGGGCTTAGGTCGATTTAAATAGAAGTGAAGGGCTTTTATGCAAAAGCACCATCACTTAAATAAATCCTTTGTCTTTCCTTCTCAACCCTAGTCAGCCTGCGATCGATTCTTCCACGCGCCGCGAGGGAGCAGATGAAGCCGCCTTCTTCTCCCTTACGTTCACACCTGCACCGAGCGGTCGGAAGGAGGGTCGACAAACTGTCGACGATCTCCACGTCTTCACCTCCTTTTTGGAACGTTTTTCCTCTCCCTTCTTTCGATCGCATCTCGAGGATCTGCCGGAGTTGGGCTGGAGGTCACGACCAGCGCTTCTCACTGCGGTAAGTTTCGTTCTCTCTCTCAGTCTTGGATCTTCGTCGGTCTTCGCCACGATCTAATGATGATCTATGGTTCTTGTGGTCGATCCAGAGGAGAGCCGACGCTTGCCCTAATTTTGGGCATGAGGGAAGCCGGAGGTAGAGTCGATCAGTAAAGGAGTGATCAAATCGGATCAGGGTTCTCGCGTGTGTGTGTGATATCAACTGGTGAGTGTTGATTGATGCAAATGGATTTGCCCGATTCTTGGATTAAAATGTTCGATTATGTGATGTTGCGTTTGATCGTGTGGATTGTTTTGGCTTTGGATTTGTGGGATGTTAATCTGGCCGAGCCATCTTGATCAGATTTTGTAGTCATTGATTAGGGTTCTGATCCTCAGTAAGTGGACAGGTTGTATGGATGCTTGATCGGTTTTGAGTTACTCTTTTGCGATTGTTGTATGGCTGATCCCTGGTTTCAGGAGTTAAGTCTGTGAGCTTGTATCTTGGTCGATTGATGGTGTTTTCTTGATCAGCTGTGGATTTGTTGAGCTGCAATCTTGTTGATTTATCTGTGTTAGGGATGTTTCCATTCAGGGTGTTGGTTGCAGTTCGTATGATGCATGCATAGGATGGGTTTGCATCCTAGGAAACAAATCAGCTAGGTGAGTGATTGGTTCTGTGTTGGAATGGTGTGGTTGTTGGGTTTTGATCAGTTCTATTTTGATGTTTTGGATCTTGAGGATCTGTTCTTGGTTGGCTAATGAATTGGGATCATGTGTTGGCGTGGATGCTAATCTGGCGTGAGCATATTTGTTTGGTTAAGTTAATGTTGTTTGGAGTATTGGTGTATTAGATTAGGGTTGGTATTAATCTGAGTTTGGGTATAATTTAGCTAAGTATGATTTATGATTAGATTAATTTTATTTTAAATGCAGGGCATTGACTTGGTTCAGGTATTGTGGACATTACCTGGATGTGGGGTTCCCTTCGTTTTCAGACTTCTTCATCGGAGGCGGGTATCTCTGACTCTTCTTTTAGATTAGTCACAGATATATATGCTTGATATGCTTTGTTTAGCAATAGAGTAATAGATTGTGGTATAACTCTTATATTTATTTGCTGATGCTGTTTGTGCTATAACTAACATGTGATATCTATACCTTTAGGACTTAGGTTATGGTGCATTATTTACGATCCTTGCATATCATGTTGATATAGGTGGATTAGATAGTGGATGCTATTTGACCAGTGTCATGCATCATCGTGCACTGTGCATCACTGTCGATCAGGGGCCTCCTTTGTGGTTGAGTCAGATCGATAGTCATATTGACCTACCCCTACGACCACTCATGGGTTAGTGGTTGACGGAGTATGAGTAGTGTGCTCTGTGCTGCTTCGCTCGTGCACTCATGGGTTAGTGAATCGGAGCGTGATAGCAGACAGAGGTCCCTCCTTGAGTAGTCTATATACCAGGAGATGAGAGAGAGAGGTCTCTTCCCCATTTATATACATGGGTAGGGGTAACACTCAGACAGAGATGTCCTCCATAGATGGCCTGGGGTAGACAGAGATATCCCCGGATAGGGCATGGAGTAGGGGTGTTACACCGGCAGCATTCCGTCTACTCGATCGCTTAGGAGTAGTGATGGCAGAGTTTGGACGGCAGTCACAGCCCTACGTCGGAGGGTGGCCTCTGCTCAGCTTCCTCCCGTACATAGGTGACGATGTCTGACCGACGGCATGGGTGACCATGTCATTGCACCTTATATATACGTATATTTTGCACTTACTTGTGCTTGCTTTACTTGGATGTTGCATGAGATCGACATGCACTTACAGGAGACCCTTATGTCTGGTTCTGGCGACTCAGCTACATTGGTATGGTAGTTCTTATTTTTCTATTGCAGTTGTTCTTATTACCGCCTGTGCACGTATTATTTCGATAGTCTGTTACACTGTTGCTAGCTTAGACTATCTTATATATATGATGAGATAATCGCTGAGTTCTATGACTCATCCCGTTAGCTCCTTGTTTTTATTTCAGGATGATTGACTGGAGCGTGCCCGACAGACTATCCCAATTCGTGTACTCGTCGAGATGTTTTTTCGAGATTTTCTTCTATTTTGTTGGCAGTACTTGTTGGTATCATTTTCTATATTTGTTATACTTTACCTTTCCGCTGTTGCTTTTGTGTTGGGTTTTGTCATACTATACGGCGATATAGTTGTACTATTGTGAGCCATGGTGGCCTTTATGCATTGTGTTTTGTCGTCAGTCAGACTGGTTCGCAGTCAGGTATGATTTACCTGGTTTTATTTTATGTTTTATCATGTTTTGAGGCCTGAGGCCCATTTAGACTACGTGGTTGTGTTATATGTGATGTATGTATGTGTAAATTGTTCGTCAGACAGGGGAGGTGCTGTCCGATTTTCTATTGGAACAGCGGCTCCCGGGGTCTCGGGGCGTGACAATTATAGTAGACAAGTTCTCAAAAATTTCTAAAATTTTTGGATACTTAAATAATTTTCTATGAATTTTTTAACATCATTCTTTTTAGTGTTAAAATTACCCTTAAAATGTTTAAATTTTGATGTGATCAAAGGGGGAGAAATGAGATTAAGTTAAGGGGGAGGCTTAATTTGAAATTCTTTTTGTTCTTACATTGTCTCATATTTTTATCTTGTATTTTTTATGTCTTCTTTTATCCTAACCTAACTCGGGTTGATGTACATCATATAAGAGGAGATTGTAAGTAACCCGGGTGAGTTTTGATGTGGTCAACCGAGTCAAGTTAGGTCCTGTTGTATTTGATCCCTGTGTCTAAGTGTGTAGAAGCTTAGGAGTGCAAGAAGTCGAGTGGAAGATGCAACGGTTGAGAAGGATGGCATGAGAAGGGAGCCAATGGGCTCAGTGTAGTCGAGAGATGCAGAGGTCTGCGGAAGAGTATGCCAGTGGAGTGAGAATGATGCGCGCGACGTCTGAGGGATAAGAAGCCAGAGGGAAGCATGCTCGAGGAGAAGGCCGAAGGAGGGTTCGAGTGAGCCTAACTCTGGAAGGGCCGAAAATCACCTAAGAAGACCCATGGGAGACTGGTTAGCAAAAAGTTGACCAAAAGTCACTCGAGCGCTCGTGAATGAGGGCTCCCCTATACTCTCAAGCGCCCCCCCTATTCCTAAGCGCCCCCTATTCCTAAGCGCCCCTATGCATACTAGCGTCCTATATGTCGAAGTTTCATTTGAAGTTAGCCGTTTGCGAATGTTATGAAGGAGATATCCCATAAGCCACGTGTCAGGTGCCCCTAACCTCTCAGGTGCCCGAGTAGGGCCATGCCAACATTCAGATAGACTTGACCAGGGCTATAAATAGGCCCCTAGAGCTCAGTTCCAAATAGCAATTCATTGTACACGAATTTCCTTGATTAGTTTATAGTTTCTTTCTGAGCTTTTCATTGTGTAAGATGCTTCTCCGCCCTCAAGGATTTCATCTGGAGTTTACGTTACATTTGCCTTGGATTAGCAACCACTCAGGTTGCAACCAAGTAATTCTCCTGTGCCTCTTTTCTTTTTCTGTGTTATTTCATTTTTATGTTATTGATTTGCATATGAACTAACTTCTATCATTGTTAGAAAGAATAAATGATTAAGTTTTATTTTCAGGGGCAATTCACTCCCCCCCTTGCCGGCCGCACGATCCCCAACACAATTCACTCGCACTCGGACCCTCACGACTCACTTGACTCTTCCTTTGCAATATTGACGCTTGCCTTTAAGTCTTCCTCGCTTTGGCTCTCGTCCCTTGGATGCATACAAACCCGCGGCTTGTCTTCACATGTCATCCTTCATGTATACATCGAAGTGCGCTTTTTCAGCTCATCGTTGCCGCCTTGTCCATGTCCTTCGGATGCCTCTCCATTCTTCACCAGACCCAAAGCCATCAATATGAGTTTATGTGTATCCTGTAGAACCTGCACACTTAAATTCATATATATCCAATAAAGGGTGAATCATAACTTAAACCCTTTGCCCAAACATTAAAACACATGGTCTCATGGACCATAGATTGCCTCAATAGAACACTCTCAGTCTTGAATGGCAACCGACAATGAGGTAAGATCCAATAGTTGAGTTAAATTCGAGATGAACTCAAGAGTGCAGGCGGTAGGAATCGAAAGCTTACCTCGATTGTGGTCGGAGATCATATATGTTAGCTAACTCCGGTGACAACACCTCTCGATGGGAGTATCATGTAGGAAAGTAAAATATTCAAGGCTCACTGCTCGCCCAAAGAAAGGGCACGAGTAGTGAGGTCTGGCGCCCGATTTAGAGGAGGAAAGGAGAAAGAAGGAGATGAGGAAGGAGATCACCATTTGGGATCTATCGGGGCTGAGTGTGAAGGTGGGCATCGGGAGGAGAAGAAGAGGAAGGATTTATGTGATGATATTTTTGCCATTTTCCCCTTTGAATTCGGCCAATCCAATCTAAGCCCCCAACTTAAGGCCTTTAAGCAATTAAACCCTAAAAATTTTGTGGCTAGTAGCTCACCTTGCATACCTCCTCCAACGTCCTGGAAATCTCAAAATAAATTATAAGATACTTTCCAAAACTTCTCGAAATTTTTTGGACCAAGTTTTTCGAGCTACCGTATTTTACACTGCATCCTCTCCCTCGTGATCTTTCTTTGTTGGAATCAATATACATCCCTCTATTTGACATCCTGCACCACATAAATAAAAATAAATAAATATATACCCCTTGTCATAAATATAAATAATGAATGCAACCTACATAGATTTTATTAAATAATAATGTATTCACCCCTTGTTATACTTAATGCAACCTATATATGCATGGCAGGTTCATCATGGAGCAAAAAATTTTCTTTAAAGTAAAAATATATATATGAATGGCAGGTTCATCATACAGCCTGTATAATGCATACCTCGACTTGCTTGCAACTTGATCATAGTAACAAAATTAACATTGAAGATGTAGTCTCTTCTTCAGTCATAGTAAAACCTAAAACACTTGATGTAGTTAAATTAGAGGTGAGAACTGAGATGAGTTAAAAGACAAAATGATATTTGACTCCTTTGCATTATAAACTTATGAACTCATATAGTTTCAGTAAACTAAAATTAACAACACATATCAATAAGAATATAAAATTCAAAATTAACATCAAAGATTTTAAAATTCCTGACCAATAAAACTCAAATTGTTGATACTCATTCAATCTGAAAAGTATTTGTCGGAAGTAATTGAAATTGAAATCACTATATAGGAATCTGAAACAAATTGAAGCTAATAACACTTATCAGCATCAGAAACTTATAAACTCATATAGTTTTAGCAAACTGAAACTATATAACACAGATCTACAGAATCAACATCAAAGACTTTTGAATTTCTAGTTGACAAAACCCAAATTGCTGATTATTTGCCGTGATGGAAGCACTAATGGGCAAATATGGAAAGTATTTCGGCAATTTATCAAAAGCCGTACCTAAGAATTGGAAATTACCAATTCTGTATCATGGTTTCTATTTTACCAAAGGGCGCAGACCTTTATATGAACTTCCTCTTATACCCCTCCTTCTAATTACTGTTTTTCTCTTTCTCTCTCTCAGTAACAAATTTCGAGACGTCCGTGCACATGCTTGTTCAGACTTTTATTTTAAAATAATATATTATGGAATCGGCGCTAAACACGAAAGGTAAAAACTAAAAAATTAATTCAGTTAAAACTTGATTAATATATAAATATTTTTTAATATTTCAGCCGATTGGTTAAAACTTTGATTAATATATAAACATTTTTCAGTAAAAACGTAAGGTAAATATTTTTTTTAAATTTGATTAATATTAATTAATATATTTAATAATATTTAATAAATATATTAATATATAAAAAAATTAAAAAAATGTAAACTGATTTCAGGCGTGGGCCTGAAATAAAACATTTCAGGCCCAGGCCCACGCTGGGCCTAAAATCTTTTGATTTCAGGCCCAGCGTGGGCCTGAAATATTTTATTTCAGGCCCAGCTTGGGCCTGAAATGTTTTGTTTCAGGCCCACACTGGGCCTGAAATCTTTTGATTTCAGGTCCGACGTGGACTCAATTTTTTTTTTAAAATATATTAATATATAAAAAAACATATCAAAACACTCAATTTCAGATTCAAACGCAAGGCCTGAAGTTATCCCAGGAGGGTTTGAAGTCAAATAACTTCAGATCCTATAAATAATTAATTTAATAAATAATAATTAAATATAAACAAATATTTTTAAAATTAAAATATTTTTAGTGAGGGCCTGAAGTCATCAGTGACTTCAGGCCCTCCATCATATTAAATATAAAAAAATATAAAAATTTTTTTATAAAAAGATATAATATATAATTACATATTATTTATAATTTTTATAAAAAAGTATAATATAAAATTACATAATAATAAAATGTTATTATAAAGAAATCCAGATATGGGAGGTCCATCAGTGGGGTTTGGTTAAAACCCACTGATATTTCTAAACTACTCCTATTTCATTGGTGATATCTAATATATAGTTATTTGGACTCCTAAAACATCATCTCCTAGCTCTACTCTCTCTATTCATATGGAGTTTTCAGAAATCCAGATATGATAGGTCCATCAGTGAGTTTTGGTCAAACTCACTGATATTTCTAAACTACTCCTATTGTAACGCCCCAAAATTTTCACTCTAGCGTAGTAATAATGGAACATGTGGCCATGAATAATATTATGAATTTAGGGGGAAAAGTTGCGAATAAAGAAATGTCAGACATTATCTTGACACGTAGTGGATGTGTGATAATTATGTTTATATGCTACATTAATATTATGCTTGACATCATGCACATGAATGAATGAATGAATAATGATATAAATATGCATGTGTATGAATTAAATAAGTAGCATTCTCTAGGTGGGCTTTGGTTATGCGGGCTTGGAAAAAAAAAATAATAAAAGGAAGAGAAAGCAAAAAGAAGAGGGGGTGCCAAGGATTGAACCTTGGACCTCAAAGGAAAGCCAAGCCTTAAGAATATTCATGTAACCAAGTCACCTAGCAAGGGAATGCTATTCGAAGAGGATGGGAAATTGTAGATAAGTGGGAAAGAAGATGAAGAGACACAAAGAAGATGAAGAGACACCATTAAAGAGGTGCTTGCCTCTTTACTCATCATAAAAGGCCATGAAGAGGAGGAAATGCCTAATGCATTTCGACCAAGAAACATTCCCCTTTTCTCTCTACCAAACTCTTCTCCTTCCTCCTCTTCCTCGTCGAAATCCTTGGTCCCCTTGCTACCATTTTCAAGTCCTTCACCTCCTAGAGAAAATCGGACCAAAAGAAGAGAAGAACAAGAGGAGTACTAGAGTTTAAGAGGTCTTTTCTTCTCCAAAATTTGAAGATCTTTTGGGAAGATAAGAACAAGTGGTAAGACTCCCTCACCTGCAACATAATGGCTTTTTATGTGTTTTTTTATGATTTTTATGTCGCTTGTGATGTTGGGTGAAAGAAAATGGAAGAAATCCTTGAGGGAAGTTTTGGCCATAAAGGGGTACCCCCTTTTCTATGTCCAAAAACTTAAAGGAAGAGTTCATGAAATTGTTACTACCTTTTTGTAATGAATATATGATGGATGCATGGTATTTGAATGCCCTCCATGATGTAAAGGACTTGGAAGAATTCGGCCAAGTCATGAAATGGATAAATGTTGATGCATGAAGTAGGCTATTGTCCTAATGATTGTTTCCTTGCTATATAAATGTTTTAGGTCACAAAATTTTGTGGAATCTATGATAAGGGACCGCTGTAATATTCGGCCAAGGGACCTTAAATTATGCCTTAAAACATATTTTTATAGACCTTCATGAAGTTATTGTTAAATCAAGTGATATGTATGTGATTGGGTGTTTTATTTCATGATGGAAATAATTTATACCCTAGGGTCAGTACCTTATCTAAGTTGTTTGAGCCTAAACTCATGTTTCATTCTATGTATTTATGTTTAGAAAAATGTTACATGTACCCATATGCATGATAATCCAAGTAGAACTCTAGATCATACACCTAGACTAGTGTTTGGTGAAGTACAAACTACTTTTGCACTTGTGAATGAATTCTTATGAAAAATAATCTTTTATTCCCATGTTAGGTGAATGATTATGCTATGAAATGCCTACTGTGAGTTTCAACAAATTACAAGAATAGGGGTTAAGAATAGGTTCGAGTACAAAGCATGCCCCTAAACTAGTGTTTAATGAAGCCTAGACTACCTTTATGCTTGTATATGACCTTAATGGTAAAATATGTTTTTGTTTACATGTTATATGAACTTTTATACCATGTTATACATATTGTGAATTTTGGCCAATTACTAGAATAAAGGCTAAGAATAAGTTCAAGTACAATTCATGCACCTAAACTAGTGTTTAGTGAAGTCTAGACTACCAGTGTACTTGTAAATGACCTCTTATGTAATGTATATTTTTATTTCCATGATTATATGACTCTTATGCTATGATATCCTTGCTATGAAGTTTTGGCCAGCATGTATTAAGATGAGAAAAGAAAGATTAAACTAACATATTACCTTAATTAAGACAAGCATGTTATAAGTATGATGTATTGATGAAACTAGCATGATGGTTGCTTCACTTACATGTGTTAAAAGAAGGGTCCTTCCATGTCTTGCTATTTATGCTAATGATTATGCCATGAAAGTATGCCTATGTTTATGAATGATTGAATGCCTATAGTACATTCAATATGAAAGAAAGAAAGAATGCATGTTCTATATATCAAAGTATGCTTATGATTATGAATGATTGAATGTCTATAGTACATGCAATATGAAAGAAAGAAAGAAAGAAAGGAATGCATGTTCTATATGAAAGAAAGAAAGAAAAGAAAAGAATGCATATATGTATTTTACTTTAAAGAATGGCTTGTAACGGGTCTTGAAAAAGATCCACGGTTCTGGACTACCGAAGCTGTCCCTAGGCTGAAAGATAGTAAGCCTAGAATGTAGACCCCTGTAGGTCGGGATTAGCTACCTCGCATCCTACATAGGGGTATGCGCGCAAAAGAAAGAATGGGTACAAAGCCGGGGACCCCAAAGAAGATGATGTATATGATTTTAAAGTATTATTTAGTATGTTTTCCAAAGAGCATCCTAATGTTTTGAAATGCACATGTTCTATGTTTATATGTCTTCATGTATCTTATGTGCCTTATGAATTTTATGCTATCCATGAAATGTTATATGTTTTAAAATGCATGCGATGTACGGATTTAGTGAGTAGGAAAGAGCTTACTAAGTTTTATACTTATAGTTTGGTTGCTTATGTTGCAGATCAACATAGAAATTTCTAAAGAAAGGGAAGCTGAATGAAGGGCTAATGTGTGTGGTGGTGACTTGACTGATCGATCCACTTTAGTGCTATCTATAGACTTAGTTCTTATTTCTAATAAGACATATGTTGCTACTTTATGCATGCTACTTGCTAGTTCTTTTGGAGTCTATTTAAGTATGGATGCTATTAGATGTTATATGACGTTATCACTTCCTTATCGTTGCATATGCTTTTAGTTATGTTTCATTTCCGCTGCAAATGTTAGATTCATACGCAATGATATAAGTAAGTAAGGAAAAAAAAGGTTAAAGGTAACGCCGCCGCCTAATGGTAAGGGGCGGGCGTTACACCTATTGCATTAACTACCAGAAAAGTTATGCTTAGCGGCGATTTTTTACCGGCGGTTTGCTAAACCGCCACTATATTATGTGTTTTCCGACGGTTTACAATAACCGTCGCAAATTAAAATATTTAGCGGTGGTTAAATTTTGAATCGCGGCGGTTTAATGATTCGCGGCGGTTTCAAGATCAATATCTTCCTTATCACTTAAATCAGATGGCTCAGATTAAAAGTGAACCAATCCAACGGCTAAATCTTCATCCCAATTCAACGGCTCAGATCTTAATCAAAAGAAAACCCTTAATTACCTCGATCTCCTCTCCTCTCCTGACCCACGCATGCAGGACGCAGCAACCCAATTCATCGCCTCTTCTAATTCATCGCCGAACCAAAGGGAACACCGAACCCTAGCTGCGCGCCTTCCCTCCCTCTCTCAAGCACTCCCTCGGCGACGGTGGGAGCTCTGTCTGGTTCTCTCTCGGTTTCTCTCAGTTCTCTCGGTCCTTCCCTCCCTCTCTCAAGCACTCCCTCGGTGACGGCGAGGAGCTCTCTCTAGTTCTCTCTCGGTTTCTCCCTGTTCTCTCATGAATTTGGTTTTCCGGCCCTCTCTCGTCAGTCGCCACACCCTCCCTGCTCGACGCGACAAAATGCTCCTTCTTCCCATAACGTATCTACTCTTCCTAGCTCTTTTTGATATTATCTGTCATTTTTGATGTTTCTCTATGTTTTTTTATCGGTAGACTAGCCTCATTTTTAGCTGCTAAGTGGGAGCACTATAGATGAATAAAATTTAAGGCTTATTTTTTTTATTTATAACTGTAATTTTTGTGTAACTAATCTGCCCTTTTATTTTTCATTGAGCATTTTATCTAAGTTATAATTTATGTAAAATGTTATGATCAGAGCTAGAGAATGAATAGATCGTTATAACATGGTAAATTGATAATGATTTCTGGCTTGGATGAGGTTGAAGTAACCTTTACAAGTTTGATTGTTTCCTTTATACCTGAACTTTGATTATATTTTGAGTTGCTTGCTGAACATTCGACTGTCATACTGAATTACAATGAAGTGAGGAGTTGAGCAAGTGTATGTATCTATTGTTCCTGTATTTGGATTCCGAAAGAGCAAATTAGTTTTTCAAAATTAAAATTAATAATATCACTTGAATTATAGAGATAAGCTAATTAGATTGTATTTCTTTATTATTTCCTAGTTTGGTGTTAGAATTTTTTGTTATATTACTCTGCATTTCTTTACATTCTTGAGTTAATATTTTTTCTCAGTCATTATTATTTTTTGTTAAGAATTTAAGTGATAATTTTTTCATAAACACCTCTTAGTAGTTGGGCAGCTTTGAGTTTATAGATAAAAAACTCCATATTTGGTAGATTTTCGGACTTGAGTTCATGTGCTTGTGGTTTTTTATGCCTTATGTGTTGTTTGTGAAATGTCTTATACACTTTCAAGTTCTTATATGTCTTAGTTTCTATTTGAGCCCCCACTTTAGTGTGCTTTTAATTTAATTATCTACTATTGAATTAGATATGGACAAAACTTGGATTTTGAAGCCGCGAGACTCTCCCGAATATATGGATGGATTATTGAAATTTTTGGACTTTGCATTTGCTAATGCATCATCCGATAATAGGATAAAGTGTCCTTGTTCTCGTTGTGGATTTAGACTATTTCAGACTAGAGAAGAGGTGTATGATCATTTGTTGTTAAGACCCTTTCCATCGGGTTATACAGTTTGGCTATTACATGGTGAGATGAAGGAGAGACTTCTAGTTATAGGCATGATGCACAACATACTAAATCTTCTAAAGATCCAATGCGTGACATGATACAAGATGCTTTCATATTCCCTAGACCACATGCCAGTGAAGATTCCATAATGCATGATCCGATAAATGAAGGTGAAGGAAGAATGCCGCATGTACAGGAAGGTCCGAGTGGTAAAACTAAAGAGTTTTATGATTTGCTTAAAGATGGGGAACAAGAATTATATGAAGGATGCTCAAAATACTCAAGGCTATCTTTTTTAGTAAAGTTGTATCACATCAAGTGCATTTGTGGGATGAGTGACAAGGCCTTGTCAATGATAATAGAGTTGTTGCATGATGCCTTTGAGCATGCAAAGATCCCAGAATCATTATACGAGGCCAAAAAGACTATAAAAAAACTTGGCCTTAATTATAAGAAGATAGATGCATGTCCAAATGGTTGCATGCTATATTGGGGACCTGATAAAAGTTTGAATGACTGCAAGCGATGTGGCACATCTAGGTGGAAAAATTCTTCTACTGGACATCAACTTGATATTACTAAAAAGAAAAAACAACAACCAGCAAAGTTTCTTCGTTATTTTCCTCTAATTCCTCGGTTGCAAAGATTGTTCATGTGTAGTAAGACATCTGATGATATGAAATGGCATGCTGTGGACAGTAATAAGGATGGCTTCTTGAGGCATCCGAGAGATGCTGAGGCATGGAAAAGATTTGACTCTAAATTTGTTGAATTTGCTTCGGATACATGTAATGTTCGCCTAGCCTTAGCTAGTGATGGGTTTAATCCTTTTGGAAATATGAGCACTAATTATAGCATTTGGCCTGTGATTCTCATTCCATACAATACCTCTCCTTGGACATGCATGAAACAAACTAACTTCATTCTCTCGATGATCATTCCAGGTAAGAAAATGCCAGGGAATGACATAGACATTTACTTGAAACCTTTAGTTGATGAGTTGAAAGTGTTGTGGGATGGTGTTGAAACATTTGATGCTTCATCGAATGAAAGCTTTAAAATGCGTGCAACATTAATGTGGACAATTAGTGATTTTCCTGGTTTAGGTACATTGTTAGGGTGGAACACATATGGTAAGCTAGCTTGTCCTACATGCAATATTGATACTGAACCTTGTCGACTTCATCATAGTAGAAAATGGTGTTTTATGGGTCATCGTCGTTTCCTACATGCTGGTCACGAATTTAGATTGGATAAGGTTCGATTTGATGGTAAATTTGATAAAAGAAATCCACCTGTTAAATTATCTGGCTCAGCTATTTTCAGTCAGGTTGAGAATATCGAAGTTTCATTTGGGAAGACACCGGAGGTGAAAGGGAAAAGAGGACGTGGGCAGCGAAATGCCAATGAAGATGAATCACATTGGAGAAAAAAGAGTATATTCTTTGAACTTCCATATTGGGAGTTTAATGGATTGCGTCATAATCTTGATGTAATGCATATTGAGAAAAATGTGTGTGATAATATTTTGTACACTTTGCTCAATGAAAGTGGAAAGACAAAAGATCATCTTAATGCCCGAAAAGACCTACAATCAATGGGCATAAGATCTGGACTTTGGCCAAATGAGAATGGGAAATATCCTTCTGCTATTTTTACTATGTCAAATAATCAAAAGGATATATTTCTTAAGACCTTGAAGAATGTGGTTGTTCCAGATGGTTACTCAAGCAACATTTCAAGGTGTGTTGATTTGAAACAGCATAAGTTGTTTGGGTTGAAAAGTCATGATTGTCATATTCTAATGGAACAACTGTTACCAATTGCTTTGAGGAATGCAATGTCGGGGGTAGTGTTTGCGGTTTTAGCCGATCTTTGTTCGTTTTTTCGACAAATATGTATGAAGGTGTTGAACCCCATTGATCTTATTACGCTTCAAGATCAAATTGTTCACACTCTTTGTCATTTGGAGATGATTTTTCCTCCATCATTTTTCACAGTCATGGTTCACTTAATTGTTCATCTAGTTGATGAAGTAAAAGAGGGAGGCCCAGTGCATTATCGATGGATGTATCCAATAGAAAGGTAAACTTAACATGGCAAATTTCTTTTGTTCACTTTCTTTAAATAAGTAGTACATTGTTTTAGCTGAATCCATAAACTTTTTAATGTGAAGGTACTTAGGTCATTTGAAGTCTTATGTACGTAACAAGGCACAACCAGAAGGCTCTATTGTTCAAGGTTACTTGGCTGAAGAAATTCTTACCTTTTGTTCAAGATATTTGGATGACACAGAGTCAAGAATCAATCAACCAAGGCGTGTTGATGATCAGCCTGATGGTCTTGAACACAATGAAAGCGATACTATGTTCCAAAAAGTTGGCAGATCAGTTGGGGGTTTCTCATATTTTAAATTAACACCAATAGAGAAGTTGCAAGCACATCGTCATGTGTTGGTCAACTGTGTAGCAGTAGACCCTTTTCTTGAGTAAGTAATACATAAAGTTTTACACAAACCTTTTGCAAATCAATTGTCTTAGTATTTTACATTAGTTTATTCTTACTTATAGGGAATTTAGGACAATAACAAAGAGGATGTTAAGGCATCAGACACGATTGCAATCAGAGATAGATAAAGTTGTACACAAGGAATTTCCTAGCTGGTTTCAGAAGCACGTGAGTTGAAGTTATGCTATATTTTTTTATTTAATTTTAGAGGATTAACTAATAGTTAAAACTATGTGTGACAATTCTTGATGCCAGATCTCCAATGAAGGTGCTAGACATCCAGATGAATTAAAGTGGCTTGCACTTGGACCACTTGATCAAGCCAAACGTTTTAGTACCTACAATGTGAATGAATTTAAATTTAGAACTCTTTCTCGAGAGCATGGGTTGAAAAGTCAAAATAGTGGCGTATTTGGTATGTTTGACACTAGGAGCTACGCAAGTAATCGTGATAATAATGTAGCAGTTGGAGGTGTTCCTTTTTATGGAAAATTAGTGGACATTATTGAATTGAACTATAATGGTCAATTCACTGTTACATTGTTCAAATGTCAATGGGCTAATACCACTTCTGATCGAGGTATCAAAAGAGATGACTCAGGGTTTACTAGTGTTAATTTTTCTCGTTTAATACATGTTGGAGATCGAGAAAGTGATGAACCATATATACTTGTCTCTGATGCTCAACTTGTGTTTTATGTGGATGATGAGATTGAAAAAGAATGGAGTATTGTAAAACATCTACAACCAAGAGACTTGTATGACATGGGAGAAGACAAAAAAGAAGAACCAATTTATGATCTTGTTCCTTCTCCGCCATCAAACTTGGATAGGTGGTTTCATGATGACAATGGAGATTTACAATTGGCAAGGGATGATAATATAGAAGATGGACCTGTAAATGATGTTGTTGTTGACAATAATGATGAAGCTGAATACTGAATACTGAGTGGCCTTTTTTATTTTGTCTTTTTTCCTTATCTACGAAATTGTAATAGTCATGTAGTCATGTTCATACAACATTCTTGCCTTGAATTACTTTTGATTGCTAATTTGTTTAGATAATTGTTTCATTGCCTTTGTGTAGAGTTTTTATAGTTGACATCTGAATGTGAGAGAGCTTATTGATTCATCTTTCTTACCATTGTGAACTTGATTCATCTTTCTTACCATTGTGGCGTATAGTTTTCTGTTCACTTGTGACAGTGGACGACCTGAGAGCAAATACTGAATATTCCGGCTATAGCAATGCATCCCCTGTAATTCAGTGGTTTTGGGAAGTCGTTCAGGGCTTCAGCAAAGAGGACAAGGTGAGATTCCTTCAATTTGTAACTGGCACCTCAAAGGTAGGTTCTTTGGCTAGATAAATGATAGTTGTTTGTATATGAAACATTGTCCTTAAAGTATTAGACAAATAATTTATAGGAATTTTTACTTAAGTTTCTAGTGTTAGTTGACCTCAAAGGATCCAATATTTTCTTGTATGGTGGTTTCCTTCTTATAAGCACCAGTAGGATTGCCTTGTTTGAAGCAAGTGGCAGAACCATGTGTTTCTCCTATTTTTGTATAAAAATACCATGCTTAAAAGTGAGTCTATTTGCATAGGCTTTCATTTTCATTGTATAGAGCCTAGGAGCTCTTGGTTCTAAGTCCTGAAAATATCTTACTGGATTTTGTCTATGATGTCCAACCGTTTGATAACAAACATATTTGTGCTGTCTCTTGCTATTAATCCCGTCTATTCTTCAAATCCCTATAGTTGTTACTTTCTCGGTGGAATTATATATGTTTGTATCATATCTGCAAATTATGTTTGTGTCCCACGATATGACACTTGTCCAACAGTTTCATGTGTGCATTGCTTCCCCTTATTGGCTGGCATGAAATTGTTTGGTATACACTAATTTCTTGTTTCGCACCAAGGGATGACACTGATTCTTTTTTTTCCCAACTGCTTGATAGTCAATAAGATTCTTAAATGCATGCTAACGTGTCAAGTTTGAAGTTACCATTGGGTTTCATTGTATGGAATCTGTATTTTTGAGTTTGAGATACAAAACATTGGATAGTGTGGATTGTGATTTCTTGCAAGATTGTTTGTCATACTAAATCAGATTATTTTGTTATTAATCAGAGTATTCCCAATTATAGAAATTATTTGTCAAATAGTTCGAATAAAATATAGTTATAATTTGTTCCCATTTATACATCTTTAACTCTTCATCAACTCTTCTTTCGTTCCCTGTTATGCTACAAAATAGTTTCTATAATTTTCAAAATTTCAGCATTTATAAATAGGATTTGAAATGGGAGTAGACATTAAATGGAGAACTTTTGGAGCATATATGATCATTTTGTGCCCCATGGGGTATGAAGGGATATTTTAGACATTTCTCTGCTCCTCTGTACTTCATTATTTATAGCATTGAGCTGTTATGAACTAACATAAAAAATATACAGTAGTTATGAAATGACAGTGGTATTAAGTTGTTATGAAAAGATGATCTGGTATTCAAGGTACTGTAATCACTAATTTTTTCATACATATTCCTTTCATCTTTCTATCTTCTGAAGTAAATAAACAACATCAGAAGCTCATCTATCATTCCGTTTACAATCTTGTATCCTGCAACTTGATTTTAGGATTTTTGATGATTGTGTTTTTCTCCAATATTCAGTGAATCAAGCATGCTTGCATAGATTTCTATTTCTGGTTCCTACAATAAGAGAATCACAGTAATAAATATCAATAACCACATACACTATTTCATTTTATACAGCAGGTACAAAATTGCAGCAGGTACTATTTCATTTTATATAGCAGGTATAATTTCACAACTATTTCATACTAAGTTCTTATACTCCTATTATTCATTTCCTTTGCTATTTGTCATTTCTAAAATTGTAATTTTTCCCTCAAAATTGCAGCCATGCCTAGGAATAAACGCTTTAAAGTTGCACCACGGTTATAGAGAAATCAACTGCAACTATGCCAGCAACTCATACTAATGCCGGCTCTATTCCATCTCAAGAACGAGTTGACACTCATTTAGTTCCACCGGCTCATGTGATGGTCGTTCCATCCCAGATTCTACTATGGGTGTTCATTTCAAGGCCACAAAATTGATAGCAGAGCTCATTTGAGTGCACCAACTCAAAATTGGAGCAAATTCAGTGTCATCCACTCATGGGGTATCTAGTTCTATTCCATCCCACCATTTACATGATCAAGAGGCTAATCCAGAGGATGATCCAGAGGATGAAGATGTTGGTTCGTTTGACGAATGTGGTGACACTACTTCTAGTGTAGCAGGAAGAAAAGTTATTGGGTTGTT
>JAGFNQ010008240.1:0-27260 GCA_024364735.1 Boesenbergia rotunda
GCTGATTGCGCAAGAGAGAGAGGCGGTGGCAGCGATTCGGGAGAGAGGAAGAGGGGAAGCGTCGGGGAAAGAGGGAGCCGCTATGGGAGAAAAAAAAGAGTGGCGTCGTGCGTTGGAAGGGCAGAGGGCGATCGACAAGGGAGAGGGAGTCGGTGTCGGGCAGTTGGTGAGGAGAGGGGTTGGGCGTCGGGCGGTTTCGAAGAGGAAGAAAAACATGAGAAGGAAAATAGGGTTTTTAAGTTTGACCCGATACACTCAATCAAACGCTTAATGAATAATATGATATTTTACATGTACATATTCGATTATCGCTTGGACATCATCGACGGCCTCAGGCTATCGTCCCGAATCAAACTATACCCTGGGAGGGCACGATGAACCCGTCGAAGATCGATATATATAAAACGTCACGTCATTCACTGGACTTTTCCTTGAGATTTTTCAACATATCATTTTCCTTTAAGTTTAGGCAACTTTGCAATAAGACCCTCAAAGTTTAGGTTATTCAACTTCTACCCTTAATTTTGGATTTTAAGCTTTTTTGCCCTCTAAGTTTTCGATATTTAACACTGATAGTTCAGTACGATGAGATGGTGCGCGAATTGGATCATGATTTCTATATTAGTTGACACAATTCCTCATACCATCTCCAACCCTCAACACCAAATTTGGTGTCATTTTCACACCAAAATGGTACAATTTCAACGCCAAACACTATTTCAACTCCAACCCATTCACACTATATCACACCAAAAATGAATATTTCTTAGAATATTCTATTTTTTTCTTATTCATAATTTAATTATCAACCTAAATTTTAATTTAGTAATCATTTTGAATATAATTATTATATTTAAAATTAATATTTCATTTAGATTTAATAATTAAAAAAACATTACACCCAATTAATATATATTAAAAATTATGATTTTTATTTTTAATATTTATAATTAATTATTCGGACATAAATATATTTTAAAAATATTATAAAATCACATACAATTAAGATAAAATATATTACTAATATAATTATGTTTAATAAAATTAAAATACATTATTATATTTTTTAATTTATATTTATAATAAATAATTAATATTAGTAAATACTTATGGGAAAAATATTTATTATAAATTAATTTTTATTTATGATATTTAGTAATATAATATTTACTAATATATATTATATAATTACTAATTATATATTATAATAATTTTTTTAAATATACAAACAAGTAAAAAAATAATATCACCAAATTTGGTGTTGCAATAATGCAACACCAAATTTGGTGATGCACTGTTGCAACACCAAATTTGGTGTTGAAATATAATGATCGGTTGGAGACATTTGGTGTAATTTTTACACCATATTTGGTGCAAAGGGGCATCGGTTGGAGATGGTCTAGTCAATATGAATCTTTGATATAGACTAGAAACATGACAATGTCATTAGATGTAGTCATAAGGCGATGTGTAAGTTAGATTATCTGGCTCTTTAAGAATTATATTGTTCTATCTAAGTTACATATTATGATTATCTATAATTATCTTGTATGATATATTGGTCTCAAATTTCAGAATCTTCAATATCTTGGAGCCCTTTAGAGGAGAGGCAAGGTGAGTAGAAGTGATCATAAGAGCAAAATTGTTGCTTGAGTTTTTCGTAAATTAGGATGTCGGAATGAGCTTGTAAATATAGAGACAGAGACAAAACTACATGGCTCATGAAATGGGCTTCCTTCATTAGATTCAACATGGGAACAAGCCAGCTTGAGTCCCTCATGAACTAGAATGATATTGATCCGGACTAAACTAGAATCGCCCGGGACTTTCCTATTGAAAAATTAAATTTTAGAACTTTATATTCACTACTTAATTATGTACATAGTTTCCATATCATTTTCCTACCGTGCTAGAGAATGTTATTTCGCTGTCTCGGAATGGACAGTTGACTAGTATATGAAATATTATCATAAAATTTGGACGTCAATTCCTGACTAATAGTTAGGTTCTTGTTCTTTATATAATACTGGTCCCTATAGGAGTTAATAGTTATTCATGATTTATCTTCTTTTATATAAGTTGGGGACCGATTGTAAAGAACATTTGAGATTAATATTATCATCTTGTGAATCCAGAGAATGTTACTTCACCTTATAGATTGCATGATAGAACTGGATGGTGTTTTGATTTAGTGGATTCGGGGTTGCTATCGTCAGTTGCACTTAGATAGACACTCGAGATCATCCGGCGTTGGCCAGAAGAATTGGGAGAAGCTAGATGAGCTCGATCAAGTGGATAATAATATGAGTGGTTGCTGTGTCCGGCCGGGCATGGCAGGAGGTTGGTAGATAATGACTAAAGAAGATCGATGACAAAGAAATCATATCTACTCTGCTCTGCTAATGTCAAACCATGGAAGCTACCGATGCGATTACAATCATTGCATTCCTTTTCCTATTTAATTTCCACGCACAGATTAGTTGTTTCATTTTGAATTTAAGCTTGGCCAAATTTTAACACAAAATGGAGCACATGGATTTTCTGACACATTAGTTGGATAGAGGAGAGAATAGAATTTTGAGATCGAGCGAGAGATAGTGTCAGTTACCACGCAAAGTCTTCAATTCTGTTCGGTGCACATGCTAGCTCTCTTGACTCTTGAAAATATTAACATCAATTTCTACTCTTCTGTGTCACAATTCACACATGACATAGCTCTGTAAACTTGATGTTCTACTACGAAGTTTGTGTAGTCAATAAAGATTCATAATGAATTCAATGAATCGAACTATCTTATATTGAAATGAAATAGGGTATTATTATGTGTTTTATTAATTCCATGGTAAGTAGGCTTGATTTACTACATAATAAACAAACAGTTCGTTTTCTCTTCTTTACTTCGAAGGAAAAAAAAATGCTTGCTTTTGAAATTTGTAAAAATAATTAATTGATTACAGAAGAAGAAATGGCGCGCTTAGTGACGAGTTGAATCATCTGGAGCACTCCTCGGCGTCGCCTCTTCCTCTGGTAACCGTCAGATCCTCCAGCTCAAACAGATCAGCGCTCGAGTCGCTCGTCGCTTCTTCTTCCTTTGTTTGCCTCCTCAGGAGCTCCTCCACCTTCTTCCGCACCGCCTCTCTCACTTTCCCCTTCGCCTTCGCCTCCTCTGCCGACGTCGCCGATGCGGCTTTATCGCCCTCGCACTCTCTCCGCCGGCAGTCCAACGTAATGCCACCTGATGCTGGCTGTCCCCCCGTCGGCAACGTCTTCTCCTGGAATCTCCGGGAGAAAGACGACGACGCCGCCGTGGAGCAGGTCGAAGCTTCGCCGTCGCTGGAGGCACTCGAGGATTTTAGCTTCCTCGGCTTCCCTGCGGAGGAATCGGCGAAGAGGAAGTTCAGGAAGCCGGCTAGGCGTGCCCCTGGCGATGATTGCTCCTTCCGTCGCCCCGAGTTCGGAACCTTACTCCGGGTCGACATCAATTTCTTCGCCTCCTGCCTGTGGGACGCCGTCGTCGAGGTACCCCGCGGCGTAGGCGGAAGGGAGGCCGCGGTTCGGATTGGCCTTATCGCCATCAAATCCAGATCGTAGGAAGAAGAGGAGAACGAGCGACCGCCGCAGTCGGATATACCAAAGGAGCGAGAGGCAGAGATGCTAGGTCTTAGGCTACCGGGTAAGCTCGCCGGATCGCGCTTCCGCTCCGCAGTGGATCTGGAGGCCGGAGCGGTGGAGGAGTCGGGATCTCCACCTCCGTCGGACACATCGATGGACCGATCGATGGCGGCGAGCAGCGTCGCGGAGAAGGATCGGCTCCGGTGACCTCCAGGTGACCGCTCCTTCGCCCAACTTTCCATGTCAAAATCCACCGATGGCAAATAAATATACTTGTAGCATGAAGAGGTGAGGCGTGGAGGAGGTGACGAACTTCCTTTTATTGGGGCGGGCGCTGAAGTCGACGAGCCTCGCCTCAGTGTGAATGTGGTGACGGGCGGTCCCAATGGTAATCGCCGAGCTCTCGACGCTACCCCCAACCAACAACTCCTCACCCAATTATGTACCTTCTTCTTCTGCACACTAGGATTCACTTTCCCGGTGGATTAGTTAAAAAAAGGCGATGCCGTGATTGGGACCCTTTGTGTTGAGGCTGGTGATAGGCTGGCAGAGAACATCGACGTTTGACACAAAAATCCTGAGACATCGAGATTTGGATGGTAAACCCTTAACACATAGATGGGATTTTTTTTTAATTTTTTAATTTAATTTTTTTTTTGTCTCCGAGGATCTCTGTCCAGTCTGTCCCACACTCGTCGGGATTGACCGACGAGTCATCCGATCGACGATAAGTCACTATTAATAATTTTTGATCGTCGTTCCGAATCAAACGATATTCTGGGATAACGGTGAATTAGTCAGAATCGTCGTATTACAATCTCGTCGGATTCGACGGTAAATACGACAAGATCGTAATTGCGACGATACTCGAGGGGTTCAACGTATCCCCCAATGATAAAGTTTTTTCCGGGGCGATGATTAGAGACTATCGATAGTGTCTGATTGACGATCGGACGACTCGTCGGTCATTGTCGACGATGGGACAGAGGGACAGGGATCCTCTGTGGGACAGAGGGACAGAGGGACAGAGGATCCTGCCTCCTTGACACCAGCGCTAACCCTCAACATTATATTTGATATTATTTTTGCGATAAAATAGTATAATTTTAATATCAAATATTATTTCAATTTCAACTCATTCACACCCTATTACATAAAAAGAATATTCTATTTTATTTATTTATTTATTCATAATTTAATTATCACATATATTTTACTTTAATAATCATTTTTATGATAATTATTATATTTAAAATTAATATTTCATTCGTATTTTAATTATTAGTAATATTTTGATTTTGTATCTTTATTATTTTTATTTTGTATATCAATATAATGGATGATATATTTTACTTTTATATAATTTTCAAATTAAAATATATTAATTATATTTAAATAAATTTTTTAATAAATTAAATCTTTATAAATATGCATAATAAAATTAAAATATACTATTAAATACATTTAATTTTAAATTAATAATAAATAATTAATATTAGGAAAAAAATAATAATAATAAATAAATTTTTATTTATGATATTTAATAACATATATATTATATTTAATTTTATTAATTATATAATATAATAGGATTTTTTAAATATTTAAAAATAAAAAATTACAACACCAAATATGGTGTGATGAATACAAAATTTGGTGTTGCACTATTCATCATACTAAATTTGGTGTATATAGTGTATGGGTTGAAGTGTTTTGGTGTGGATTTGATATCAAATTTGATATTTTGGTGTTGGATTGGAGATGCCCTTACAAACCTTTAATTTTGTTTTTCATACTTAAACATTAATATTAGTTTATATTTATAATGGGATAAAATCGCCCATGAATTTTAGCCAAGATAAAATATTTACATTGTAAGATGAAAACATTCATCAAGGATATTTTATTACAATTTCCTTGAAAAAATATTTATAGATTATTTTCGGTTGAAATGGAGTTTCATGGAGTTTAAATTCCAGAGTCCTCGATGACTACTTGTGGTAATTGTTATATACAATTTGCATATTAATCCTCATCGGGATCCAAACTAATTAGTTTGAGTGTTATTGATTGATAACAAGCATGGAATTTTTTCGATAGATATTTTTATATGTTTCTGATTTAAGATTGCATGTAAGTATGTAACCGCATTGGAATCATCCTAAATTCTTCTCCTTCAATTCTTGTCCTGTATTTTATAGTAGAAAACAACCATCAAGATATAAAATTAAGAAAAAAACTCTTTGAATTTTACTTTTGATTACAAAATGCAATGCAATAATGGGGTCATTATTTTTAGACCTATTTGTCAATAAGTTTGTTCAAAAAATTAATTGATATATATATATATATATATATATATCAATTAATTTAAAAGACCCCAAAAATATTATTTCGACCTTATAATGGGGTCATTATTTTTAGACATATTTGTCAAAAAGTTTGTTCAAAAAATTAATTTATATATATATATATATATATATATATATACGATTTTGTTCTCCCGACAGATCGGTCAGTGCCTGATCGATCAGGGAAGTCCCTGACCGATCAGGAAGGTACCTGATCGGTCAACCTGACTGATTAACCGTTATCTAATTCCGACGGGTTCACCGCTGCCCGACGGATTCACCGTACCCGACGGGTTCATCACTACTCCTAGGGTTCAACGCACCCTCTAGAGTTATAGTTTTGTTCGGGGGTAAAGGTCGCCGATGGTGTCCGATCGACGATCGGCCACCATCGGCGCAGCGCCTGTGTGACCGATCAGGCAGTTGCCTGACCGGTCAGGAAGAGGCGGCGCGCATGAGTCGCGTACAAAACTGACGCGCAGGACATCAGCCCTATATATATATATATATATATATATATATATATATATATATATATATATATATATATATATATATATATATATATATCGAGCTGGTATATAAGACCCCAAAAATTTTATTTCGACCTTATCAATCCATGCATCGACGACGAAGCTTCCTGCTGGCTTGGATGAACCTAAGTAAGTCAACCTGCGTTAGGAGGTGCTGAAGGTATTTGGCAAATCCTGATGTTTAAGTGAGATTTCGATGATGGAGATTAGGAGAGAGAAAATTAAAAGTGTGCGTCGAAGATCCATTACCATTTTCAGGTCTGTACTGGTAGATGGGATACTCTGTCTCAGTGGATCCCTATCTCATTTGTCTCATACTCATCAATGATGATCGACGAGTCGTCCGATCATTGATCGAACATCATCAACAATCTCTGATTGTCGTCCCGAAACAAACGATACCTTAGAGAATGGTGAACCGGTTCGAATCGACGCAATTGTGATCTCGCCGGATTCGATGGTGAATCCAGCGAGATCTCAATTGCGGCAATCTCAACGGATTCATTGTATCCCTCAAGATATAGTTTGGTTCGAGGCGACGATCGGAGGTCGTCGATGGTGTCCGATTGATGATCGGACGACTCGTCGATCATGCTGGCGAGTAGGATAGGTAGGACAGGGAGAAAAAGTGAGTCAGATGATTCGTTCCCCGTACTGGCGGTTGGATTCTGACACACGGATGCTAGTTGGAGGACATGTCGGTGTAGACCAATCCTACTACGACGACGTGATTTTTTAATTTTATTAATAATATATTTTAAAATAAATAAGGGATAAAGACGAATTAATGAGGTGATAATATTATAAATAATAAATAGAGATAGAATTTTATTAGGATGAAATTTGGTGATAAAGTAAAAGTGTCTAAATTCAATGTATGTGTAGTTGATGTTTATCCACTAAGTTTATGAATATGTAACTTTTTAGTGAACGAAATCAAGTTAAATTGTTTAGTTTTTTTCTTCTCTCCTCTTCCACCGTGTGTGCAACTCCTTTTCCATATTATTTTCTTTGAACATAATGGTATTAAAGCAGAATCGAGTTTGATATGTCATAGCTTGCTTGCAATGGCAATCAACGGAGTTTCATGACCCCTCATATTCCCATTTTTAAAGGAGAATGCTACGAATTTTGGAATATTAAAATAAAACTCTATTTAGATCTCAAGATCTTTGGGATTTAGTAGAGAAAGACTTTGACGATGAGGAAGACAATGAAGGTCGATTAAAGCAGAATAGAAAGAATAATTTGAAACTGTGAAAATTATCCTAGCATTAGTTGCATAATTGCATTGACCTGTTTATCAATTTGATATTAAGTTTGTATTTCTGAATGACGACTTGCAAGAAGAAGTGTATATAGCTCAACCGGAAGGTTTTATAATTGAACGTAAAGAGATGAAGGTGTACAAATTAAAAAAAAACACTTTATGGGTTAAAAGAAGCCCCATGTGCATGGTATAGCAAGATTGATGATTATTTTCGACAACATAGTTTCACGAGAAGTGAAATCGAATTTACTCTTTATGTGAAGAAACAAGGTAGAAATAATTATATTATTATGTGCCTTTATGTCGATGATATAATATATGAGTTCCACTAATTTTCTACTGATTGATTTTAAATATAATATGATGAAGAAATTTTAGATGTCAGATATGGGAATATTGTATTATTTTCTTGGTCTTGAAGTGCAGCAAGGACTTGAAATTTTTATCTCACAAAGAAAGTATATAACATATCTTCTTAAAATATTCAATTTACTCAATTACAATTCAGCTTTTACGCCCATGAATATAAATGAGGAGTTGCAACTAGAAGATGGCTCAGAGAAAGCTAATGCAAAAAATTTTAGAAGCTTAGTTGAAGGTTTAATTTATTTAACACATACTAGACCTGACATTGCATTTTCTGTTGGTGTAATTTTCAAATTTATACAAAATCCTACGAAGCATTATCTTCGAGTAGCTAAAAAGATTTTACGCTATATTGCTAGAATTATGGATTATGAAATTTGTACACTAGAGATTCAAAATTCGATCTTTGCGAATTCATTAATAGTGATTGGGCAAGTTCAGTAGATGATCAAAAGAGCACCTCAGCTAGGGTTTTTAATCTTGGATCAGGAGCAATTTTATGGAGTTCAAAGAAGCAAACTATTACTGTCTTATCCTCTTCAGAAGCAGAATATGTAGCAGTAACTTCAGCAACATGTCAAGCAGTTTGGGTTAGAAGATTACTTCCAATCTTCACCAACATCAAAAAGATGCGACTATTATTTTCTGTGATAACAAGGTGACAATTGTGTTGGTGCTTGGATGGCTAGAGAGGAGAGGGGAGGGGGGGGGGGGGGAATATAGCTGGACACTAAATTCTTGCGCTTAGAACTTCTTCTTCTTCCTGTGATCAGATTAGCAGCGGAAACACAAAACACGGAAAGAAAACAGACAAGGAAAGAAAACAAACCGACGCTAACACAAAGGATTTACAAGTTTCGGGGATAACTTGCTCCTACTCCTTGGCGTGCCCGTGAGGTGGGCGATCCCTTGATCGTAGGCAGATCAAGCCCTGGTGACCCGGATAAAACAACGCCTTCTTCTCGGTGGAGAAACCTCTCCACAAGCGTCTCAATAGGATACAAGATAAGCTCACGAGACTAAAGAGGAACCTCTCACAAGACAGTAGCAAGAAAGCTCAAGAGAGAAGTTACACAAGGAGCACAACAACAACAGAGAAACCCATAGCCACATTTGCTTGTTTTCCTGTTCGTTCCCCTACTCCCTCCTCTGCTTCTCATCTTCCTCTTAAGCTCCTGCTTCATCCCCAGGCTCCATTAGCATCCCCTGAGCACAGCCTGAACCCACTGACCTCCCTGAGCACTCAGTCCACTGAAGTCCCTCTCCAGCTGAGCCTCCGTCAGTCGCCAGCCGTGCCTCAGAAGCTGTTGAAACCTGAGTAGAGAATACAACTAAACCTGCTCGATGGAAAGTCTCCTATTGACCCTCCTTGAGTGTTTGAATCCTCCTGTATCACCTGCACACTTAGCAGCCACTTAGCAAAGCATATCAAATAATATCGGCAAGGTAGCAGAGAATACGCTGAAGAAACAGACGCGATCAGAGTGTCTGACAGCGTATTTGAATTAAAGCTGCAGCTACTGATCGGTCACCGGACCGATCAGAGAGGACCCTGATCGGTCACCAGACCAATCATGGTTAGCCCTGACCGATCAAGCTCCAACCTGATCGGTCCACGGTGAGAAATTAGAAATCGCGGATTCTTGTGACCGGTCACCAGATCGGTCACCAGATTGGTCACCAAATCGGTCACCAGACCGATCCAGAAATCTGCTTTCCACAACCCGCAAGAATTACACGGCTGATCGGTCACCAGACCGATCAGGTTGTAGCCTGATCGGTCTGGGGACCGATCAGGGCACTCCCTGATCGATCAGGCTCCATCCTGATCGGTTATAGTGAGGAGCTCGCGACATTCGATCGTTCACCGGAACAATCAGGAGGTCTCCCTGATCGGTCACCAGACCGATCAGGAGCCAAACAGAAGCCAACCAAGGATTCTCTGTTCTCTCCCTGATCGGTTACCAGACCGATCAGCCTTATCTGGATCGGTCACCAGACCGAGCCACGACAGGGGTTCGTGCCAATCTCCTTGATCAGTCACCAGACCGATCCAGAGACTCCCAATTCAACCCTAAGTCAAGAGAACGAGCTCCCTAGACCTCTCTGACTCGTGCTCAGTCCCCCAGACCAAGACTCCGTGCCCAGTTTCACTCACCGGGACTTCATTCAACCTAGCTTCCCAAGCTAGGACCTGGCTTCACTCACCAGGGTTTCAATCACCCGGCTTCACTCACCGGGACCCGGCTTTACTCACCGGGATTTCAACCTAGCTTCACTCACTAGAATTTCAACCTGACTTCACTCACCAGGACCCGGCTTTACTCACCGGGATTTCAACCTAGCTTCACTCGCTAGGATTTCATCTAACCTAGCTTCCCAAGCTAGGACCTGGCTTCACTCACCAGGATTTTAACCTGACTTCACTCATCAGGACCCGACTTCACTCACCGGGATTTCAACCTAGCTTCACTCGCTAGGATTTCATCCAACCTAGCCTCCCAAGCTAGGACCTGACTTCACTCACCAGGATTTCAACCTGGCTTCACTCACCAGAACCCGACTTCACTCACCGGGATTTCAACCTAGCTTCACTCGCTAGGATTTCATCCAACCTAGCTTCCCAAGCTAGGACCTGACTTCACTCACCAGGATTTCACCTAGTCCCACTAGGTCTTTTCCCATGCCAGCATGCGATCTCCCGATCCACCTGGACTTATCCGAATTCATTCAACCAAACTTAAATCGTTGTCAACGCCAAAATAATAATCGGGCCAGACTGCATCAATAATCTCCCCCTTTTTGTTGTTTGACAACCCCGATTTAAGTTTAGGTATTATATCAATTGAAGTCCATTCAATTATCGTAAGGGAATCAAGATCCTCCCCCTACAATGATTAACCCTAAACTTAATCAATCATTCTCTCCTCCTTTGTCAAACATCGAAAAAAGGGCATGGTTATTAAGTTTTAACATAACTCCTCCCAAAACCCAAAATAATCAAAGGATAATTTTGAATTACATATGAGATGCATATACCAAAGATGTATCATGGCAACAATATATATGCATCATACGGTAATTGCACATGAAAACATAGACAGAATTATATCATGGTCAAACATGTATATGTTTCATATGACAAGTAGGGAATGCAGCTGTATCCAACACATAATCCTGATTAGTCTCCGTGACCGATCAGGTTCGTTGATTACTTGATACAGAAAAATTTCTGATTAGTCTGGGGAGCGATCAGTTTTCAAAAAAATTTCTGAAACTCTGATACGTTCCTGATCAGACTGCATTAACAATTTTTATTCCACAACAGGGGTGTAGACTTCATTAACATCCGATAATTCAGAAAAATTCCTGAAAGTATTTCTCATCCAGGAACAGGAGTCATGATTCAAACAACCTTTATTGATTTGAAAGTTCCAACACAGGTTTGTATCAAATCAGTATTAGGTTTTGTTCCAAGTATGATTAGGATGTTCCAATTGTAATTGGTTTGTATCATATTTGTTCGTATCAGTATGATCAAGTAATCTGATACAACTTAATGAAATGGGATCGGACTGAGAAGTTTTTGAATCAATCAGGGATTTCCTTGGTCAGACTTGACCTGATCGGTCACCAGTCCGATCAGAGAGACCCCTGATCGGTCACCAGATCGATCAGGGTGAGTCCTGATCAGTTGGTGGACCGATCTGGGTTCAGACAGAAGGTTTTCTCAGTTCCAGATTTCAGAAATCGATTTCAGAAACTCTGAAATCAGGTTTGTTTCAACTTTCAACCATTCCTAAACCCAAATTCAATCAGGTTTCCCTTACCCAACATGTATTTTCCCACATCAATAAAGAAAAACATCAAAGGGAATTGTTGTTTAAAAATCTTAAGAGTTCAGATTTGAAAAATATACATATCAATTCCATAATCCCAATTCCCCATTATATTGATAATTCATGGATTGGATTTGAAAATTCATAGTTCCTAGTGTGTATCAAATTCATGGTTCAAACTAATTTGAAATCAAATTTGTATTAAAAACCTATTCCCCAAGTTGCCCATAAATACAAGGTTTAAATCATAATTCAAAGAAAACACTATGTCATACAACATAAGCAGTGAATTTTGAAACTCATGTTAATTGTTTGGTGATGCCTTGTGAAATTCTTATAATGATCATCATAAAGCATGTGCTCATCTTGTTCTTAAACAAAATTTGCATGTCATAGGTTAATGTTGCTAACTTCAAGATTTACAGTGACCTATAACTTGCAGCAAGAACACTAAGCACTCTAGGCAATCCATTGTAGGAGCAAGTCGTGTGTCAATCTAAACCATTCATGCAATATATATAATTTTTTTTTTCAAAACTTGTAGATTTATTTTGAAGCATGGATATACTCTCATTCATTGCATGAATATTTCCTTACTACTCAAGTGAAATTTCATAAAACACTACATTCATGAGTATATCATTATAATTGTGTTTGGAGTACCAATTATCAACAACCAATGTTGATAGATACTCCCCCTCAAATAATGCTTATACAATTCTAAATATTGAGGTTTTAGTTACCCAAATTTTGGGACCTAATGCATCTTCAATAAATGACTCTGGCACCCATGCCTTAGTCATTTTCCTTTGAACCTTTTGAACCCTAGAATCATGTTGTGCTCTAAATTTGGTTCTTGACATTAATGATGCGAAACTTGATTCTTTAGGTTGGTAACCCAAACCAACCTTATTGTAAACCGCCCTTTGGGAGTTAAGAATCATATCTAAGGTTTTGGAGCCAATTGAAAACTTCTCAAGAATATTCTTGAGGTTTTCAACTTTGCTCTTCAAATCCTTATTTTCATTTTCAAGAGCATTAACATGTAAATCATCAATTACCTCATCCTTAGAGGTTTTCAATTTTTCTACTTCTAATTTTAAGGATTTAACTTTGGCCTTAGATTTCTTAAGCATGTTTGTCAAGCAAGCTATTGTTCTATAACACTTATCTAACTCGGGAGAAATTACCTCTTCATCATCCGAAGATGATGAAGGCGCGGTTGAGGAGTCCCTTGATTCGGTATCACTCCTTTCTTCATTTGAATCCTCTATGGCCATGAGGGCCACATGACAGTAAGTGTTCTTCTCCTCCATTTCCTTTTTCCTCTCCTTCTTCTTTCGGTCACCTGCCACTAAAGTCAACCCTTTCTCCTTTGGACTTTGGTTAGAGATCTCGTGTAATTCCATTTCACAAAACAAATCTTCTAATTTAACAAAGGAAAGATCCTTAGATACCTTGTAGGCATCCACCATGGATGACCACAAAGTACTCCTCGGAAAGACTTTGAGAACATACCTTACAAGATCTCGATTTTCCACCTTTTCATTGATGGAATGCAAGTCATTGAGGATCTCTTTGAATTTTCCATGGAGTTCACTTACCTTTTCATTTTCTTCCATGGACAGATTTTGAAGTTGGCTGAGAAGGAGGTCCTTCTTGGCTGTCCGGGTTTCATGAGTGCCTTCATGAAGCTCAATGAGCTTGCTCCATAGGTCTTTAGCACTTGTGAAGGGACCAACTTTGATTAGTTGGTCTTTGGTCATCCCACATTGCAAGGTCACGACAGCTTTTGCATTGGCTCCCCCCTTTTTGATTTGCTCAGCCGACCATCTCGAAAACTCAAGCTCATTTCCCTCATGATCCTTTGGAGGGGAGAAACCTTCCTTGACTGAGAACCACATGCTCATGTTTGTCTTCAAATAAAATTCCATTCTTGACCTCCAATATGAAAAATCTGTTCCGTCCAAGAATAGAGGTCTATTTGTGCTGAGGCCTTCTCCTCCCATTGCTATCTTGAAGACTCTCGGATGTTAAGCCGCTTGAACAGAGCCCCAAGCTCTGATACCACTTGTTGGTGCTTGGATGGCTAGAGAGGGGGGGGGGGTGAATATAGCTGGACACTAAATTCTTGCGCTTAGAACTTCTTCTTCTTCCTGTGATCATATTAGCAGCGGAAACACAAAACACGAAAAGAAAACAGACAAGGAAAGAAAACAAACCGACGCTAACACAAAGGATTTACAAGGTTCGGGGATAACTTGCCTGTACTCCTTGGCGTGCCCGTGAGGTGGGCGATCCCTTGATCGTCGGCAAATCAAGCCCTGGTGACCCGGATAAAACAGCGCCTCCTTCTCGGTGGAGAAACCTCTCCACAAGCGTCTCAATAGGATACAAGATAAGCTCACGAGACTAAGGAGGAACCTCTCACAAGACAGTAGCAAGAAAGCTCAAGAGAGAAGCTACACAAGGAGTACAACAACAACAGAGAAACCCACAGCCACACTTGCTTGTTTTCCTGTTCATTCCCCTACTCCCTCCTCTGCTTCTCATCTTCCTCTTAAGCTCCTACTTCATCCCCAGGCTCCATCAACATCCCCTGAGCACAACCTGAACCCACTGACCTCCCTGAGCACTCAGTCCACTGAAGTCCCTCTCCAGCTGAGCCTCCGTCAGTCGCCAGCCGTGCCTCAGAAGTCGTTGACACCTGAGTAGAGAATACAGCCAAACCTGCTCGATGGAAAGCCTCGTATTGACCCTCCTTGAGTGTTTGAATCCTCCTGTATCACCTGTACACTTAGCAGTCACTTAGCAAAGCATATTAAATAATATCGGCAAGGTAGCAGAGAATACGTTGAAGAAACAGACGCGATCAGAGTGTCTGACAGCGTATTTGAATTAAAGCTGCAGCTACTGATCGGTCACCGGACCGATCAGAGAGGACCCTGATCGGTCACCAGACCGATCAGGGTTAGCCCTGACCGATCAGGCTCCAACCTGATCGGTCCACGGCGAGAAATCAGAAATCGCGGATTCTTGTGACCGGTCACCAGATCGGTCACCAGACTGATCCAGAAATCTGCTTGCCACAACCCGCAGGAATTACACGGCTGATCGGTCACCAGACCGATCAGGGTACTCCCTGATCGATCAGGCTCCAGCCTGATCGGTTATAGTGAGGAGCTCGCGACATTCGATCGTTCACCGGAACGATCAGGAGGTCTCCCTGATCGGTCACCAAACCGATCAGGAGCCAAACAGAAGCCAACCAAGGATTCTCTGTTCTCTCCCTGATCGGTCACCAGACCGATCAGCCTTATCTGGATTGGTCACCAGACCGAGCCACGACAGGGGTTCGTGCCAATCTCCTTGATCGGTCACCAGACCGATCCAGAGACTCCCAATTCAACCCTAAGTCAAGAGAACGAGCTCCCTTGCCCTCTTTGACTCGTGCTCAGTCCCCCGGACCAAGACTCCGTGCCCAGTTTCACTTACCGGGACTTCATTCAACCTAGCTTCCCAAGCTAGGACCTGGCTTCACTCACCAGAGTTTCAATCACCCGGCTTCACTCACCGGGATTTCAACCTAGCTTCACTCACTAGGATTTCAACCTGACTTCACTCACCAGGACCCGGCTTCACTCATCGGGATTTCAACCTAGCTTCACTCACTAGGCTTTCATCCAACCTAGCTTCCCAAGCTAGGACCTGGCTTCACTCACCAGGATTTCACCTAGTCCCACTAGGTCTGCCTAGTCCCATTAGGTCTTTTCCCATGCCAGCATGCGATCTCTCGATCCACCTGGACTTAATCCAAATTCATTCAACCAAACTTAAATCGTTGTCAACACCAAAATAATAATCGGGCCAGATTGCATCAACAAATTGCAACGACAAAAAATCCAGCTTTCCATGCGAGGACTCAACATATTGATATTCGTCTACACTTTATTGTAGACTTAGTCACAAATAATGAAATTATATTGGAGCATTGCAACACGCATGAACAAATGACGAATATCTTGCTGAAGTCACTTCTTAGAGACAATTTTATTTATTTCAGATTATGTCTTGGTGTTTGTAATTTTGAATCAAGGGGGAGTGTTAGTAATATGTTTCAAAATTAAGAATGGATAAAGATGAGTTAGTGGGTTGATGATGTTACAAATAATGGATAGAGATAGAATTTGATTAGGATGAAGTTTCGTGGTAAAATAAAAGTATCTAAATTTAATGTATGTAGAGTTACTGCTTATCCACTAAGCTTATAAATATGTAACCTTTTGGTGAATGAAATCAAATTGAATTATTTAGTTTTCTTCTTCTCTCCTATTCCATAAGTGTGTGCAACTCCTCTTCCATATTGTTTTCTTCCAACAAATTTATGTATTTAATTTTTTAAATTGATTAATATCAAAAGAGATCTGTTATGAAAATTTTCTATTGATGACCAATATAAATTAGATATCCGATATTAGCCGCCAATGTTCTTAGATTGTCGTGACCTTTGCGAACTATAGCTTGTTTATTATGACCGTACTTTACTATAGTTGCATCTATTAGGGAACTTTGCCATATCATAGGTTAACCTTTCATGTTCTACTAGACAAGATCACATAGGGAAGGTCATATCATAGGCGGTCTCCTAGTGCCTAATATGGCATAAAGCTAAGCGTGTGTTAATACAATCAACCTTTAAAATTTTGATATTTGATAATGTACACGTGTCTGCTCAAGTTTAATCAAGTATTGATCATCAAATATTTGAAAGTGAGAGAAGTCTAGTCAGGTCAAGGTTGACTGGATTACTAATAAAGATAAAGACTAGTTAGGTCAAAAGTTGACTAAATAATTAACAAAGGTAAAGTCTAATCTAATCAAAGGTTGACCGGATAACTAACAAGGAAAAGTCTAAGTAGGTCAAGGATAACTAAATGCTAGGCAAGGGAAAGCCTTAATAGGTTAAGAGAGAATTGAATGTTAGACAAGGAAAAGTCGGATGACCGGAGGTCTAGTAAGTGACAAGTCCAAGCAGGTCAAGGTGATCAGATGATTGACCAATGAAAACATTAAGGGAGTGAACCTTAGGTGGTGAAAATCTTGAAGGAGTGAACTCCAAGCAAGAGATAAACCTAATAGATCAGATAGACAGAGATAAGCTTGATGTAAGCACACCGAGTTAGTTTTGGCGTGGTCAATTGAGTTATAGGTCCTGTGTTATTTTGATGTCTTGTGTCTAAGTGTGCAGGAATTTATAAACACAAGAAGTCGAGCGGAAGACCCAGTGAGCGAGAAGGATGACACCAGAAGGGAGTCGACAAGCTTGGTGCATCTAAGGGACGAGGAGTTGCCAAAGAGTACATTGGTGGAGCGAGAAGGACGCGCACGGTGCATCCGAGTAGGGATTGTTGATGCAGTTTGACCCGGTTGTTGTTTTGGTGTTGACAACGATTTAAGTTTGGTTGAATGAATTCGGGTTAAGTCCAGGTGGATCGGGAGATCGCACGCTGGTATGAGAAAAGACCTAGTGGGACTAGGTGAAGTGGAAAAGACCTAGTGGGACTAGGTGAAACCCTGGTGAGTGAAGCCAGGTCCTAGCTTGGGAAGCTAGGTTGACTGAAATCCTAGTGAGTGAAGCTAGGTTGAAATCCCGGTGAGTGAAGCCGGGTCCTGGTGAGTGAAGCCAGGTGATTGAAATCCTAGTAAGTGAAGCTAGGTTGAAATCCCGGCGAGTGAAGCCGGGTCCTGGTGAGTGAAGCCAGGTGATTGAAATCCTAGTGAGTGAAGCTAGGTTGAAATCCCGGTGAGTGAAGCCGGGTCCCGGTGAGTGAAGCCGGGTGACTGAAATCCTGGTGAGTGAAGCCAGGTCCTAGTGAGTGAAGCTAGGTTGAATGAAGTCCCGGTGAGTGAAGCTGAGCACGGAGTCTTGGTTCGGGGGACTGAGCACGAGTCAGAGAAGGCTAGGGAGGCCGTTCTCTTGACTTAGAGTTGAATTGGGAGTCCCTGAATCGGTCTGGTGACCGATCAGGGAGATTGGCATGAACTCCTGTTGTGGATCGGTCTGGTGACTGATCCAGAGGAGGCTGATCGGTCTGGTGACCGATCAGGGAGAGAACAGAAACTTAGGTTGGCTTCTGTTCGGCTCCTGATCGTTCTGGTGAACGATCCGAGGGATTTCAGAAATCGCGAGCTCCTCACAATGACCGATCAGGATGGACCCTGATCGGTCAGAGAGTGGCCTGATCGGTCACCAGACCGATCAGGGCACACCCTGATCGGTCTAGTGACCGATCAGGGGTTGTGGCAGAAAGAAGCTGGAGGAAACCCAGCTAGTGCTAGATCGGTCTGGTGACCGATCACTAGAAGTCGCAATTTCCAGTTTCTCACTGTGGACCGATCAGGTTGGAGCCTGATCGGTCAGGGCTAACCCTGATCGGTTTGGTGACCGATCAGAAGCTGAACTTTAATTCGAAATTGCTGTCAGACTTCTGATCGCGTCTGCGTTTTCTCTGCTTCCTGTTGATATTATGTGATATTGTTTGATATACATTTGCTAAGCTTCTGTTGGAGTGTGCAGGCTTTACAGGGATGATTCAAACAATGGAGGATAGTCAAATGGGACTTTCCATTGAGCAGATTTGGATGGATTTTCTTCTCAGCTTTCAACGGCTTTTGAGGAGCGGCTGGCGACTGACGGAGGCTCAGCTGAAGAGGTCTTCAGTGGGCTGAGTGCTCAGGGAGGTCAGTGGGTTCAGGCTGTGCTCAGAGGATGCTAATGAGGCTTGGCGATGAGGAGAAGAGGCTTAAGACAAAGCTGGAAGCAGAGTAGCGACAAGCAATGAACAGACAGAAAACTTGAGGAGTTTGGCTGGGCTGTGTGGTGTGCTCTCTGTGGCTTTGTGCTTGAGTGTTCTTGCTGTATTTTTGTGAGCGATCCTTCTCATTGTCGAGTGCACTTAATCTCATATCATCTTGAGGCAATTGTGGAGAGGTTTCTCCACCGAGAAGGAGGCGCTGTTATATCCGGGGTCACCTGGGGCTTGATCTGCCGATGATCAAGGGATCGCCCACCTCACGGGCACGCTAAGGAGTAGGGCCAAGTTATCCTGAACCTTGTACATCGCGGTGTTAGCGTCTGTGGTTTGTATTCTCCATTTCTGCATTTCTGTTAAGTTTGTTTCTCTGTTTGTTTTGTTTCTGCTGCTGCTAACCTAGTGCAGAAGAGTTCAAAGAGAGCAAGTGATTTGTGTCTGGCTACATTCACCCCCCCTCTTTAGCCATCCAAGCACCAACAGGGATGACAATTTCGTCTTAACCCGATGGAGGATTCGATATCTGACCCGAATGAAGGAGGATATGGAGGAACTATCAATACCTGATATCCTATCCAAATACCCGATAAATAATATATGTATAGATTAAAGAAAATTTTATTTTCTCAAAATCCACTAATTATTTATTGATATTAGAAGTAGGCTATATAGATGTTTAATTTACCTTTTTAATTATATTTTCTTCTTTTTAATATGATGTTAATTGTAATATGATTTTGTTGAATGATGATACATAAATGGAAAGAAGAAAATTTATTATTATAAAAAGATATCTGATCCTTTAATAGGAATGAGTATGGGATGAATATCCTATACTCTATAGGTATGAGGATGGAGGATATAGAATCTGATCTGAACCTGACTCATTGTCATCCCTACATCCAAAGGACGAGAAGATGGAGAGGAAGCTTGCTCGAGTAGAAAGCCCAAAGTTGGGTTCAGATGAGCTTAACTTTGGATGGCTAGAGCATCACCCAAGCGAGCGGATCAAAAAATAGTTAACGAATGAAGTTAACCATTTTGGATGAACAGTGTTGGAGGTGCCTTCAATCAACTGAGGTGCCTTAAATGAATAATATTCGAGGTGCCCTAAGTGTCAGCTAGGCGCTTCGGATGAACAATAGCTGAGGCACCTTAGATCACTTTGAAGGCGCCTCAGATCACTTTGAAGGCGCCTCCAATACGACAAAGCCGTTGAAGAGACATTGCTATGTGGAAATAACTTTATCCATTGAGGATGTCCTAGATGATATTGGAGGCGCCTCCAATGCTACGTCAACAAATGGTCATTTCGACCAAAAAGCTATAAATAACACCCTAGAATTAAATACAACACTTAGTAATCAACTTATATACTTTCATTTTGAGGTTTGAATTGCTGTAAGGGGCTTTTCAGCCTCTGACATTGTCGAAGAAAGATATCTTTTATTGCACTACCATTGCTTTGGATTAATAACCACCGAGATTGTTAACCAAATAACATTTTTGAGTCCCCTACTTTATTTTATGCATTTCTTTTATAACAATTAGTGTGTGTTTGTCCTTGATAAGCAACAATAAAATTGTTAATTTAACTTGCAGGGCTATTCACCCTCTTTCTAGCTGGTCTAACCCGATCCTATAATTGGTATTACAGCCCAACCGCTTTAGAAGGACTAACCTTCAACTAAAACAATAAGACGATGGTTGGATCTAGTATCTACCCATTGATGTTCGAGGGAGAATTCACCACCTAAAAGAACAAGATAGAGGTATTTTTTAAAACTAACTTCGAAATTTTACTAATAATTAAATACGATTTTGAAGTACCAAAGAATGAGGACAAAGGAGAAATTGAAGAATATTGCTGGACCAAAAAGCAAAGAGAAGACTTTGTGGCCAACGACAAGGCAGAGTTTCACTTGCTAAATGTTCCACCGCCTCAAGAAGTCAATCGGATCAGCACCTATGAGTCAACTAAAGAACTCTTCAAGAAGTTTCTAGAGTTGCATGAAGGAACATCGGAGCCAAACTAGCAAAATGGGACTATTTCGAAACCATCTAAGCAACCTCCGGATGGAAAAGGGAGACAAGGTGGCTCAACTGCACGCAAAACTTAAGGAGCTGATCACCGGACTCAATTACCTCAGAGAAATGGTAATGAATCGGGATTCACTAAGGTATGCGTTGAATGCATTTCTGAGAACCCCAGAATGAACGTTATAGTAGACTCTTACTACATCTTCAAAGACCTCGAGATAAGTAGTTTAGAACGTTTATTTTCTACTTTCGAATTACATAAGTCTAAACGTTCAGGACTAAGAAAAGTAAAGGGGTTGAATCAAAACCTAGCGTTGAAAGCCAAGAAAGATGAATCAGATTTAAACACATCCCTTGATGAAAACAAAAAAGCTTACATGGTAAGAAAATTTTTAAATTTTTTTAAATCTAACAACTTTGACAAGAAACCGACAACGAAGCTTTTTTTTTGAAGGAAAAGAAAAGTAAGATGTTACAACTACGATGAAGGACACATAAAGATAACGATCCCAAATTGAAAAGCAAAGAAAATGAAAAAGGCAAAAAGTCAAGATGGTTCAAGCAAAAGAACCTCAAAGTAACGTGCGACGAGTCATCATCAAAAGTGTCCAAGCTTGAAGAGTGCGTCAGACTAATACTAATGACATGTCACCAAGAAGAAGACGACGAAGCCACCTCGGAAGTGAGCATCGATGAAGGGGGAGCATCTATCGATGAGTCTGACACGATAAGTGAGGTACATCTTTTACTTTCTGATAGATTATATGATGCTATTAAAATGCTAAGTAAAACACTTATAAGCCCAGGACAAAGTATATAATTAAAAAAAATAACTATGGATTATAAGTAGAAAATTTTGATAAACTTAAGGATGAAAATACAAAGTTAAAAGATTAATTAGAAATGATAAAAAAGAACTCAGCTGGGTCAAATTCAAATGTTTTAAGAATTTCGCATGTTAGGTATAATAGTGGACTTAATTTGTATATTAGAAATTATAGAGTCAAATTGCAAAAGTATTAAAAATTATATTCTCAAAAAATTCTTGATAAATGCAGTTGGTAGAAATTTATATTGGGTTCCGAAAATGTAGAAATTTATATTGGGTTCTAAAAATATGTTTAGCCAATTAAATTATTTTAATTCACATGCTAGAATTTAATTATTATTATTTTTGAAAAAATAAATTACATGTTTAAGTTTTCTTTTGAAAAAATTATTTTCGCAAACATGATGCTTTTTGTTAATTTTTGTCCGTGATCGTCAAATTTGTTATTTGTTTGTAGAAATATTTTCGCAATTTTTCTACCATTAAATAATTTTCTATTAATTTTTGAACTAAAAATGAAATTGGAAAATTCAATAATTTTCATAGAATAATTTTGAAAAATCTGATTTTTCGAAAAATGATATTACAATTTGAATGTTCAAAAAAATTATCAAGATTTTTTGAAGTATAATATATTTTTAAAGGTTTAAATTCAAAAATACCTATCTCTGTAAAGAAAATATTTTTTTTAAGAAAAGAAAGATTATTTGCTAGTTAATTTTTTTTAGTTAGATTAATTATATTTACACTTTGATAAAAACTTTCAATGTATTTTGGTTGTTAAATAATTTTGTATGGATTTTTAACCATAAAAAATTTTAAATTCAAATTTTTTTCGGAGATAGATCTTTGAGACCCAAACTAATTTTTCGGTCAGCATATATTTTACTTGTTCAGAAAAATTAGGAACCATTTTTTTGAATTTATTTTCAAAATAGCTATTTTTGTTAAAGTTAATTATTTTAACAAAAAAATAGTTTTCTCGTGAATATTTTTTTTATAATCGTAATAATAATGTTTAGAATTGACAAAAAAATTTGGAATTTTTTGTAAATTAAAAATAATTTTCAAATAATTTTTGACAAATCTGAGATATAATTCTTCAAAATTATTTTTTTTTGCGATATAATTTTGGAAAAATTGTAGAAATCAGATCAACTTTGTACAAACCCTAAGAAAAATGCTTCATTTTTTTTAGTACTTACCTTTTTTTTTATTTACAAGGGCTATCCACGTTTACACCCGACTAATTCACTTGGCTGACCGGTCCTGCCCCACAGCCTTCAACGAGAGTCACCACTGGTCAACGAGGGTAAATCGCGGGACGGAGGCACGTAACGACTTCACCACTGATGATATTGGTACCCGATGGCCCGACTACGCAACAACCTGTGACAATTTCTTCCATCAGCATACCTAATTAGTACTTATCTTTTTTTTTGATGTGATCAAAGGGGGAGGAACTATGAGGGTTAAGTTAACGGGGAGAATTTAAATTTTACTTGGATATTTATTTCTTACACTTAATAGCAATATTTGATGTTATGATTATTTTGTTAATCAATTTGATTGTTAGTTATCCTAACATTAACTCAGGTTGATGCCGATATACGACACTCGAGAAACTTGCTTATGTGCTGTTGTTAGCTGCTCAAAGACTCCGAACGTATTTCTTGGCACACCCGATCGTAGTCCTGACCAACAGTAACATGAGGCGAGTAGCTTCCCATCCCGAGGCATCAGGGCTACTTATTAAGTGGATGACCGAGCTGAGTGAGTATGACATCCAGTATCAAGCTCAGCCGACCATCAAAGCATAAGCTTTAGCTGATTTTCTAAGTGAGCTGCACTCGGAAGAGGTTGAAGAAGCTTGGCAAGTCTATGTGGATGGCTCGTTAGCTCGGCAGGATAGTGGGATTGGCATCCTAATGGTTTCATCGAAGGGAGAACAATTGCATTTATCAGACCGACTGGAATACCAGGCCACAAACAATAAGGCCGAGTATGAAGCCCTAATAGCTGGACTACAAGCAGCCAAGCACGTAGGTGCCACTCGGGTGATACTATACTCAGACTCTCAGTTAGTCACCCAACAGCTCGCCGGTCGGTTCGAAGTCAGTAGCGAGCGGTTGCAGGCCTTTGTGGAAGCCTACGAGAAATTAAAAGCGTGATTCCAGGAGGTCCAGCTACAGAAGATCCAGAGAGAAAGCAACCTATGGGCAGACAAGTTAGCCAAGTTGGCCAGCTCGGTAGGTTCTTGAGTGCTTCCTCATCCAAGCGGTCAAGTGATAATAGTGATGCATATAGAGCAGCAGGCCGAGCTAGAGCTCGGGACGGATTGGAGAGCGCCGCTCATCGCCTACCTAACGAGCGGGACCCTCCCGGCCGATCAGGAAGAGGTCCGACTCCTAAGGAAGTCGGTGGCCCAATACTCCCTGGTCGGAGATGCACTATACAAAAGAGCCTTCGCCCGACCTCTACTCAAGTGCCTGGGTGAAGAAGATGCTGACTATGTGTTGAGAGAAATACATATGGGGGTCTATGAGAGTCATGCTAGAGCTTGGATCGTGGCTCGAAAGGCACTACTAGCCGGATATTACTGGCCAACCCTACAGAAGGACGCAGACCGAATGGTCTCTACCTGTCTATCCTGTCAGAAGCATCATAATCTCCCTCACCGACCGGTTGAAATGATGAAGGCGTTCGTGGTTGCCTGCCCGTTCGATCAATGGGGCATGGACATCGTAAGACCCGCAGATCACTGAGCAGGTCGTGATCAAGTTTCTGTGGCAGAACATCTTGTGTCGGTATGGGATTCCCCACAAGCTAGTCTCGGACAACGGAAGACAGTTCCAGGGTCGGAAGATACAAGAATGGTGCTCAGCTTATGGTATTCAGCAAGCTTTCACTTCCGTGGCATACCCGCAGAGCAACGACCAGGCAAAAGTGGCCAATTGGGAGATCCTGAGAGGCTTGAAGACCAAGCTAGACCACGCAGAAGGCACCTGGGTCGACGAACTACCGAGTGTCCTGTGGGCTCAACGGACTACCCCGAGAGAAACTACAGGCCATACACCCTTCCAGCTGGTCTACGAAAGTGAGGCTGTAGTGCCTGTGGAGGTCGGGTGCCAGTCCAGCCGGTCAAGGGCCTATGATGAGGACATCTCGGAAAGGAGGCATTTGGAGTTGGACCTGGTCGAGGAAATCCAAGAGAAGGCAGCCGCTCGGATGATTGCCTATCGCCATAGAATGAAGCAAAGGTATAATCGAAGGGTGTTGTCGGGGGCGTTCCAGGTCGGTGACCTCGTCTGGAAAAGAATTAAGTCGGCCGGGGATGTCAGCAAGCTAGAACCTCAATGGGGAGGACCCTTCAAGGTCATCCAAAAGCTGGCTTCTGAAGCATACTACCTAGAGAGTGAGCAAGGGAAGAAGCTAGATCGACCTTGGAGTGTCATTCATCTCCAACCATATCGAGAGGCAGAGTGAGGGTCTGTAAGACAATTATACCTCATAACTCTGTAATGATAGTGGAAGAACGAGATTTCATGTTAACTTGCAGGCACTCCAGACTCTCACCTCTAAGCGAGTTATAAGTGGGCATACTCCCACGCACCCCTCGGCTCGGCCCCCAGTTCGGATGCGTGGCGGCCCACGCTTCCTGGGATTTAGCCGACGAGTGTCCAGGCTCTCACCTCCGAACGAGTTATAAGTGGGCATGCTCCCACGCACCCCTCGGCTCAGCCCTCAGTCCGGACGCGTGGCGACCCACGCTCCCTTGGATTTAGCCAACCAAGTGTCGAGACTCTCGCCTCCGAGCGAGTTATAAGTGGGCATGCTCCCACACACCCCTCGGCTCGACTCCCAGTCCAAACGCGTGGCAACTCACGCTCCCTGGGATTTAGCCAACCGAGTGTCCAGACTCTCGCCTCCGAGCGAGTTATAAGTGATCATGCTCCCAGACACCCCTCGGCTCGGCTCCCGGTCCGGACGCGTGGCGACCCACGCTCCTTGGGATTTAGCCGACCGAGTGCCTAGACTCTCACCTCCGAGCGAGTTATAAGCGGGCATGCTCCCTTGCACCACTCGGCTCGGCCCCCAGTCCGGACGCGTGGCGACCCACGCTCCCTGGGATTTAGTCGACCGAGTGTCCAGACTCTCGCCTCCGAGCGAGTTATAAGTGGGCATGCTCCCACACACCCCTTGTTGGTGCAGAAAGCACCAAAATCGAACCTGTGTTTTGATAAATGGCAAAAGAGTTCAAAAGTTAAGTTATAATGTTTATCTAACATGTTACTCAAGTGTGCAGGAAATGTCCTAGCAAAGGACTACTAGGCACCTGGTGAAGGACTTCCAGGATACAAAGCCCTAGCGAAGGAATGCTAGGCACTTGCGAAGGACTGCCAGGATACAAAGCCCTAGCAAAGGACTGCTAGGCACCTGGCGAAGGGCTGCCAAGATACAAAGCCCTAGCGAAGGAATGCTAGGCACCTGGCGAAGGAATGCCAGGATACAAAGACCTAGCAAAGGACCGCTGGGCACCTAGCGAAGGGCTGCTAGGGGACAAAGACCTAGCGAAGGACTGCTAGGCACCAGGCGAAGGACAGCTTGGTACTGAAGACCTGACGAAGGACAGCTAGGCACCTGGCGAAGGACTGCTGGGCAAAAGTCCAACCGGAGGAGCCGGTTGGCATCAGGTAAATTCTCCCGAGAGGAGTAGGTGAGGACGCGTTCCCCGTCGAGGGAACAGTAGGCGTCGGTTCGACCTAGGGCTCCATTTTGGAGACCCAAAGTCAGAACCAAGACAGCTAAGGCTGTATAAAACTAACATATTATTGCTTTATATTGTTTTGGACTAACCCTGGATGCAGGACCGAAGAAGTTGAATTCATTGAGCATAGCCCTAGCGGCTTCCTGTAGGGTTCTATTTTTCCTTTCGACTATCCCATTTTGCTGGGGGGTTCTAGGACACGAAAATTCGTGTATATACCCATTTACCTTACAAAATTCCTCGAATCGTTGATTTTCAAACTCTCTCCCGTGGTCACTCCTAAGTCTTTTGATTTTCGTATCATTTTGATTTTCAATTAACTTACAAAAGTCATTGAATAGGCTCAGGGTTTCATCTTTGGTCTTTAGAAACCTAACCCAGGTAAACCTAGAATAATCATCAACTATTACTAAGCAGTATCGGTTTCCGCTTAGTGACTTGGCTCCATGTGAATCAAATAGGTCAAGGTGTAGGAGCTCAAGTGTGGTTTGAGTTTGATCAGATTGGATAAGTTTGTGATTGGACCTGGTTTGTTTACCTTGATTACATAATTCACATATTAAGTTTTCATGATTTTTAATTTTAGGGATACCTTTAATTAAGCCAAGTTGGGTGATTTTTGAAATAATTCTTAGGTTAGTGTGCCCTAATCTCCTATGCCAGAGGTTTGATTGTTCTAACTGAGTTAACATGCATTTAGGTACTAGGAGTAGGTTTATAGTGTAAACATTATTTTTTCTAGTGCCCTTAATCATGATTTCTGAGTCTTGCAGGTTTCTAATTAAGCAGTTAGAATTGTCAAAAGTAACTACATAACCAGAATCACACAACTGACTTATT
>JAGFNQ010008241.1:0-24238 GCA_024364735.1 Boesenbergia rotunda
CACCTCTCTTTACATCGACCTTGGCTGTGGCACAACAAATCGATGCTCCAAGCTTAAGGCTGACCCATTAATCAAGAAATAGTTTTAATATGGTTGTCGCTCATTCAACCGCTTAGTCAGGCTTGGATGTGTCCAACAACCAAAACTAAGGATTGACCTCTGACTCCAACTATATTATTCATAAACTAATTCCATGGTTTGAACATGTTGAGGTTCAAGTCGGGCATGGATGTGTCCATCAACCCAATCAAGAAACAAAACTCCGATTCTAACCATATTAATGGAAGGTGTTTGCCTTAATATTTTGTAAGGGGTTTTGGGTCTCATCTTTTCTAAGCACATTCATGACATTATGTCATGACTAACGATTTCCTTAATTAAGTATGTATGTGACTTAAGTTATCAAGTCTCATTAATTGAATTAGGAACCGGATTTCCTAATTCCAATTTCATACTTAAATAAAGGAATTATTTTGGAAAACAATTTCCTAAATTGTCATAATTAATTTCGGAAATAATATGTTCAAGACTTTGATTTCTCTAAATCAAATCTTATTAAATTAAGAGACAAATCCCTTAATTCAACTACATATTATTTTCATGAAAATCTCATTTAAGAAAACTCTATAGGAAACCATTTTCCTAATTAATTTTGGAGACAACAATATGTAAGAGCATCACCTCTTAAACATATTTTATTCATGGATTTAATTAATTACAACAAATCGTTTTCTAAGGGTGGCTCCCCGAGGCTCAGATACCCAAAGAAAAGTAATGTGTTGTAAATCCAATTGGACGGCTCCCCGAGGCTCAATCCAAATCGAACATGACAATTTCAATTAAAAATTGGGAAATTATATTACAACAACTAACTTTAATTGGACGGCTCCCCGAGGCTCAATCCAAAATAAAGAATTTTGTTGTCAATTTAAAACCCAATTCAAATTTAATTGTCAATTAACTGTCCATGAATTTGTCTAGACTTTCTTAAAAGAAAGTGCCCAAAATTGTGAGATTTCAAAAATTGGTTTTCAGAATAATTGTAAGTTTCCGGTACAAAGAAAACTTACATATTTCCAAAATTGGAAAATTTCTAAAATATAAAAGTTTCCAAAATTGGAAAGTTTCCAAAGATGGGAAATTTTCACAATTATTATAAAAATTTAGAAACTAGGATATTTCAAAAGTTTGCGAAATTTCATGAGGATTTCCAAACTTAGAAATTCCTAAATCTAAAATTTATTATAATTGGAAAGTTTCCATAATTGAAAAAAATTTCCGAAATTGAGATCATGACAAAGTTTTCCACAAAATAATTATATGATTAAGTCGAACACTAACCGGCTCTGATACCACTGTTGGGACCGGGTGCATGTCGACAAGGATACGAGTTCATAAAATTCAAAATTTTTCGTGCAGCGGAAGAGTTTGCATAAAATAATTTTCCAAATTATCTTAACTTCGTATCTAGCATGCAACCTTATAGTGTGTTGACATAATCATAAAATAAAACTTTGTGGAAAAGTAAACTAATTTACCAAGTACCTCGCGTAACTCGAAGTAAGAGATGAGATCCAACCGTAGCGTCCCTTGGAAGCTCCGCCTCTATTCGCGTCCACGCCGAGTTCTCTCCGGGATGACTTCGCAAAGTCATGAGTTTTGTGCCGACGAGAACTACTAGATTCTCGGAAGGCACAACTAGAAGAACAAGAGAAAAACAATGGAAAACTAACAACGAAGTAACGGAATCGAATTCCGGGAAGAGAGGAGTCGCTATCCCGCTTCTTCTTCTTCTTGTTCGGGTTCTCCTTCTTCTTGAAACCTCACGGCAACTTCAAGGGGGGAACTTGTTTGGTGCGCCGGCCCTACACCTCTAGGGTGGGCGCCGGCCCTAGGCAAGAGAGGGAGAGGGAGAGGAAAAGAGAGATTAAGAGAGAGAGGGAGAGAATAATTAATCACTTAATTGGGAATAAGGGCTAGCCTTCGGTTCCTTTATATAGTAGCAACTCCTTTGCTAAGTCTCCCTCTAAACCGAATTAACGGAATTAACGGAATTAGTTATAAGAAATTTATCTTATAAATTTTCTTATTGCTTATTCCGTTTAAGCCGAGTCTTATTATAACTAATTTATAATAAAACAAATTCTTCTTCTCTTTAAATTATGGAATAAATTTTATAAGAAATTTATAAACTTTCTTATTATGAAAAAATCAATTCATAATTGATTTTATAAAATTAAAATAAACCAATTCATGGATTATTTTAACTTCCATAAAAAGAATAAATTTCTACAAATTTATTTATATAAATTTCTTTATTCAAATTTATTTATCCATAATTTATAAAACAAATCGCGCTCGATTTATTTTATTAATTAAACCAAAATTAATTGGTTTTCTCCTCTATTTTGGCCGGCCACCAAAGGGGGTTTTGGCACCCTCTTTGGCCGGCCAAACCAACCCGAACCGCCGTGAATTAAACTCATTTAATTCGCCCAAAAAGCCTTCAAAAGACTTAGCCATTTTTAGCTTCCATTGCGCCTCTGATAAATTCAGATTCGACTTATTTCTCTTGATCGGAAAATCTAATTTTCAACTCGTTTTAAATCCCTCGGATTACTCGTAGTGCGTGTGACTAAATAGGCTTTCGATTTATGTTGGCCGTCTATAATTAACCCATTAATTATAGAACGATCATGAGTGGCACCTAGTAGTACATCATGATCCTCAATTAATCGAAAGATCAACGGTTTGACCTCAGAAGAAATTATTCTGAAATCCTTCAGCAGCTCTAATGAATCGTGCCCCATTCCCTTCACCATCTTATACCCACTTGGTTCAGGACACGGTCTATGGTGTCAGTCCCCACTAGGCTGACTACGTCACACCTAGCCCAAGTTGTGTCTTTCTCGTCCTTTGGATTTCTAATTACTCTCATGTATTTTAGAGACTCTTACTCTAAACATGATATACTCTGGCCAGAGGTTTTGAGTAACAATCTGACGATAGGCCTGGTTATACATCTCCTCGCAAGGAGTAGTGAATCCTTTGTAGGCTGTTCAAACATCTTCGGGCACTTCGGCTTATACCCAATCATCCTGGGTCCACACCTCCTTGGAGATGTTTGCTTAAGATGTTAAAGTATAAGTCTCCATGACCAAGATGACTTGAACACCGCAAGTCAAAGGAACATCGCACTTAAGCCGCAGTAAGAACTTCATTGACATATCTACATGTAGATTCCCATATGAAGTCTTACAGCTAGTCACTCCAATGAACTAGTTCCCTTAACTAGCATCCATGTTTATCTCCGGACATACCAATGTCACTAGCCAGTGAGAATCAGCTGATTAGAGAATAACCCATGCTAGTCTCAACAGAATTGATAGTGTCCGTTTTTATCAATTCATCGACTAGGGATAATTTCAATACTTCACAATTGCATATTAGAGATAATCACTAGTTGTGATCCCATCACAAATTCTCTTATGCTGTGAGTTGTATTGCGGACATTCAGTAGATGAGTTTAAGATCTCAATCAAATACACAAAACATGTATACTCAAATAGTGAATTATCATTTATTAATATAAATGTTTACATCATAAAGCGATTGCCTTAGGACGCTTCTCTCATATCACTAACATTACCTTCCCTTATCTTGGATTTAATCCTTGAATAAAGAACTAGAAAGAACCTTCTTGACTCCAAACTTCTCCTTAGCCCTTGTAGCCTAGTAGAGAGCCTTGAGTCTTCATGATGGAGTCCTTGGTGGAAATTTTCCTAAGGGAAGAGCCCTTGTGGTTTTCGGCTAGAGCAAGGAGGAAGAGGAAAGGATGACTTGGGAAGAAGAGAAGCAAAATTGTAACTCCCATGCCACCTTTATACCATATTAAGGAGGGCAAGTGAAGTGTCATGGTGTCTCTTCCTTTTTTTTCTGGTGTCTCTTCCTTTGATGACTCTTCATTTTCCCTAAGCCTTAACCAAAATCCACTTCATCCTCTACTAGCACTCCCTTGCTAGGTGAATTGGTTTGTACATGCATGGTGGTACCATAGGTCCAAGGTTCAATCCTTGGTCCATGCACTTTATTTTTCTATTTTATTTTTTTTATTTTTATATTATTTTCGAAAATTCCCCAAAAATTCCCCCATGATCATGCTAATATTCCTAATTAAAACCCATTTATATTTATATTAAATTTCACCTAAAATCTACTAATAACGATGTTCTTAGAAAAGCCCATTAGTACTTAGCTTCTCAATTTAAATGAGAAATTTTGGATAACTAGGCTAAGGTTCGTACTAGTATCTCGAATCTCCTTCACAACTATTTAGCCATGATCAATATTTTAAAAAAAATATTGAGGAGATTTTCCGGGTCGTTATAGGTATAATAGCTTTTATGTTGTCTTTCGTGATTTAAGATTTGTTTGGGATCTATGTTGAGAAAATTATGGAATTAGGGCTCCTTATAGGTTTCGGCCAAGCACCATTTTAGGGCTTGGGATGATGTTAAACCCTCACTTATACTTCCTAATGCTTTCTCATTATAAAATAAGAATGAATTGTGAGTTGTGGAATTTTTGTAGCAGCCAAATCCGCTTATGAAGTTTCAGCCCCCTCCCATTTTCTTGGTTAGGATTAGATCTAACCCTCCAAGCATGCTTATTATGATTCCCTATGATACAATGGATGTTAATTGTGAGTTATACGAATTTTCCATGTCCTTATGATCCCTCTAGGGTTTCGGGCAAACCCTCTTTAGCATGCTATGAGTTAGATTTCTACTTAATTATGTTGTTAATGTTCTTCCCATCATATGATATGTAACATGTTGCTTGAATAAAGGGGGATTTTCACCCTCTAACTTTCGGCCAAGACCCATTTCATGCTAGGAATTAGGGTTAGCCCCAATCATGTGTTCTAATGGCTTCCTATGGCATTGTATGTATTGTATGGGCGTCACTTTAGTTATGGTACCTCACAAGTTACTTGAATAATGCGTCTTTCATTTACAAACATTCGGCCAAGCACCTATGTCTAAGGTTTGGGTTAGGCTAAGGTTTCAAGTGTACTTGATTATGGCTCATTATTATGTAAATATATGTTCAAGTATGTTGTATGAATTTTATGGTGCCTAAACCCTAACCTTATGTGCTATGCATCACGACCTTGTTTGCTTATGTTATGTGCCATGTTTTAGTAGGTTTTATTCATGGATGTTTTAAACCATATACCATGAACACATGTGTTGTGAAGTATGCATCAAATTTATGTAGAATTATGCATGCATTATGTTAAATGCCTTGAACACATGTATTATGATATATATATTATGGTTATGTAGACCAATACATATTTTATGTTGAATGTCATGAACCTATGTAGTATGTGTCATATTCATATGGATCCTACCCATGCATGATTTATGATAGATACCATGATCATGTATGCTATGTGATATATACCATGTATGTAAAAACTTATCTATGCATGCTTACCTTATGTACCATGATCATGCATGATTTATGAACTAAGATGATGTTTATGCCTTTAAGGCATAATTATGTATGTATGTCATGCCTTATGAATTAAGATGATGTTCATGCCTCTAAGGCATAATGATGTGTGCATGACATACCTTATGAATCAAGTCTATGTTTGTGCCTTTAAGGCATAATGATGTTATGCATTAACTATGAATGATGAAATGCTAAGTATGCTTTATACCATGCTTCATATATTAAGATCATGTTTATGTCTTTAATTATGTTATGTAAGTTCTATGAATGATAAAATGCCAAGAGCATTTCTTATGATGTAAAAAGAAGCATGTGAAGCTATTTTACTTTATGGATGGGGTTGTACCGGACCTAGGTAAGGTCCAAGGGATGGGCTCCTTAGAAAGCCTCGGTTCTAGGACTACCGTAGTTGTCCAACAGGGATGGGCTGCTTAGAAAGCCTCGGTTCTGGACTAGCATAGCTGTCCCTAGGCTGAAGGTAGCCTAGTACCCTAGTAGGTCGAGACTAGCTACCTCACATTTACTTAGAGATGCGCGCAAATGATGGATGTATGTGGTACAAGCCGGGCCCCCCCTTGATGTTGAGATTTATGTTTAAGTACTTATAATTATGATTTTCAAATAAGCATCCTTATGTTATGTGCATTTAACTCATGCTAATCATTTTATGCACTTATCTCTCATGTTATGCATCTATTCCAAGTCAAGTATTTTATATGCTTATGTTTTATGTCAAGAACTTTTTTATGTTAAGTATTTTATGTGCTTATTGTTGGATCGAGAGAACCGATAGAGGGGGGTGAATATCGGAAAACGTTCGGATTTAAATTTAAGAGAAATTGCATGGCGGAAATTAAAACACAACACACGCAAACACAATTATTTTTACTTGGTTCGGAGCCTAGGTCGTCTCCTACTCCAAGGCCCACGGTCGTTGACCGTTTACTTTGGGCAATTCTATATGAGGCGCAAAAATAGTTTACACAAATGGATTACAATAATAGTGTAATAAGCACAGAATTAAAATATTGCTCTTTTATTACTGACGTCCGAGGTAGATCGACATTTCGGAGCGGAGGGACGTCGTCGGCTCGAGTTGGGAAGTTTCCGGAGCAGAGACGGGAGCAGAAGAGCGTCGAAGCATTGAATGAATTGATGCTTTGATGCTTGGGGTTGAGGGCCCTTTATATAGCCCTGGGGGCGCCCGGAACGTCGGGGGCGCCCCCCCCCACGTGTCATCCGATCCGCCTCGGTCTCGGTCAGCGTCTAATCCCTTTACCTTCGGGATCCGCTTTGATCGGGGCACCCGGAGCGCTCGGGGCGCCCATATTGACCGGGTCAAACTTCCATCGGTTGGCTTCGAGGGGAGCTGCATCGCTACTTGGCGCTGGGGGCGCCCGGGATGCTGGGGGCACCGGGAGCGCTGGGGGCGCCCGGAGCGCTGGGGGTGCTCGGGAGTATCGGGGGCGCCCGGGAGCACGGGGGCACCCGGGAGTTGAGCTGTCGAACCCTGCTCTTGTTTTATGTGTTTTGTGTTCACCTTGGGGGCGCCCGGGATACTCCGGGCGCCCTGGTCAGCTGTTACCTCACTTCTTTGAGGCTCTCTGAGCTGCAGACACTCATTCCTTCGGTCCTGCATCCAGGGTTAGTCCAAAACACCATAAAACAATAAAATATTAGATTATACAGCCTTAGCTGTCTTGGTTCTGACTTTGGGCTTCCAAAATGGAACCCTAGGTCGAACCGACGCCTACTGTTCCCTCGACGGGGAACGCGTCCTCACCTACTCCTCTCGGGAGAATGTACCTGATGCCAACCGTTCCTCTGGTTGGACATTTGCCTCGCGGTCCTTCGCCAGATCTTGGATGCTGAGCTGTCCTTCGCCCGGTGCCTAGCATTCCTTCGCTAGGGCTTAAGTCCCAGGCTATCCTTCGCCTGGCGCCTAGCAGTCCTTCGCTAGGGCTTCTTACCCTGTCATTCCTTCGCCAGTGCCTAGCAGTCCTTCACTAGGACTTTGTATCCTGGCATTCCTTCGTCAGGTGCCTAGCAGCCCTTCGCTAGGACATTGTTTCCTGGCAGTCGTTTGCCAGGTGCCTAGCAGCCCTTCGCTAGGACTTTGTTTCCTGGTAGTCGTTTGCCAGGTGCCTAGCAGCCCTTCGCTAGGACTTTTCTTGCACACTCAAGTAAAATTGTTAGATAATAAATTAAACTTAACTTTGAATCCTTTGCCAATATCAAAACAAGGTTCGATATGATACTTCCTGCACCAACAATCTCCCCCTTTTTGATTTATGGCAACATAATTCAAAGTTAAGTAAAAACTTATAACAGTTAAGACCATAAGGTAAACAATGAAGTATAACTGTTTATGAATAGAATAAATGTAGAGTTGGAAAAAATTTCTTTATTTTTCATACTCCCCCTAAAACCCTGACTACTTGTGTTATAACACACTTAAAACACTTAACTTTGACCTTTCCTCCCCCTTTGACATATATCAAAAACATACATGGGTGACCAAGGTTTCTAATAGAGAGTTTAGAGTTTTACCAAAAATAAGTTTTTGACTAAGTGTTTTTAAAAAAAGGGTGAAAGCATTTGTATCAACAACTTTTTACACTTAGACAATTTTTCATTTTGAAAAGCAAGCCTAAGTTTTGAAAAAAAACTGTTACTTACAAGGATTTGCAAAAAGAATTCTACTAAAAATTTACTTAGGCGAAATTGTGAAGCCAAATTTCAACTTTGAGAATTGGGAAACATTTGTCAAAATTTTTAAACAGTTTTTGCTCAGACAAATTTTGTTTACTAAGAACAATTTTACTTAGAAAAAAACATGTACTTAAAAAAATTTGAGAACACTTAGAAATACTTAGAAAATTTTGAAGCACTAGAAATACTTGAAAGCACTTGAAGTAGTTTGAAATTTTACTTAGCACTTAAAAACAATTTGAAGTACTTAAAAACTTTTGCTTTGCTTTTTGAAAAAGAGATAGAGGTTAAATATAGAAAATTTTCTCTCTTTTTCGTGCTCTCCCCCTTGGCTATGTATATCAATAAGGAAATATATTTTGAAATATGTTTTTAAAAAAAATTGTGTATCAAAGCCTATTAGTAAAAAAATACTTAGTATAACTCTTGAAGGCATTGCCAAAAGCTATAAATTGCACCAACAAAACTCCACTTTGAAAGAAAAAAATTTGTATTTGTAGGCAAGTCTTTTGGAAAATTCATACACTTAGAGCACTATTGCCTTGAAAAATATTAGTACTTTTGAAAAAATATTATACATTTTTGGAAGATATAAGTACTTTTAAACATAATATTTTGAGAAAAATTTAATGTTATTTTGAAAACATAATATTTTGCTCGACTAGGTTTCTTTTCCAGTCTGACACAATCCTAGGAACCCTTGTTAACTACAAGGATATTTTCCTAAGAGTCCTGGGAAATCTCAAGACTCAAGCAAATATTATTTCAAAAATGATTTTATAAGCCATAAAAACATTTTAAAATAATAATGTTTTGTAAGACAGTTTTGAAAATATAGTGTATGGAAACATATTATTTAGAAATATTTAATAACTCTTTTAATTTGACCTCCCCCTAGACTTGACACAGTCCTTGGAAGCTTGTTGACCATAAGTATTCTTCCTCTGAGTTCTTAGGGTTTAGTTCAGATCAAAAGAATTGTTTAATTATTTCAAAAATGATCGCCAAAGAAAATACTTGTTAGAAATAATTTCTTTTGGTTCAGCCTCCCCTTAAATTTGACACATCCTAGGAATCCTTGTAGATTATGAAGTGGACCTTCCTCTGTGTCTTTAGAGTTTACCAATATCAAAAGAAGCAATTTTGAACAACCTTCTGAGTATGATATCTTTTTGAAAACTCAATTTGGAATAATAACACAGTTTTCGAAAAAGATATTTTGAAATGATAATAATTCTTCAAAGAGATAGTAATATACCAAGATTTTTGAATCAATTTTTGAAAACCTTATTTTGAGATGATAATAAGTTTTAGAGCATGAGGTTTTTGAAAAATCTGAACTTTTCGAAAAAGATTAAGAATAACTCCCCCTATATCCGACACAACCTAACTTTTATCTAAGTTCCTTAAGGGATTTCAGTGTTGACTCAGTTGACTATGTTTGACCAATTGACTTTTAAGATGAGTCTATTGTGATATTTAACATGAAAGTTGAAAAAAAATAGAGATGAAAAGTATGGTACAGTAAACTGAATTAATTTGAAAAATAGATATTTATGCTTTTAGGTCCTAGATGTCTCACCCAGTTTTACATGGTCAAACATGTTAACCTTATGGGTTGTGTGATACAAATATTTAATTTTGAAAAAATGGTTAATTAAACCTTATTTTAAAAAGTTAAATTTGATTTTTAAGAAAATTAAAATTTAGAGGGTTAAGTTTGTTCAGTTAAATTAAATTTGAATTTTAAATTTGATTTAATTGAATTAATTTGAATTTGATTTAATTGAGTTAATTAAGATTTAATTGATTTAATTAAGATTTAATTGATTTTAATTGATTTAATTAAGATTTAATTTATTTTAATTGATTTAATTATGATTTAATTGGATTTAATTGATTTAATTAAGATTTAATTGGATTTAATTGATTTAATTAAGATTTAATTGGATTTAATTGATTTAATTAAGATATAATTGGATTTAATTGACTTAATTAAGATTTAATTGATTTAATTAAGATTTAATTGGTTAGGTTGGATTCATCTTATAGATCCTAAGCATCTCACCCATTTCTAAGTGACAAAACAGGATATCCTTAACTGTTTTGTGAGATGCATTCAATTTTATCATTAAATTTAAATTAAAAGCTATGATTTGATTGAAGCTTGTGTTAGATTCAAGTTTAACAAACGACAATTTGAAAGTAAGTTTCAATAATTGGCTTCCAGGTCTTGGCGAGGCACAGAGGCTTTCTTTGGCTATAGCCTTATTTGATCAACAACCCTTTCCTAGACAAAGCCTTTTAAAGAAATTTCATTTTCAAATTGCTTTCTGAGAAACTTTGGTCTAACTAGCTTAGGATTCGGAGAGGTAGCTTCGGCTAGTTCCACCGGAATAAAAAGACCAAATAGGGTACTCCTTACCCTACTTGACTCCTTAGTCAGGTTTCCCTAACGTACTATCATCAATCCTTGTCCTAATACTAGGTTTTTCAAGTTTCAATTAATCAGGTCCTTATCTAACCATTTCTAGTCCTAAATCTAAGCATAATAAGGTTGCAAAAGAAAATAAACAAGCAAACATACAATTAAAGCAAACAAGAAAGAAATGATCTAAGTTACATCATAATCGAAATAATACTCGGGTTTTTTAAAGTCAGCAAGGTTGGGAACTAAGTTTTCTAACATATTAGCCTTAACTAATTTATATAAATTAATTACGTTCTTTGAGGTAAATATTAGTTTTTAAATACTGTAAATTTACCTTTTGATTCCCGGTTGGGAATCTCCCCCTTGATACTTGTCGTCTTTCTTTTTTGTTTCTTTACCATCTTGTAGTGAACATGAGCTAATCGGAACAGTTTGGTTGGATCTCCTTCTTTGTCGTCAAATTCTGAGTCTGAGTTGGACTCGGGTAATTGTTGAGGCCTCTTTTGCAGTTCTCTTGGAGTTTTCCCTGCAATAGAAACAATACCTTCCTCAACCATTGCAATATCAGCTTGATTATTTAACCTTAATTCAGAAAACGATTCAAAATTAGTTACCGATTTTGTCTGAGAAAACTCGTCATTTGACTCTGGTTCGATTTCGACATCGGGTGTCGAATCAATCTCAGCTACTTGTTCTTGAGCTTCTAAGATCTCAACATCAGAGCTCTCTTCGTGTAGATTGATTAGCTTTTCCCACATCTCCTTGGCACAGTTGAAGGATCCGACCCGCTTCAATTCTTCTTTGGTCAGGCCGCATTGTAAAATTGTTGTTGCCCTGGCATCAGTCTCGATCTTCCTCAGAGTTGGTTCATCCAATTTGTCCCAAGTTATCGATCTTTCATCTTCTGTGGGGAATGTGAACCACGTTTGGATGATCCGACATATGTCCATGTGGGCCTTCAGAAGGGACTCCATTTGACTTCTCCAAAAGTTGAAGTTTTTGCCGGAGAAAAGTGGTGGACGGACACTGTTCCATTCTTGATTGGCCATTTAAAATGATAAATCTTGCACACAAAAAAATAGAAATGTACCAAGACATAGTCTTGGATTAGTAGTGCGGGAGAAGGAAAAAAGTAGCCAAAAAAAATATTGCATGAATTTCGAGACAGAATAATAATAAAATAATAAAAATAATTTATGACAAGTTTTTTAAAATGTTGATTTTGTCAATTCTGATTAATACTGAAAAAGTAAGAATTTAATGTTTGAGAAAAAAATTTGCTCGAATTAAAGTAGCATGAATTTCGAAAAAAATATTAAAATAATAATAAAAAAAAGTTTATAACAAATTTTCAAAAATTGTTCGTTTTATAAATTCTGACTTGTGGTGAAAAAATAAGAATTCAAAATTGAAAAAGGTGTAAATCCAGTGGTGTTGATTAACCAAGTGGCGAAAAAATAAGAATTCAAAATTGATTCTATTTTAAATACACCTACAGATATTATTTATTTGAAAATAAAAAGCGAGACTAATCGAGTGGTGTTGATTAACAAAAAAAAGAAATAAAATGAAAAGAATTTCGTAAATCTAAAAAACTCTCAAATTGGTGGTTGCACCAAATTTGAGCTTCCCCGCTTTGATACCACTTGTTGGATCGAGAGAACCAATAGAGGGGGGGTGAATATCGGAAAACGTTCGGATTTAAATTTAAGAGAAATTGCACAGCAGAAATTAAAATACAACACACGCAAACACAATTATTTTTACATGGTTCAGACCCTAGGTCGACTCCTACTCCAAGGCCCACGGTCATTGACCGTTTACTTTGGGTAATTCTATATGAGGCGCAAAAATAGTTTACACAAATGGATTACAATAATAGTGTAATAAGCACAGAATTAAAATATTGCTCTTTTGTTATCGACGTCCGAGGTAGATCGACTTTTTGGAGTGGAGGGACGTCGTCGGCTCGAGTTGGGAAATTTCCGGAGTAGAGTGCGGGAGCAGAAGAGCGTCGAAGCGTTGAATGAATTGATGCTTTGAAGCTTGGGGTCGAGGGCCCTTTATATAGCCCTGGGGGCGCCCGGAACGACGGGGGTGCCCCCCCCACGTGTCATCCGATCCGCCTCGGTCTCGGTCAGCGGCCAATGCCTTTACTTTCGGGATCCGCTTTGACCGGGGCACCCGGAGCGCTCGGGGTGCCCGTATTGACCGGGTCAAACTTCCATCGGTTGGCTTCGAGGGGAGCTACTTCGGTACTTGGCGCTGGGGGAGCCCGGGACGCTGGGGGCGCCCGGGAGCACGGGGGCGCCCGGGAGTTGAGCTGTCGAGGCCTGCTCTTGTTTTATGTATTTTGTGTTCACCTTGGGGGCGCTCGGGATACTCCGGGCGCCCTGGTCAGCTGTTACCTCACTCCTTTGAGGCTCTCTGAGCTGCAGACACTCATTCCTTCGGTCCTACATCCAAGGATAGTCCAAAACACCATAAAACAATAAAATATTAGATTATACAGCCTTAGCTGTCTTGGTTCTGACTTTGGGCTTCCAAAATGGAACCCTAGGTCGAACCGACGCCTACTGTTCCCTTGACGGGGAACGCGTCCTCACCTACTCCTCTCGGGAGAATGTACCTGATGCCAACCGTTCCTCTGGTTGGACTTTTGCCTCGCGATCCTTCGCCAGATCTTGGATGCTGATCTATCCTTCGCCCGGTGCCTAGCATTCCTTCGCTAGGGCTTCAGTCCCAGGCTGTCCTTCGCCTGGCACCTAGCAGTCCTTCGCTAGGGCTTCTTGTAACACCCAATAATTTCCTGGTATTATTAGGGATTTTTAGGAATTTTTCTAGCATTTTTTGGAATATTATAGCATTTTTTCGGAATGAAATTAGAAAAAAAAAATTAAAGGGGGTCGGGTGGGGATCGATCTCGCGACCACGGGAGAAGCAATGCCTTAGCGAATCCAAGGAACCAACTGGGCTAGGGTATCAAGCACAAAAAAAGATGAAGCGAAATAATATTATAGTTGATTTAGCCTGTTTCATGAGGAGGTATTAAACTTTCACTTAAGTTGTGTTAAGACCCCTCCTAGGGTTTCGGGAGGCCACGCGAGCAAAGGAGAGGGGGCTGCGAAAACAGGGAAAAGGGGGGGGGGGTTTCTTCCTCCTTCTTCTTCCTCTTGAAGTAGAAGACCTAGGGCTTCTTCCTTAGGGCCAAGGGTGAAGTTTTCTTGCAAAGGAAGAGGAAAAGAGCCTTACACTAGAAATTTCGAGATACTTAGTGAGTTTTCTTCAAAAAAAAGGGTAAGTAAATCACTCACCTGCAATAGGAGTAGCTTCGCATGTAGTTTCCTTGTTGTAGAACCTTGATTTTGTGATTTATGTGCATGTTTGGAGAATAGTGTTTATTGTGTGATTAAGTTTCTCAAGAATACATGTTTTTAATCATAGAACTTGAATTAGAATGGATTTTTATATATGTGACCTAAGTATGGAAGACCAAGTTCTTGAAAAGTCCCAAAATTGAGTTTTGGGTTAAGGGCACGCAAGGTGCTCGATGAAAGTTCCAAGTGAGAAGGGTAAGGTTTGGTAGTGCAAAGATTTATGTAAAAAGAAAGATAGCTTGATAAGTATAAGCATTATGAATAAGAAAGTATTTTACTTTTGTAAAGTGACATGTACCGGGCAAAAGAGAGGCCCACAGAAAGATAGAAAGAAGCTCTAATAGGTTGCGGTGGCTAGCTACCCCGAAACCTATTAGGGATGCGCGCATTGGTACATTGATACCATGGTACAGTGTCAAGGCCTGAGAAAGTTGATTATTATTTTGAAGTATATGAGTATATGAAAGTGTTTCAATTTCCTAAAGTGCATGTTTTGTTATGTATGATAACATGGTTATGTTATAAGCATGTTAAAGGAAAAGAGCAAAGAAGTTGTGTTTTAAAGTATGGAAATGTATCATTAGTAAGTTTCAAAAGAAATTATGAGCATGTTAGATTTGCCAATGTTTTAGTGCTAGTAAATGTTTTCAAGTATGATTGAGCATGCTAAGTATATGAAAGTTTCCATGTGTAAGTATTTCAAAGTGCATGTGTTTTGAAGCAAGCATTATTTGAAAAGAGCATGTTTATCCCTTATCGTCGGATTTGTGAGTTAGGATTTACTTACTAAGCATTTTGCTTATTAGTTGCATTTCCTTCTATTGCAGACAAAGGTAAAGAAAAAGCATAAGTTAAGGAGGCGAAGGGACTTGCATTGATGTTCAGTGGCGGCGGAACCGTGGAAGAGATCATTGGGCTAAGTCTTGTAGAACATGTTTTTTGGTGTTTCGAAATGGTAGAATGAATGACTTTGTTTAAACCTTGCAAGATACAAAATTTGGTACAAACTCTAGTCTAAAGTTCACATAGATTTTGATAGCTTATTTACTTCCTCAAAAGTCCTAATTTCAAGTTTATGAAGTTGTTTTGATTGGCTAAAATGTTTAGAAAACTAGTATAGAGTATAGAAATGGTATTATGTCTTTGTATGGCTTGAAAGTATATGTTTTGTGGATGGATGGAGATGAGTTTCAGGTCTGAAATGCAAGTTTTCAGGCGTGCCAGTCGACTGGTACAGGACCAGTCGACTGCCCTATCGAATAGTAGCTTCTGTTCGATGCACCAGTTGACTGCCAAGAGGCCAGTCGACTGGTACCATTGAAAAGAAAGTGGTATAGAGCAGTTGGTTAGTACTTTTGTGTTACAACTAAGAGGTCTAGGCGTCAAATCCTTGCAAAGCAAATTAAATGAAAGTTGTTTTGTTTTTTTTTGAAAAAAAAGAGAAGGAAGAAAAAAAAAAGAAAAAAAAATTCATAGCAAGTTAAAGGAAGTCCAGTAGTTATAACCTAAGGCAATGAATAAGGTAAAGTTAAGGATAAGTGAATGTGGCGCCGCCTTAAGGAAGAGAGAGAGAAGTTGAGAAGACGGGTCGTCACACTTCTTACCCTGGCATTCCTTTGCCAGTGCCTAGCAGTCCTTCGCTAGGACTTTGTATCCTGGCATACCTTCGCCAGGTGCCTAGCAGCCCTTCGCTAGGACTTTGTTTCCTGACAGTCCTTCACCAGGTGCCTAGCAGCCCTTCGCTAGGACTTTGTTTCCTGGCAGTCTTTCGCCAGGTGCCTAGCAGCCCTTCGCTAGGACTTTTCCTGCACACTCAAGTAACATTGTTAGATAACAAATTAAACTTAACTTTGAATCCTTTGCCAATATCAAAACAAGGTTCGATATGATGCTTCCTGCACCAACACTTATATTTTATGTCAAGTACTTCTTATGCCATGAGCTCTATGCACTTTCATTACATGTTAAGCAGTTCTATATGATTATTTGTTTTCATGTACATCTATATGCCTCCTCATGTCAAATGCTTTATGAATACCTTCTCATGATATGCTTTTGTTTTATGTTACACTCTCTATGTTATGCCCTTTCCATTGACTATATGTGATGTATGATTTTAGCTAGTTAGTAGGAAAGGGTCTTACTAAGCCTATGTGCTTATAAGTTTTATTTTCTTATACCACAGATCAAGCAAGAGGATACTAAGCTAAGGGATGTAGTAGGAGGGGCAAGTGTGTGTGTGGCAGTGACATGGCAAAAGAAAAAGAAAAAGATCATATTACTCGTAATTGTCATATGTCTTATGTTTTGCATTGTCATCTTTAGTTTTCATGCTATACTTTATGATGGTTTTCCTAAAGAACAACTTACTAGCAAAATTTTATTACTTATGTTGCTTATGAACAACTTATGTTGATTTCTATATCGTGCTTTATTGCTATACTTATCATTGCTAAATTATGATGTTAACATGCTATACCATGATGTGTTCGTTTAGAACAATATGATGGCTTTAAGCTTGATGGTAGGATAAGTTATGTTCAATGCAAGCATGTTCAAGAATGTTATGTCTCACATGCTATGTCTTACTTTTTTTTTATGTTACGACAATGCTAAGTTTACCAAGTAACTGTTGGGACCGGGTGCATGTTGACATGGATACGGGTTCGTAATTTTAAAAGTTAATTACATGCAGCGGAAGGTTTAGCATAAATAATTTCTCAAATTATTTCAACCACGTATCTAGCATGCAACCTTATATTGAGTAGACATGATCATAAATTAAAATTTTACAGAAAGTAAACTAATTTACTTGATACCTCACGTAACTCGATGTAAGGGACGAGATCCAACCGTAGCGTCCCTTGGAAGCTCCGCCTCTATTCGCGTCCACGCCGAGTTTTCTTCGGGATGACTTCGCAAAGCCATGAGATTCGTGCCGACAAGAACTACTAGATTCTCCAAAGGCACGACAAGAATATCAAGAGAGAGAGATGGAAACTAACCACCAAACGAAAAACGGAATCAAGATTCCGGGAGGAAGGAAGGAGTCGCGCCCCGCTTCTTCTTCTTCTTTGGCACCTTCTTGGTGGAGGTGGCTCACGGCAAAGGAGGTGAGGGCAGCCGGCCCTAGAAGAGGGAGAGGGTAGACGGCCCTAGATGAGGGAGAGGGAGAGAAGGAGAGGAAGAGAGGCTAGGCAAGAATCCTTGATCACTAGAATTGATTTCCAAGCCTTGCCTTTGCACCTTTATATAGTAGCCTCTTTATCGCCAAGTCTCCTTTTTAACGGAATAAATTTTTCATAAGAAATTTATCTTATAAATTTTTCTATGAATTATTCCATTATGCCAAGTTTTTATTATAACTTAATTTATAATAAAAACAACCATGTCTCCCCTTTTATTATGGAATAAATTTTACAAGAAATTTATCTTATAAATTTCTTATGAATTATTCCGTTATGCCAAGTTTTTATTATAACTTAATTTATAATAAAAACAACCATGTCTCCCCTTTTATTATGGAATAAATTTTTACAAGAAATCTATCTTATAAATTTTTCTTATCATGGAAAAATCAATTCATAATTGATTTTATAAAATAAAATAAACCAATCTATGGTTCATTTTAATTTCCATAAAAAGAATAAATTTCTATAAATTTTCTTATCATGGTAAATCAATCCATTATTGATTTTATAAAATAAAATAAACCAATCCAAGGTTTATTTTAATTTCCATGAAAATAAATTTCTTTATATAAATTTCTTTATCCATAATTTTATAAAACAAACCACGCGCGGTTTATTTTAAAATTTGAACCAAACAATTTGGTTCTCCCTCTTATTGTGGCCGGCCAAACCAAAGAGGGTGGGGACCCTCTTTGGCCGGCCAAACCAATGCCGTAACCGTAAGAATTAAACTCATTTAATTCGTCTAATAAGTCTTCAAAAGACTTAACCATTTTATGCTTCCGATGCGTCTCTGAAAAATTAAGATTCGACTTATCTCTCTTGATCGGAAAATCTAATTTTCAACTCGTTTTAAATCCCTCGGATTACTTGTAGTGCATGTGACTAAATAGGCTTTCGATTTATGCTGGTCGTCTATAATTCATCAATTATAGAACGATCTTGAGTGGCACCTTGTAGTACATCATGATCCCAAATTAATCGAAAGATCAACGGTTGACCTCAGAAATTATTCTGAAACCCTTCAGCAGCTCTAATGAATCGTGCCTCATTCCCTTCACCATCTTATACCCACTTGGTTCAGGACATGGTCTATATGTGTCAGTCCCCAATAGGCTGACTACGTCACACCTAGCCCAAGTAATGTCTTTCTCGTCCAACGGATTCTAATTACTCTCATGTATTTCAGAGACTCATACTCTGAATATGTCATGCTCTAGCCAGAGGCTTTGAGTAACAATCCGACGATAGGCCTTGGGTATACATCCCCTCGCAAGAAGTGGTGAATCCTTTGTAGGCTGTTCAAACATCTTCGGGCACTTCGGCTTATACCCAACCATCCAGGGTCCACACCTCCTTGGAGATGCTTGCTTAAGATGTTAAAGTATAAGTCTCCATGACCAAGATGACTTGAACACCGCAAGTCAAAGGAACATCGCACTTAAGCTATAGTAAGAACTTCACTGACATGTCTATATGTAGACTACCATGTGAAGTTTTACAACCAGTCACTCCAATGAACTAGTTCCCTTAACTAACATTCATGTTTATCTCCGGACATCCGAATGTCACCAGCCAATGAGAATCAGCTGATTAGAGAATAACCCATGCTAGTCTCAACAGAATTGATAGTGTCTTTATTTATCAATTCATCGACTAGGGACAATTTCAATACTTCACAATTGCGCATGTAGAGATAATCACTAGTTGTGAATTCATCACAAATTCTCTCATGCTGTGAATTGTATTGTGGACATTCGGTAAATGAGTTTAAGATCTCAATCAAATACATGAACATGTATACTCAAATAGTGAATATTCATTTATTAAAGTAAATGATTACAATCATAAGGCGGATTGCCTTAGGACACTTCTCTCATATTACTAACAAACTCCCACTTGGCCTAATGCCAATCGCTAGGGTATCCATTACCACAGGCTCTAACATGACCCTCAAACTTACTTTGAGGCAAGGCCTTAGTTAAAGGATCCGCTAAATTCCTTTTAGTGAGAATTTTCTCAATTTGTATATCATTCCTACTTATAATCTCTTTGATCATATGATAGCGGCGAAGCACATGTTTGGATCGCTGATGAGACCTTGGTTCCTTTGCTTGTGCAATGGCTCCATTGTTGTCGCAGTAAACCGACACTGCTTCATCAATGGTTGGAACCACACCAAGTTCGGAGACAAACTTATTGATCCAGACTGCTTCCTTTGCTACTTCAGAAGCTACGATATATTCCGCATCCGTGGTAGAATCCGCTACGGAGTCTTGTTTGGAACTCTTCCAACTTATTACGCCTCCATTCAAAGTAAATACGTATCCAGACTTAGATTTGGAGTCATCCTTATCTGCCTTGAAATTGGCATCTGTATACCCACGTATTACCATATCTCCTTCTCCATATATTAGGAACACATCCTTAGTTCTTCTTAAGTACTTAAGGATTGTCTTGACAGCCGCCCAATGATCCATTCCTGGATTAGACTGGTATCTGCTCGTGACGCTCAGAGCATACGATACATCGGGCCTAGTACATGTAACGCCCCAAAATTCCCATTTTTAGTTCTTAAAGTCCTTAGAACTATTTAAAAATAGTTTAGAAATATTCTCGATATTTTTAGGAATTTTTAGAATATTTTTATGGAATTTTCCGAGTCCGTTTAGTATTTTTAAACAAGGAAAAACGTTAAAGGGCAGCAGGGGGTTCGAACCCGCAACCACCGGAGGAGCAAGCGCGCGCGTGACCGGCTGGGCTAGGGTATCAAGCACAACAGAAGATGGAGAGAAATATATTTATAGAGTAGTTACGCTTTTCATAAAGATAGTATAAATAGATGATTAAAGAGAGGAAATTAGAATTTTGGGTTTCTCTTCCTCACCCTAGCCGCGCGACGCCCAAACCCTCACGCCGACCTCTCTTCCTCCTCCCTTGGGTGAAAACCACACCAAGCACCAAGACCTCCTCTCCTCTTCCAAGGGGCGCCGGCCAAGAGGGAACCAAGGAGACGGAGCGTTTCGTCCGTCTCGACGAGAAGAACACGTAGGCGCGGACGGTTCGTAGAGATTTCAAGCTTCTCCCGAGCCCTAGACGTCAATTTTGGTTGTAAGTTCAAGGAAACCAATGTAAGTACTGCTCACCTACAGTAAGAGGCGGTTTTCCGCAAACGTTTTCCGTCAGAAAGTTAAAAATGCAAAGTTTGCTTTAGTTTATGATCTTGCATGTATTTCTAGTTTAATTCGTGCTTGTATAAGTTGATTAATTACCCTATATGAGTTAGGGTCTAAGAAAAAGCTATGAGAAAAGAAAAGAGAAGATAAAGATAAGAAAAGAAAAGGCCAAGGCCTTAAGAAATCCCCCAAAAGTCAAGACTTAGGATTTGGGCACACAAGGTGCTCGTTAAAATGCCAAGGCATTTAAAGATAAGAAAGAAAAGAAAGAAAAACTATTTTATTTTCTAAGACCAGTACCCAGCGTCCAAGGGCGTCGTTAAAGAAATCCAGGTGTCCAATTCCAAGGTCTTGGCTCTGGTAGACCAAGGTCTGCTCTATTAGGATTGGTGGCTCGCTACCCCAACCTTTTAGGGAACGCACATAAGATGGTACTTACGTCTTCAATGGATCCAAGTGATTAGTATTTTCAAGTATATGCTTTAGCAAAGTTTTTCTAAAGTTTAAGAAAGTTTTCTAAATGTTAAAGGAAGATTTAAAGTTAAAGAATTGCTAAAGTTTCAAGTTAAGCCAAGAAAAGTGAGTTAAGATTTATTAATGCTTGAGTATGCATGTTTTCGAGTTATACATGTTCTTAGTGTTTCTTTCAATCATATAAGTATCTCATGTGATTTCATATTGTTCAAGAAGCATGTTTGCACATTTCGAGATTTTGTGAGCTAGATAGTACTTACTAAGCTTTATGCTTATAGATGCATTTCCTCTTACTGTAGGTAAAGGTAAAGACAAGCAATTCTGAAGGAAGGCGACAAGGCGATGCTGAGCGACGTGTGTGTGGTGGCTGATTTTGGAGAGATCCTTGAGACGAGACAATTTAGTTATTTGAATTACAATGTTTAAGTTTATTCAAATTCCAAGTTATTGCTTTATGGAGTTTAGCGAACATTTAAGCTTTGGATAGTTTTACATGCTCAATTTCTTAGAGTAAAGATTCCATGTCATTTCATTTAGCATACATATCCTTATGATTGCATTGGATGAGTAGAAGTGTGAGTAGATTGGAATATTGATACTTTGTTGGAGATATTGATGCATGTGCCATGATAGTACTAGTTCCCCTTTGAATCAAGTTTTATTGCTTAAATATGTTTAGAAAAGTTGCATTCACATTTCATAATGCTTTAGCAAGGTTATAGAACATGTATTTGGTGTTATGAATGCATAGGAGTCAAGATTGGTACAAACTCTAAGGTTAAGTTCATATAAACTTGAATAGCTTATTTACTTCAACAAAAGTTCTAATTTCGAGTTTATGAAGTTGTTTTGATTGGCTAAAATGTTTAGGAAACTAGTATAGAGTATAGAAATGGTGTTGTGTCTTGTTATGGCTTGAAACTATATGTTTAGTGGGCTTTTGGAAACTAAGTTTCGAATCTGAATTTTTAGTTTTCAGGCGTGCCAGTCGACTGGTTCAGAACCAGTCGACTGCCCTATCGAACAGTAGCTTCTGTCCGATACACCAGTCGACTGCCAAGAGGCCAGTCGACTGGTGCCGCGCCCACAAACTTTCTGAGGCCGATACTAGTCGACTGGTCAGATCGCAGTCGACTGGTACCATTGCAGAAAAGTCCTATAGATGTAAAGAAGTGTGCCATGGTATCATGCATGACTATTAGAGTTAGTATATCATAGATAGATTTAAATTGAGAAGAAAAAAAAAGATTTCCGCATTCCTAGTTGTGCATTAGAGTCGAGAAGTAGATAGAGTAATGATCCGTCTAAGGCAGAGAAGGCGGGTCGCTACAGGTGGTATCAGAGCAGTTTCCATTCTCCAGCATCACACACACATCAGCATCAACCTTGCCGTCTTCAAGTAAGAAAGCTTTAAGTTTCAGTTTTTTCTATTGCCCCTTTATTTAATTGCAGTATAGAGAAATGCTTAAGTACTACTCACATGTGCATAGAACAAGGAAGCAAGTTTAATCCCTTAGTATCACGGAATCATGTTTAATCCCTAGAATGGACATTAGGATACTAAGTAAGAAGATAAGTTTGTACCTAGAGAAGTTGTAGTGATTTCTTGTTCCCTTATACATTATTAGATGGCAAGAAGAGGCCGAGCTCCTAATGCAAGGAACGGAACCCCAGTTCAAGATAACAATGAGCCTGGCACAGAACAGCCAGACCTGATGGCAGTCATTGCTCAAATGCAAGCTCAGATGGCAGAACAACAGAAGACCATCGCCACACTTATTGCAAATCAGCACCCAACGCCCCCTACACCACCCACAGCAGGAGTGGGAACTCCAGTAGTGGCTGAAGTTCCACCAGTCCCACAGGAGACCCCTGCTGTGAACCGAAGACAAGAAGCATACCTCGTCCAGTGGCAGAGGCTGAAACCCGAAAGCTTCTCAGGCACGACTGAGCCCTGGGATGCCCAGGCTTGGTTCAAGACTTTAGAGAGCACGATGGAGCTTCATGACTGGCCAGAAGTCGAGAAGGTCAAATGTGCCTCCTTCTGCCTAACTGGAGATGCTCGTATGTGGTGGGAGCGAGTCAAGAGTAAGAGGATAGTCAACCAGATGAGCTGGGCAGATTTCGAGCAAGAGTTCTATGAGGAGTTCTTCCACATGCGGGTTACCAACAAGCACTACGAGGACTTCATGGAGTTCAGACAAGGTAGCCTACCAGTAGGAGAAGCAGTCGCAAAGTTCAACAGACTAGCTCGCCTCTGCCCAGAGCTAGTCAGCACAGAGAAGGAGCGAGTCAGACTGATGCTCCGCATGCTGAACCCTGAGATAGCACTCAACGTGAACAGCGGGATGCACCGACCCCAGACCAGCGAGGAGTTGGTCAGTAGTGCTCTAATCTCAGAGCACTACCTGAATAGCATCAAGGCACAGCAAGCACAGCAGAAGCCAGTCCTGATTGAGAACAAGACAATAGGAGGCCAGAAGCCTCAGCCAAATAGCCAGAACTGGAAGAACAAGAACCACAAAAGGAAGCAGTGGCCTGGCAGCCAGAAAGGAAAACCAGAGAATAAGCAAGCTAGGTATCCACCTTGTCCTAAGTGTGGGAGGAACCATCCAGGAACATGCCTTTTGGGTGTAACTGGATGCTATTCATGTGGACAAGAGGGACACAGATCCAAAGACTGCCCAAACAAGTTCAAGGTACTTCCTCAGCAGTCCGTACAGTATGGAGGCCAGCCTCAGTTACATTACATGCCTACTATACTGGAGGGACCTCAGATCAGTCAAGGAGGGTTGGAAGCAGCACCAGTTCCAACCAATGCCAGAATCATTGCCCTCACGAAGGAAGAAGCTGCCAGCGCCTCCACGGTCGTAACAGGTCAAATAGTTATTTTACAGCATTTAGGCTACTACACTGTTTGACACTGGGGCGACCCATTCTTTCGTATCAGTACCTTTTGCTAGTAAGTTACAGGTGCCTGCAGAGAGTTGGGAGTCCAGATTCCTGACAACTCTCCCTTCAGGGGAAATCATGGAGTCCACCCAGAGGCTCCGGGCTGTGCCAATCAAGATTTCAGACCGAGAGCTATATGTCGATCTGATAGTCCTTGCGATGCAGGACTTCGACATCATACTGGGCATGGATCTCCTCAGTAAGTACAGCGCTTCAGTGGACTGCCGTAGAAGGAAGGTGGTTTTCAGCCCAGAAGGAGAACCACCATTCGAGTTTCAAGGAGCCCCAAGGAGGAAGACTCAGAAATTTCTCTCAGCCTTGGCAGCCCACCAGATGCTAGAGCAAGGGTGTGCTGGTTTTCTTGCACACATAGTGGAATCAGAAGCAAAGGAAGAACTCAAG
>JAGFNQ010008242.1:0-83770 GCA_024364735.1 Boesenbergia rotunda
TAACATCCCATCTCTACAACTCTCATCTTCTGCTTATTTGCTTAAGTTGTAATCCAATATTCAACGTCATATACATAGCAGGTCTAATCGCCGTTTTGTAGAACTTCTCTTTTAAGTTTTAGATGTACTTTATGATCACATAAAACATCCGACTCTTATTCATTTCAATCATCCCGCTTATATTCTATATAAGACATCTCTCTCGATCCCTTCATTGATTTGCAAAAAAACAATCCTAAAGACTTAAAATTCTTAGTTCTAGATAATATATTAATTTCTTCTTAACAATTATCTCATCCATGATTAATATAAAAAAATAAAAACTTAGAGTTGAATATAACCCTATCTTTAATGTAAATGTTTCAATTAATCCATTTAAAATCTTCACTCTAGTGCATCTTAATCCTAAGAACCATGTCGAATATAAAACTATCGGATAAAAGGGGACATTTACGCTTTCATCGAATATTGGTATTGTTGTGGATATACGAGTCATCTTTGATACGCCAACTCTCAAGTATAGTTGCGATTTCTTTTTTCATAAGATATTCATATCTTTAATCCAATTTTTGTTAGCAGCAATGAAGGCATGAGTAAGGGATACTCTTCCATGCTATCCTTCACAGTAGCAGACCTAAACAACACAGTCACCAAACTAATGGCACTAGGTGCGGAGCTTGATGGTCCCATAAAGCATGAAATCCTCGGAAAGGTATGTGATCCATGAACCGGGTGTCCTATCAGACGACGGACATTCGATGTTTGATGTTTTAATTACTTGTTCAGGTAGCTGCCGTGCGAGGCCTTGATGGGCATGTGTTGAGTCTCTATGAACCTGCTTGAAGATATAGACTTCTCTTCGATTCTCGAGCATGAGAATGTTTTTTTGTTCCTCTGCTTGTATGTGTGGGTATGGAACATTTTATTTATCGTTTAGCAAAATAAACAAAATTTTTGATAAATAATGTGTTTATATGCTTCTTGAATGCGCCTTTCTGGGACGCGAACCTTGGGACGCTGGCTTCTAGATTGGCCACCGTGAGCGCTTCTCGATTTATCCTGGTGACCAGTGGGAAACTTCCGTGGGACCGGGCCGGTCATCTCAGATTCAATTTGTCTGCTGTTTGGTTCATCATTTTTTTTTTGAATGCGCCTTTCTGCCTCGTAGAAAAAGAATAGACCCTCCAACACATACCTAAGGGATATAAAATTCGAGTCTAGGCTGCAACGAATTTTATGGTAAAAATTTTTTATCCCTAAATTAATAACAAAATTATTTCATCCCAAAATTCATCGTGAATAATAGATTTGTTATTAAATTGTTGTAATTTGACGATAACGCGGGCCCGTGGCGACGGTGACGGCTACGAATTTGTCCCCCTCCTTTGGTGACCAGCTGACCTTCCCCTCCCTCTTTGGGGACAATGACAGATTTCATATGCTTCTCTTTCTCCCCTCGCCTCCGGAGCTATGGTGTAACGGTAGGACGATTAGTCGCTATCTCCAGATATTTATGGTTTGATCCTCAGTTACTGCGTATTTGTAGAAATTTTTCTTTCAAACGGCCGATGAAAATTTCCGTGAGACCGAATCGTCTGAGATTGAAAAAGTGTTAATTTTTTTTTTCTTTCTCCCCTCTCCTTTCCCATCCGATTTAACCACGGCGAGGTGCAGTGGCCGCCAACCATGCTGGCGAGTTCGGGCGCGACCTTTGGCGTCGCTTCAGGCTGGCCACCGCCACGACCGTCACCTCAGGCTGACCGTCGCCTCAGCTGTCGCCATGTCGGTGAGGCCAGGTGAGACCTTGGCATTGAGGTTGGCCGGTTGTGAGGTCAGGATAAAATTTTGTTATCATTTTTTCTTCTTTTTCTATGTAGCATAGACTAAAATTTATTATGCCCTATATAGTCTTAAACGATAGATGATTTTTTGAAGTGATTGAAAAATTAGGAAATTATCCTTTTGTACATTTACTTGAATCAAGTTTGTATTCTTGTGTTTAAGATAAATATTTTGTATCCAATCTTGTCGATGTGCTATTAATAATGATTTTTTGATGATATTTTTTCCTAGAATGTTTTGTATGCTTTGCTTCCCTTTCAAGTAAATTTTTTCTGTATGTATTGGGTGAGGGTAACTTTATTATTAAGTGTTTGAGATTAACGAGATTTTTCCAATCTCGAGCGATTGGTTCGGTTCTATGAAAATTTCTTACCGGCCGCTAAGATAAATCGGGAAGCGTTCGCGGTGGACGGTCTAAAAGTCTAACGTCTCAGGTTTACGCCCCATTTGGATGATAATTTTATTATTAAGTGATAGATGCAAATGTTGTTTGCAATAAGGATAAATTTTCTTAAACTCCCTACTTGCTATTTCAACTTTGCATGCAATCTCCACACAACTTTTTCTTTGCATGCAGTCCCTGATGGGATTGACAAGACAGTTTGGTGAGTATTATTTGAAGAAAATTGAGTATAAAAGTTAGAAAATTGAGTATGTATGATTGCATCCACCACATCAATAACCCGTGCACTCAATTTTCACTCTTTTATACTCAAGTTTCACTCTTTTATACTCAACTTTCACTGATGTATACTCAATTTTAATTCTTTTGTACTCAATCTATCAGGGAGTAAATGCAAAGAAAAATTTGCGTGGGGAGTGCATGCAAAGATCAAAGGACTATTGGGGAGTTTTCTATAATTTATCGTTGCAATAATTGTTAGATTCAAAATTTATGTGTTCTATGTAGATGACAGATATCTAATGCATTTATTTCTTTTGATACGGAAGTTGTTATAAATAATGTGATCTCCCTTATATTTGATTGTGATATTCCTTTAGTTTATCAAAAATATTTATTTGTGCACCCTTATATTTAATTGCTAACTTCATAATGATATTTGTGCAGGTCTCGTTTGGTGTGAGCTTAAAATATTCGGAGACACTGGTTTTGTTCTTCTATTTTAGATATATCTACACTCGTTACTATAATATTACTTATTGTTATATAAGTTTAGCAACAATTAATTACGTTACTATTGTTGATGAGTCACTAGTTTTTATTTGTAGTTGTTTTGATTAATACGTTAATAAAATACAAATTGGAAAAGTGCAGATGTATAAAAAAAAACCTACCTGAATGTCGAAGTTTAACTAATGAGTTTAAATGTGTTGGAATAATTTTTGGATTTTGTTTGTAGTAATATTGAGTTTATGGAACAGGATAAGATAAGGTGTTTAAGCAAAAAGTGTTACAATAATAAATTTTTACATTTTGATAAAGTTCGAGAACATATTTATAGATTTGATTTTACCTCGAATTATTATAATTAGACATGTTATAGTGAACCGTTTATATCTGATGAAGATTATAGATAAAACATATAAGTCTCAGTTAGTTGTTTATATACTGTTTCATTCTTAAATTTATATATTTTATCTCTTAATGTACTGTATTTTTTCATATAAGTCATTAAATGTGACAACTTGGAGTTTTGTTTTGTGCACATTCTGTAAGGTTTTTTTTTTATGTTCTTCATTATGCATCAAATTTTTATTTATTTTATCTTGACAATTTTGATTGATAGTCTCGACATGGTGGCGGTAGTTATATATGAAGTACTTTTAGCAAGTTTGCTTCAGCACTTGGCACTGTACCTACGCCTCCCGATCGAGTAGGACCTTCTCATGTACCTTCACCAATACCTTCCCATTCACTTTCACCAGCCAATACCTTCAGCAGTACATTTGCTAGTCTCTACGTAAGTCCCTTCGGCCAGACACTTAGTTGCCGAGACTATAGATACTCAAGAGTTTATAGTCCTTTACAGGAGATTCGTAAATACTATAAAATATTTTATTTTTTCAACTATTTTAATTATTTAACATGATTTTTTTAACTTTATGATAGATTTACAAATTCTATACATGCTATTCATAAGATTAATAGAATAGTGAACAATCATTGGGGGGATTTAATGATATATACAAGCACTCTAACATCCATTAAAGAGTTATGGTAGAACGAATATAAGGTGTTGGTGATCGTGCGGTCAGCAAGAGAGGGTGAATTGCCCTTGAAAAATTAAAGGCAATCTTTTGTTTATCTTAAACAAAGATGGAAGTTAGATTATAAGCAAGATAAACATAAGAATAAGCTAAACAAAAAGGAAATGAGACACAACCAATTTACTTGGTTTGCAACTAGGAAGGTTGCTAATCTAAGGAAAAATGTAGTTTGATCTCCTGATTAACTTCTGGAGCGGAGAAGCTTCTTACACATTTTGAACTCAAGAATAAACAAAGAAAGCATAATAAAAATTCGTTATAGTGAATTGAATGAATATAACTAAGTTTTGGAGATCTATTTATAGCCCAATGAAGTTTATCTGATCGCTGACATGACCCTACAAGAGCACCTGAGTACTTGGGGGTGCTTGACACCTGGCTCAGGGGTTATCCACTTAGCAATGTTCGCGAACGACTAATTCTGGATCATTTTTTGCTTCTCGGGCGCCTATATGAACTGGGGCGCCCGGGAACAAGGGCGGCCTAGTGCATAGGGGCGCCCCCATTCATGGGCGCCTGAGTTGACTCGGGCTCCTGAGTGACTTTCGGTCAGCACAGTGCTGACCAGTATTCAGCGGGTCTTCTTGGGTTATCTTGGGCTCTCCAGAGTTCGGCTCACCCGAATCCACCTCCAGCCTTCTCCTCAAGCATGCTTTCCCTCGGCTTCTCGTCCCTCGGACGTCGTGAGCGTCCTTCTCGCTTCACCGGTGTACTCTTCCGCAGACTTCTGCGTCCCTCGGATGCACTGAGCTCATCCGCTTCCTTTCCGTGTCATTCTTTTCTACTGCTGCGTCTTTTGCTCGACTTCCTGCGCTTCTAAGCTCCTACACACTTAGACACATGGATCAAAATACAACAGGACTTCACTTGACTCAGTTGACCATATCAAACTCACCTGGGGTATTTACAATCTCCTTCTTTTTGATGTGTATCAACCCGAGTTAAGATAGGGTAAAAGAACATATAATATTACAAGAATAAATATGTGACAATGTAAGAAAAAATTGAAATTAAGCCTCCCCATTAACTTAATCCTATTTCTCCCCATTTGATTATATCAAAATTTAAACATGTTAAGGACAATAATAAAGACTTACAAAAATTCATAGAAGATTATTTCAACATCCAAAATTTTCAAAATTTTTGAGTACATGTCAAATCTGATAGTTAGTTTCCAAAAAATCTAGTTTTTAAAATTTTGGTCAAAAAATATTTTTAAAATTTAAAGTCTAATTTTCTAACTTTATGAAAATAATTTTTAATTCAGAGTTGATAAATTTAAAAAAATTTAAAATTTGATTTCAACTTCAAATAAATTTGAAATTTTTTTACAACACTTGAAAGATAATCTATAGTTCCTGAAAAATCGAATTTGATGAAATTAATTTTTTAAGTATTTTTAAAATTTAAAAATATGCTTTCGAATGAAAAATCATAATAAACCTGTTTAATTGTTAAAAATTTTAAAAAATTTTGTGAATAGCTCACAACAGACTCTATTATTAAAAAATATTAAACTAATTTTTCAACAATAATTTTATCCTCGAAAAAAAATTTCAAAAAGATTACAGATAAAGCATTAATTACTAAAAAAATATTAATTAATAATTGACAAATAAGTAATAAATGAAATCTAATAGTTCAGTACAAATTTTGGGACCCAATATAAGTTCTTTCTAATAGGATTAATAAAAAATTTAGGTGGAATATAAGTTTTGGAAATTTTTATAATTTGACCCCTGTGAAACCGTAAGTACCAATTTAGTCCTCCATAATATCTAATTTTTAAATTTTGAAAACAATTTAAACATGCATGGTTATTTTTCAATTTTTCAACTTGAGTCTTCAAATTTTTATTTTCTAATTTTAATTTATCATATATATCTATTGGGCATGCAGATGCTAACTTCTTTTTCAAATGTATATTTTTTAATTTTAATTTACAAAACGATTTGGTCATTTTCTTAATGCTGAAATAGAGTTAATTGGGTGGAAGTAAACATGACTCACCTACCAAGTCATTTTCGAATTCGGAGGCTCCCCCTTCATCGTTGCTTTCTTTTGACGTGACTCTCCCTTCAGTGATGCTTTCTTCTTGGTAGGTGGCCATCAGCGCTAGTCCAGCATGTTCCTCGAGATTTGATTCTTCAGTTGAGGACTCGTCCCATGTTGCATTTAGGTTGTGAGTCTTTGACTTCGTTACCCCTTGTCTTTTGTTCTTCAACTTGGGGCAATTTTCCCTAACTTGTCTAGCTTCATCGCAGTGGTAGGATTTTATTTTCCTTTTACTCCGAGGGTGTCTTTTGCTCTACATCTCATTAAATTTATTAGCTTTAAAAAATTTCTTCAATTTTCTTACAATGTATGCTGCTTCCTCTTCATTGGCTAAAGACACTTCATCATTTTGGGTCTTCCTCGAGTATAGGGTAATATTGTCTATCTTTTTACCATTTCCTATACACCAAAACTCATGAAGTTCTAAGGTACAAAATAACTGTTCTAGAGTACTTACATCTAAGTTCTTGGAGATATAGTGTGAATCTATTATCAAAGTCCACTCCGAGATTCTTGGAAATGCGTTTAAAGGATACCTTTGTGAATCTCTATTCGTTATCATTTCCTTGAGATTCATGAGTTCGGTGATTAATTCCTTTATCCTCGCATGTAGTTACGCCACCATCTCTCCTTCTTCCATCCGGAGGTTGGTTAGTTGATTCCGAAGGATATCTCGTGATCCCAGTTTCGCTTCCGAGGTCCCTTCACGCAACTCTAAGAATTTCTCCCAGAGCTCTTTCACTTACTTGTAGGTTCCGATGCGGTTGACTTCTTGTGCCGATAGAATATTTAGCAGATGGAATTTTACTTTCCTGTTTGCTACAAAATCCGCTTGCTCCTTTTTCGTCGACAGACTCTCGTCTTTATCTTTATTGTCGACGTCTTTGGGGACTTCAAAACCATTTTTTATTATTAGTAACAAATCAAAATTAATTTTTAAAAATACATGTATTTTTTGCTTCCAACTAGCGAACTCCCCCTCGAACTTTGGTGGACAGATGACTGGACCGACTATTTTGTACTTGCTTCAGTTGGCGGTTAGTCTTTCTAGAGTATCCTTGCTCTGATACCAATTATCGGTGATTGTGTGGTTGGCAAGAGGAGGATGAATTGCCCTTGAAAAATTAAAGACAATCTTTTGTTTATCTTAAATGAATATGGAGGTTAGATTATAAGCAAGATAAACATAAGAATATATTAGTAGGAGCCCTAGAGCCAATTATGTGATGATTGACTAGGGACTTTTTGTATCATATTCTATCGTTAATAAAGGCATGTTTGGTTATTATACTTTATATTTGTGCCAAATAACTAAGTATAATAATGTCCTTGGGTAGTAGATTCTTATCTACATTATATCGATTAGTTGAATCGATAGTGAGATGATGTAGAGAACACTATACTAAACCATTCCTAGTCAAACATTAATATTCTAGGACAATATTAATGCATGGAGACTAGCATGTAGGTCAATTGATAACTTAAGCTCACAAGTCATGGATATATGATATCAAGTTGATACATGGGAATATATTAGAGAATGTGTACTGAATAGACCCGCTATGAGAAAGTTTCATAGATTGTCATATGAATGTCATAAACTTTCTCATGTGACTATTAGTGTTCCGGAAAGAGTCGTCGACGATAACCAGTCACAAAGGATCAGCCCGGCTGCAGGGATGACTGGGTCGATGAGGAACTTAGAGGGGGGGGTCCTGCGAGAGTAACACAAGCGTTAGGGGGACACGCCGGCGGGGGTCCGGCGGAGTCCACTCCGACGCTCAAGTCAGTAGATTATCGATCGATGAAAAAGAAAGGTAGTATGTGAAGATAAGAGAATGTGACCCCTTACCGGAGGGGTTGAATTTCCTTTTATACCGATGTGTGCCGCCTGGTCGTGCCCCCCCTTTTATCGGTGCCACGCCCCCGATATTTGAGTCACGCCCTCTGCTTTCGGTGATGAGGGGATACCTCTTGAAACCGTCAGCGCCGTTATCATTCCTTCTCTCGCTGAGCCCATTTTACAGGGGGGGTACGTGTACTTCTTCTAGTCGGTCTTTGAGGCTGGCTGGTGCTAAGACCTCGTCTCCCGAGGTGAGCTCGGGAGTCTTTGGATGTGATATCTCCCGAGGTAGGCTGCCCGAGTGCACCCCTAAAAGAGGGTCCCGGGGCCCGAGAGAGAGGAGAGCAGGTCGCGTCTTTAGCTTCTTCATCCCTGAGTCTGGCCCAGACTAACCAGCCCCATCACAAGTCCCCCCTTCAAGTTTGATCGAGGGAAGTGTGGCTGACTGATCAGACTAGTACCGGGATGAAGAAGTTGAACTCGCCCAGGTCTGTGTCCTTGCGCTTGTCCTTGTCCTAATCCTGAAACGTCCCGCCTCCTCCTTCTCTTTTTTTAGGGCTTTCGGACATATTCCCAGAGCCTCTTGACCCGGGCTGCTTCATTTGAATACATCCCCGGACTCTTGCGATTTTTGTGGCATATGAAGTATCGAGGTTACCCAGCGCGTGCCGCGGGCCACGTGTCTTTTTTCCTTGCTTTGCGGCGCACTGCGGGTTATACGAAGCGCCGACAATTGATCACTAGCCGATCCTGGGACGGCTTGAGAATATCCTTACCATGCTGGCCTCTAATTGCCTCGGGGGAGGTGTCACTTTCCTATAAAAGTGGGTGTAACGGCACCCTGCGACCGCCTTACCCTAGTCGCTGTCTCGAATTTCCTTACTTGCCCTCTTCGCCGGCGCCTTCTCGGCGAAAGCGTCCTCTTCATTGTTCTCCGTGGCCTTCCTTCTTCCTCCTAGACCACCATGGGGAAGATGAAGAAGTCTTCCGGCTCAGATGAATGCTCCTTGGAAGAATTGGGGTTTCATTCTGAGTGGTATGAAACTATCTCCTCCAAGGTGAGGTCGGACTCCCTTCAGGCCGCTTGTCAAAAATATGGCGTTCCAGCAGATTGGGAGGTGAGGGTCCCCACCGCAGATCAGCGGCCGGTAACCCCCGATGAGGGTTTTTACACCTTCTTCCTCGGACAAATGGAATTAGGGTTGCGCTTCCCTATCCCTCCTACTTCATGAATGTTGCACATTATTTCCACATCCCCCTTCACCAACTGGCTCCGAACGCTTTTGCCCAGATGAGCGGGGCTCTGGTTCTCTTCAAACTTTTTGGCATTCCTCTAACCCCCCGATTCTTCCATTTCTTCTTTGCCCCTGTTGGCACTCACGGGGCCTTTGGTTTTACCGCTCGGGGTGGTCATAGATTTTTGGGAGGCCTTCCTTCTTCTCACAAAGGGTGGAAAGAGAGATTTTTCTACATCCGGCTTCCCGAGCGTCCTTTCAGCGATATTCATTGGCTGGAGAGCTTGCCTCCTACCCCCGACCTGGGTGATTTCCAACAGGATGAGGGATATCAACGGGCTAAGGGTATCTTGGCCGGGATGGAATTCCATGGGCTATAGTTGGTGCAATGCGAGGAGCTCCTTTACCGGGCAGAGATTAGTCCGAAGAGGACCCCCTCGGTTCCAATCTGCGTGAGTAGTTTTGCTCTCAGTATACTGCTCAATTGATACTTGCTGACGCCCTCTTGTCTTTTGCCCTGCAGGCGACGTCCTGCTTTCTCTTGAGAAGAATAAATTTCTGAAGTGGGACCAGGCCCATGAACAAGCCTTGATCCCTGGGATAGTATCTTCGATTCCTTCGATTCCCGCAGGAATCCCCTTCGAGGGTGTCGAAAGGGAGGGAAAGCTATCAGCGGGCCCCGCGGTGCCAGAGGTCCCCCATAGCGTTGATGTCTCGGCCCCACGCCTAGTCTCTCACGGAGAGCCCCCCATCCCCTCTCCAAGGGTTCCACAGGAAAAGGATGCTTCCTCTTTGTCGGGTGTGCCTACTACTACCCCTGTGTCTAGAAAGACACAGCTCGAACGACGGTCCCAACGGGACCGTCCCCTAAAGCGGTTGAAGAAAAGCTTGCGCTCAACCACCGCTGAGGATGCGGCCTTTCCGGCTTCAGTCACCGGGGTCAAACCCCCCTCCTCCGTCGCTGCTAGCACCGCAGTCCCTACAGCCGACCTTCCTCGCGGCAAGGAGGTACTTACAAGACCTTCTCGGTCCCATCGGAAGGCTCCCTCGCCGGCGAAGAAGGCTACCGACAGTGCCCAGTCCATCCGCATAAAGGGAGTCACCACAGGGGCATTACCGAGCGCTTCCAGTTCGGAGGAAGACGTTCCCAACCCACGGGATGTCCCTGGCTCCTCTACTCCCCATGCTGTGGGGGCTCCTGGTCCGTTCTGGCAGGTAGCCGGATCAGCCCAGTACCTGGGCATGCTACACCAATCTTTACGGGTGGTAAATACCTCGTTCATGCTCCTTAATTCTTCTTAACCTTCTTTCACCCTCCATATTTATTCACCTCCTCAGGTTGCTTCGAACTGCGAGGCCACTAGCCGCTTACTGCACTCCGGCGGGGTTACTGAGAGTCTCCTGCGGCAAGTGGCGGATGCGGAGGCAGAAGCGGGCCGGGCCCGTGAGGCCGGCCTCCTGCAGCTAGAGGTCAGCCGGGTCCTCCGAGAGAAAGCTGATCACTACCTGTCCTCCTTAATATCGGCCGAGGATACCCTGCACGGGTACAAGCTCCGGGAACGCCTGGGATCTGAGAAGACCAGTGCTTAGAAGAGGATTTACAGAAATTATCACAGGAGCGCGAGCAACTCCAGACCCGTAATAAGGATTTGTCCGACCAAGTTACCCTTTTGGAGTCGGCTAAGAAGAACCTGGAGGACCGGGGTGCAGAACTGCTCTTAGAGGTGGATGCACTCAAAATGGCCAAAATCGACGCCGAACCCAAGGCCTGGCGGCACCCAGAAGACTCTACACATCCAGTATCTCCGATGGAGGCCGCCTACAAACCAAAATTTTGGGATCGGAGGAGTATGCTAATCTGGTGGCTGCACAAGCCTTTAAGACCCTCAAACAGGGCTTTTACGACGCCATCAGGCAGTTGGAGAAGGATCAGCTATTGAAGCCGGGCTCCGACTTGAGTGCCATAACTATTCAATGTGTTTGGGACGACCTCTCCCCTGAAGAACAGGCTATGTAGGGCGCCTCCTTATTATATGCTTATCCCTCATCACTTGATTACTGCAATTTATTCTTTTGAAACTCTTAAGGTGAATATGTACTTGATTCATCATTAAACTCCTTATTTTTTTATCGTGATCATCCATTCATCTTCTGCCCTGTGTAGCTGGAGCAGACATGAGACTCTTATCTGATTCTTGGTAGGGCTATTACAGGGTACATCCCCTAACATGTATCAACTTTGGGCTGTGTGGGTACCGCTTCGAGGCCCAGCCTACCACCCGAGAGGCTGTAGGATTTTAATCGGCTTTTAGCCGGGCGTTTATAGCTCCGAGGCCAAGCCTACACACCGAGAGGTTGTAGGATTTTAATCAGCTCTTAGCTGGGCGTGTACAGCTCCGAGGCCAAGCCTACACACCGAGAGGCTGTAGGGTTTTAATCAGCTCATGGTCGAGCGTGTACAGCTCCGAGGCCAAGCCTACACACCGAGAGGCTCTAGGGTTTTAATCAGCTCTTGGCCGGGCATGTACAGCTCCGAGGCCAGGCCTACACACCGAAGGCTGTAGGGTTTTAATCAGCTCTTGGCTGGGCGTGTACAACTCTGAGGCCAAGCCTACACACCGAGAGGCTGTAGGGTTTTAATCAGCTCTTGGCCGGGCGTGTATAGCTCCGAGGCCAAGCCTACACTCCGAGAGGCTGTAGGGTTTTAATTAGCTCTTGACCGGGCATGTACAGCTCCGAGGCCAAGCCTACACACTAAGAGACTGTAGAGTTTTAATCAACTCTTGGCCGGACGTGTACAGCTCCGAGGCCAAGCCTACACATTGAGAGGTTGTAGGGTTTTAATCATCTCTTGGTCGGGCGTGTACAGCTCCGAGGCTAAGCCTACACGCCGAGAGGCTGTAGGGTTTTAATCAGCTCTTGGACGGGTGTGTATAGCTCCGAGGCCAAGCCTACACACCGAGAGGCTGTAGTATTTTAATCAGCTCTTGGGCGGGCGTGTACAACTCCGAGGTCAAGCCTACACATCGAGTGGCTGTAGGGTTTTAATCAAAAACGGAGCCTTAACATTTCCCGAATGACACGTGGTGCCTCTCTTTTATTAATGATACTGCAAGATAGTTGGACATTGAGAGCATACAACGACGAAAGTGCATCACACGATATCTCACAAAGTATAGTAGGGGCGAAGATGCCTCGCATTCCAAGGTCTTTCCAGTCCTTTGCCTTCGCGGTCTTCTAAATAATAGCTACCCCCTGTAAGTTTTTTGATGACTACGTAAGGGCCCTCCCATTGCGGCTCTAACTTCTCGGGATCTTCCACTGGTTTGATTCTTTTCCAGAACTGATCACCCACCTTGAAGCTGTGGGCGATCACCCTTCGATTATAGGTCAGGTGCATCCTCCGGCGATAGGCTTCCAACCTTACCGCGGTCTTGTCTTGTACCTCTGATATGAGGTCCAGATCAATCAACCGCTCCTAGTCGTTATCTTCCTTGCGATAATGTCACCGTCGTGGAGACTCCTCTCCTACTTCCACTGGAATGATGACCTTTGCTCCGTAGATTAATTGGAAAGGGCTCTCGCCGGTTCCTTCCTTTGGGGTAGTCCGATAAGACCACAAGATGCTAGGAAGTTCTTCGACCCAGCTGCCTCCGACATGATCCAGCTTTACTTTGAGCCCTCTCAGAATTTCCCGATCGACCACCTCCGCTTGTCCATTGCTTTGTGGGTAGGCGACGGAGGTGAAAGCCTGCTGAATGCCAAACCCTTTACACCATTCCTTCAGTCTTCGTCCAGAGAATTGCCTACCATTGCCCGACACCAGCTTATAAGGGATGTCATATCTGCAGACAATATCTTTCCATAAAACCTTCATTACCGCCCCCTCTGTGATGTTGGCTAGAGGTTCAGCTTCTACCCATTTAGAAAAATAATCCACGAGGACGAGGAGGAATTTCTTCTGCTGGGGCCCAATGGGGAAAGGTCCCACAATGTCCATTCCGCAATGGTCGAACGGGCACGACACTGTCGAAACTTTCAACGGCTCCGTTGGGCGATGAGAGACATGTTGATGCCTCTGACAAGCCTTACATCTGTCCACGAAGTTGAGCGAGTCAGCCTGCAAGGTAGGCCAAAAATATCCCGCCAGAAGGATCTTGCGGGCCAGGGACCTCCCTCCAATATGGCTCCCACAGATGCCCTCGTGCACCTCGCGCATTATGTAGCCAGTCTCCTCCGGCCCAACACATTTGAGGAGGGGTCGGGCATAGGCTCTCTTGTACAATTGATCCCCGACCAGTGTAAACCTCTCCGCCCGTCGGCGAAACAACCGAGTCCCTGGGTCTCCACTCGGTAGGGATCCGTCTCGGAGGAATGCTATATATGGATCTCTCCAATCCACGGGTCCGTCTATTCTGGGTTCTCCCTCAATTTGGGCCACCATTGTTTCCGCCACACTAGGCCCCTCCAACCGGCAAGTAGATATGGAACTGGCCAGCTTGGCTAACTCGTCGGCCCGTACATTATCCGACCGGGAGATCTTCTGCAGGATAACTTCCGAGAAGGTGGTTTTTAGTTGTTCATATAGGTCTACATACCTTTGTAACCGCTCACATTTGACTTCGAAACTGCCCGCTACTTGTTGAGCCACCAACTGCGAGTCTGAATAGATAGTGATTCGGCGGGCGCCCATGTGACGGACCGCTTGCAACCCTGCCAGGATCGCCTCATACTCAGCTTCATTGTTGGTAGCTTTGAAGTGAAGTCGGATAGACAGATGCAATGTGTCTTCCCTGGGGGAAATCAATAGCAGTCCTACCCCGCTATGTTGGCTATTGGCGCATCCATCCACATAAGCCTTCCACATACCTTCAGTCTCGGCCTCCGGGATTGTCTCCAACATGAAGTCAGAGAGAGCTTGTGCTTTGATGGCAGTTCGAGGATGATACTCAATGTCGTATTCGCTTAACTCGGTCGTCCATTTGATGAGCCTGCCCGACGCTTCGGGGTTAGTAAGGACTCGGGCTACCGGGCTATTGGTGAGAACCATGATGGGATGTGCTAAGAAGTATGACCGCAACCTTCGGGCCATCAAGACCAAGGCGTAGGCCAGCTTTTCCATCATGGTGTATCGTGTCTCGGCATCCTTCAACAGGTGTCCAAAGAAGTAGATGGGATGTTGTATCCGGTCCTGTTCTAGGACAAGCACCGACCCTACCGCTTGGTCAGCTGCTGATAAATAGACGAAGAAGGTCTCCCCTTCCACCGGCTTCTGCAGGGTCAGGAGATCTGCCAAATAGGTCTTCAATTCTTCGAAGTCCTTCTCACACTGGTTATCCCATTCAAATTTAACAGCTTTTCTAAGAATTTTGAAGAAGGGAAGGGTTTTGTCCACGGATTTGGAGATGAACCGTGATAGGGCAGTGATTCTGCCATTCAGCCGCTGGACTTCCCTGAAGTTCCTTGGGGGCGGCATATCCAAGATGACCTTTACCTTTTCTGCGTTGGCTTCGATCCCCCTTTCCGTCACCATGTATCCCAAGAACCTGCCACTTTTGAGCCCAAAAAGACACTTAGCTGGGTTTAGCTTTAACCTGTGTGCTCTCAGAGTGGCGAATGTTTCCTCCAGGTCAGCTATCATATCCCCTCCTTTCTCCGTCTTGACTAGGATGACGTCTACGTATACCTCAATGTTCCGCCCGATTTGGTGCCGGAAGACTTTATCCATTATCCGCTGGTACGTAGCGACCGCGTTACGCAAGCTGAAGGGCATGACGTTGTTGCAGTACGTGCCGTCAGCCGTCACAAAACTGACCTTCTCCTGATCTTCGGGGGCTAGGGGGGCCTGGTAATAGCCTTGGTAGGCGTCTAACATGGAGATGAACTCACAGTCGGCCGTTGAGTCCAGTAGCCTATCTATCCTGGGCAAGGGGTAACAGTCCTTCGAGCAGGCTTTGTTCAGGTCTCTGAAATCGATGCAGACTCGTCATTTATCCCCTGGCTTGGGAACCAAGACCACGTTGGCCAACCAAGCCGGGAACTGGACTTCCCTGATGTGTCCGGCTTTTAATAGCTTCTGAACTTCCGCTCGAATGGCTCTATCTTGTTCCGAGGAGAAGTGCCTCCTCTTTTGCTTAACGGGATGGGCTTCCGACGACGCATGTAGGTGATGCATGGCCAGCGCTGGGGGACCCCCTTGATTTCTTCAGCGGCCCATGCAAACACGTCTCTATGGTTTCTCAGGCATTCAACGAGACGATTTCGTAGGGCTGGCGCGAGGTCAAGAGAGATGCACGTACTTCCCCCTCCACCGTCAGGATGGAGCTGCACCTCTTCACTTTCCACCTCTCGTCGCTCTTGCTTAGGCCCTTCATCCTCCCGCGGATGAGCGAGATCCTCCGCTTCCGCCATCGGTGCTCCTTTAGGTGCTGAATTAATTTCCCACAGACGACGCCAAATTTGTTCTGGAAAGAGTCGTCGGCGATGACCAGTCACTGAGGATCGGCCCGACAGGGATGACTGGGTCGATGAGGAACTTAGAAGGAGGGGGTCCTGCGAAAGTAACACAAGCATTAGGGGGACACGCCGACGGGGGTCCGGCGGAGTCCACTCCGACGCTCAAGTCAGTAGATTATCTGATCGATGAAAAAGAAAGGTAGTATGTGAAGATAAGAGATTGTGTCCTCCTTACCGGAGGGGTTGAATTTCCTTTTATACCGATGTGTGTCGCCTGGTCGTGCCCCCTCTTTTATCGGTGCCACACCCTCGATATTTGAGCCACGCCCCCTGCTTTCGGTGATGAGGGGATACCCCTTAAAACCGTCGGCGCCGTTATCATTCCTTCTCTCGCTGAGCCCATTTTACAGGGGGGTACGTGGACTTCTTCTAGTCGGTATTTAAGGTCGGCTGGTGCTAAGACCTCGTCTCCCGAGGTGAGCTCGGGAGTCTTTGGATGTGATATCTCCCGCGGTAGGCTGCCCGAGTGTACCCCTAAAAGAGGGTCCCGGGTCCCGAGAGAGAAGAGAGCAGGTCGCGTCTTTAGCTTCTTCATCCTCGAGTCTGGCCCAGACTAACCAGCCCCATCAACCACTATGTTAGAAAATGAAGAGCATAAAAACTACAACAATCAAGATTAGAGGAAGCTAATTTTTCTTGTCTCTTTCTTCTTATTCTTGAATAGATGAATACATGGGTATTTATAGAGAATACACATCCACAAATACATGAACCAATAATAAATGACATACATACATCATTAAAGAGTCATTCATGAATCCTTCAAAAGACCTCTAATATTCATGCACACAATATTAATTAACTTTGATTCAATTAATCTGGTTTATTTTTTCAATAAGGTTGTTCCAACTGATCGAGCAACTAGAGGAGGAGGTTGTGGCTGCCAATGTGCTTCAAACTATGAAGACGACGGAGTCGTTGCGTCGGGCCAAGGTGGCCGATATCGAGGCCATCTCCATAAGGGACTCCGAGTGGCAGATCAATGTGGAGAAGAATGCTTCCCGCCAAACGGAGAAGCTAAAGGTACATACTGAGACTAATTATGACCATGTGAACTTAGGGTGTCATTACAATTGCGGTCGTAAATATGACCATGAACTCACAATTGGTGCCACCATGAGATGGACTTGATAGTATTTGTGTTCTAATTTGTTTTTTTCAACTGTCTAAATTTCTCTAAAATGTCTTTTTGCTTTATTTTTTTTTCATTTTTCACTAAGATAAATAATTGATGGAAGTCATTAATTACTATATATTAGTCAAAGAAGAACAGGGAAGCATGAATCTAGCAGATTGAACATGTCATTTCTCCTTTGGCTCACAATTGTTTTTTATTTTGTCATCTGATTATTCATCAAATTTACTTTGTTTTTAGGACAAGTTGATCGGTTCCTCCTCAGTGGCTTCTATGCGGCATGATGGGAACAACAATACGCCACTTCTAAGTGCAGGTTAGTGCTATATTTGTTATTGTTAAATTTAAATATATTACTCTGTTAAATTGCTGCATATGACCAGCTTATCTTCCATGATTGATTATTTCATCTAATTATATATATATATTCCTGTATTATCTATTTTGTCAGAGATTGATAGCAAAATTCACCAGCTTATCGAAAAAAATAAAAAAATTCTTCAACAGATCGCTGTTAATCTTGATAACAATCAGGTACACATTATAGATCTCTTTTGCTACTATTTATTATATCAAAAGATTCCATAATACAATTGACAAAAATATACTTATTACATCTTTATTCCTACCAAAATGAGGTACTGATTGTGTTTGCTAAACGTATTTTGTTTTGATGAAGAGATGTTGTATTAATTGTACGTGGTGGAAAATTTAAAATAATTGTAACATAAGAAAAATAAATAAAACCATAGAATTAATTGAAATATGATCTTGGGCCCTGGGATCCAGTATATATTAGTTTTAATCAAAGAAAATTCTTCATGATTCTTCATGTGTTTTGTAATACCATAAATTGTTAATTGAAGGTAAATATGTGAATTAAAATTGGGTGCAATTCCAATTCAATATAGAAAGCAAATGATACAACCTTATCCTTTGAGTTAATATAGAGTAGTTCCTACCTAATAAGTTTTATTTGTTTACCTTTTAGGTACATAACTCACCGGTCTCTATTTATGTTTCTTTGACCTAGTACATGTATCCAACACATTAATGGATTTAGATGTTTGTAAAAAAAAAATTCTAACAAGTTTTAAAAGATATCTATATTACTTTGAATTTGGTATTGCCTTAGAGTTGTGGGATTAGCCTATATCTAATAGGTGGGAATTGTAAAACTCAACTAGTCTTTGTTGTGTGTCTAGACCAAAGAGGTATAGATTTAGTAGTGAGAATATAGCTAGAGATAAATATATTTCATTGCCTCAAAAAATAAAATTTCCAGCAATATTCAATAAATCCATGCTATCATTCTTTGTCTCCACCAATATTGTGATTTCTCATTTTATTACCATTCTGCATTTTATATGGCATTATTGCTTCACATTGCTATCGCTATACATCTACATGGAGTGTTCTCACATTTGATTTGTGTACATGAAGAATGCATAATGATCCTGTCGCGAAGTGAAGTGGATTCCCAAGGATCACGAACCATCGATGATGGCTCTGACGCTAGCTTCGATCTGCAAAGCAAAGACCATTAGAACTCGTCGAAAAAAGTCCCCAGCAAGACACTCTGACAGTCAAGTCAGTCACCGGTGGTGGAAGAGCAGCAAAGGTAATAGAACAGTAGCCAAACACTATTCCGTGTACCTGGGGGATGTGGAGTGGAGAGGCTTATATAGCCGGGGAGCTGACAGCTTCTGCCCAATCTGCCAACTTTTGTCACGTAGCGAGGACATGGTAAGGCCTACCCAAAGGTGGCAGGGTAGTGTGTCACATACCGGAATAAGGAAATGGACGCTGTCAACTTATGGGCGGGTGCCGTCCAGCGCCGCTCGTCCTGACACCAACGTATGTGGTCGCAGTACGAGGGGACAGGATATGGCAGGGAGACCATGGCATCAGCGAGATACTCGCGATTCAGGCCGGAATGGTACCTGACCCGTGCCGACCCTGTACAACTTCTGCGAATCTTATGTCAGGGAGTGGTTATTCTGATAAGTCACAACAAGAACTTTAGACAACTTGGCTTCCCGAGTTAAGGAAGGCTTCCCGATCGAAGGTACGCTTCCCGAGTCGTGGTGCGCGTGGTTCAGGATGAACGTCCGAACTTGGCTGACTCGGAGATGGTATGGTCAATGACCGAGTATTCTTCTGGCTCAGGGTGCTCCTGACTCGGGGATCTCATGACATGGCGATATTTTGATTGAAGACTTCTCTGGCTCGGGAGGACCTCAGGAGCATGGGCCGCCATGCGTTCGGTTGGGCCCCGAGTCGAGAAGTGCGCAGGGGCATGCCCACTTATGACTTGTACGAAGGTGTGCATTCGGACCACCAGTCGGATTATACCCAGGGAGCGTGGGCTGCCACGCGTCCAACTGGAAACCGAACCGAGCGGTGTGTGGGAGCAGATTCACTTATAACTTCAGGACACTTTGAGTTGAGACTCCCCTAACTCGGGAGTGCTAAAGCTTAGGGATGTCGTGGGTCGGAACTTCTCTGACTCAGGATTCTCTTGATTAGGAACTCCCCTACCCAGGACTTCCTGGGTTCGCGGGCCTTCGAAGCTTCTAGCCCTCTCTGCCAGGGTCAGGGCCAATGTTTCCTCAGGTTCGGGGGAAATGGGCCGATCCGCCTATATGACCCTATATTCGACGGACTCCTGGGGCCCATAAGCCTAACTCTTGCTGACGGGTTGCCAGGCTACTGGGCCAGGCTGCTCATAAGCTTGCCCGGGATCACATAAAAAGGAAGCTGCATATCATTCATCAGCTTTTCTCTACGTGTTGTTGTACAAATCATCCAATCATTTGCAATATATCTTATTTGTCTAGAATTTAATTCACTATCATCAAATTATGGAGTACTGTTAGAAGAAAAATGGAAGAAAAAAATAAAAGAGGAGTTTTACTCTAGTGGAAGAGAAGAGAATTAGAAAACTGAACTAACTCAACTTTCATTCATTCATCAGTTACATATTTATAGGCTTTAGTGGATAAGTATCAGTTCCACATTCATTAAATCTAGATACTTTTATTTTACCAAGAAATTTTATTCTTATCCATAATTACATTTCATCCATCCATGATTTACCAAGTCGACAAATTCTATCTCTATCTACTAACTTTATTTTATCTCCAAATTAATATTTATCAAGTTTAATCTTAAACACCTCCTCTTAAACTTGATTTTGCAATTCTAAGCAAATTTCACATCTTGATAAAGTCTTTAAATTTGAGTGGATTGGTAAAAATATCAACAACTTGGTCTTGAGAGTTTGTGTATTCTACTTGCACCTCTTTCCTTATAATGCACTCTCTGATAAAGTGATAGCGCGTATCAATGTGCTTGCTCCTTTCATGGAAGACTGGATTTTTTGCTAGTACTATTACAAACTTGTTATCAACTCAAATCTTGGTTGCCTCTTCTTGTTGTAAACTTAGCTCATTCAATAAATTTCTGAGCCAAATAGCATGACAAACACATGACGTCGCAACCATGTACTCTGCTTCACAAGTAGAAAGTGTGATGATAGGTTGTTTCTTCGACATCCATGTGAAAGCAATATCTCTCATAAAGAATACAAATCCTGTAGTACTCTTTCTGTCATCCATATCTCCACCCCAATCACTGTCACTATAACCTTCAAGCTTGAAATTATTAGATGATGAATAAAACAACCCAAAATCTATTGTACCTTTGATATATCACAAAATTCTTTTAGTCGTCTTAAAATGGGTGGTAGTTGGAGTCTCCATGTAACGGCTAACAAGTCCAACACCATAGAGAATATCAGGTCTTGTGCATGTCAAGTATCTTAAGCTTCCAACCAAGCTCTTGAAAAATATTGGATCAACTTTTTCTCCTTCATCATGCTTTGATAGCTTGACTCCGCATTCTACTGGGGTATTTATAAGTTTACTGTTATGCATCTTGAACTTTTTTAATGTCTCTCTTGCATAACATTCTTGTGAGATGAAGATTACATCTTCCCTTTGATTAACTTGGATGCCCAGATAGTATTCCATGAGCCCAATATCAGTCATCTCAAACTCTTTAGTCATTGCTTCTTTGAACTCTCCAAACATTCTTGGATTGCTTCTCGTGAGGATCAAGTCATCGATATATAGGCAGACAATCAAAACATCTTTGTCCTTGTTCTGAATGTATAGTGCATGTTCATAAGGACATTTGGAGAAGCCTTTCTCTTGCAAGTACCTGTCTATTCGGCTATTCCATGCCCTTAGTGCTTGCTTTAGCCCGTAAAGAGTCTTTTTCAACTTTAGAGCTCTGTCTTCTTTATACTTTGACTTCATAACCTGATGACTACCGAATATAGACTTCTTCTTCGAGAATTCCATTTAAGAAAGCAGATTTTACATTTGATGTATTCTCCACCTATGCTGGGTTGCTAAAGAAATGATATATCTAACAGTTTCTAATTGAGCAACGGGAGCGAATACCTCATCAAAGTCAATGCCATATTTTTTACTGTAGCCTTTTGCCACCAATCTTGCTTTGTATCTTTCAACTTCACCTTTGGCATTCTTCTTCACACCCACTTTACTCCAATCTGTTGGTACCCTGGTTAGTTTTGGTGTGATCAACTAGGTTAAGTTAGGTCCTTTATTTTCTAATCCCTCTGCTAAGTGTAGAGGAGCTTAGGTATGGAGGAAGTCAAGCGTAAGACATAACGGATGAGAAGGATTGTGCGAGAAAGTGAGCTGACGGGCTCGGTGCAATTCGAGGGACGCGGAAGCTGCGGAAGAGTACGCCGGTGGATCGAGAACTACGTGCACGACGTCCGAGGGATGAGAAATCGAGAGGAAATACACTCGAGGGGCAAAAGGCCGGAGTCAGGTTCCGGTGAGCCTAACTCCGGTTGGCCGGAAATCACCCAGAAGACGAAAAACCAAAAGGCTGGTCAGTTTGATCAAGTCAAAACCAGGCGCCCAATAAAAGGGGAATTTATTTGTTGCTAAGAGGACTTGAACCCAGAACCTCAGGCGATATGTTAGGATGTATACTAAAAGCCTAGCTTTTGTATGAATATCTATATTTTAGAATAAGAATCACATGGTCATTGTTTGCATTTTATATTTATTATATGTGTGCATATTGTCCTTTACGTTACATTGTAGATAACATGATGTGTGGTGCCACACAGAAGATCATGTTATTCGTCCCTTGTAAAGTATAAGTAGTGGCTCACAACCGAGATGGATTTGGACAAACCATCGGAATGATTGTAGTGTAATTTGGTATTTGTCTATCTTGATTATAGAATTACACTAGTACACTTAGTGTGTATTGAGCAGAACCGACTTAGAGGTGATTCGATTTATACTGACTATATAATCGAATCAGACCTCAGATATTATGGTGTACATGCTCTTAATCCCGATATAATAACGGGCACATGTACTTAATATCTATTTCTTTGATTTACCAGTAGGCGAGATTTATTTGTTAAATCAATAGGCCTGATAAATTGGGAAATAATATTATCTACATGGTGTGTCGTTGATTATAGAAGGAAATCATGTCCTAATGCGTTAGGATGATGATTCCCCCTTGAGGAGCTCATAAAGTTCATCATGTAAATCTTGCAGGTGGACTTGGTCCGACATAATAATAAGGTTGAGTGGTACTACTCATGGAGTTAGATATTAATTAATTAAATTATCAGTAATTTAATTAATTAATGGACATGCATGATCTTAAACACGGAGAGATTATGTACACATGATATGGTGGAGCCCATATTTATTTATGGGGGTTGGTGCGGTAGTTCAATGATAATCCCTTAGTGGACCGGGTTATCATTAATGGATTAGACTTTGGATCCATTAGGAGACCAAGACCCAACTCCTCCTCATGATCCCTATTATAACCTATATATACCTCATGAGTCATGAGACATAGGCATAACAATTAACCTAAGCCTCCCTATTCTCTCCTCTCTTCCTACTCTCTCTCCTAGGGTTTTGGGTGCCGCAAGGTAAGGGGGTTCAGTGGGGAAGAAGGAAGAGAAGCTCTCCTTTTACTCTTCTCTTCTCTTCCTCTTCTCTCCATTAGGGCGTGCACTACTTTGATCCAAGGAGGGTTAGCCGGCGCAAAGAAGAAACTTCTTCTTCTTAGTTTTGGCCGGCGGCGCTAGGAGGCAAAGAGGAGGTGGCCGGCAAGGGTTATAGGGAAGAAGAGACCTCTTCTTCTTCTTCTTCTTCCTTTCTTCCTTTGGGCTGGCACAAAGAAGGATGTCTTTTTCTTCTTGGTGGTCGGCACAAGTGAGGAAGAAGGAAGCTCTTCTCTTTGGTGGTTTGCGTGAGCAAGGAGAAGGGTGGTGGCTTTTGGTACTTGGAGAAAGAAAAGAGATACATCTCTTTTCTTTGAAGGCTCTTGGTGCAAGCATCAAGAGGTGAAGAAGGTGCTTTGGTGACTTCGTTTCTTGGAAGATCGTCGCCCACACGACGTCCAAGAAGAGGATAGGATATACGATAGAAGATTGCGAGGTAAACAAGAGGTATAATTCTTGTTTGGTTCTTTCTTGCATCTTGTATTATTGTATATTCTTAATTATCATGGACGTCGAAGATAAACACAAAAACCGGCGATCAAATTATCGTCTATTCCGTGGCTAATCAATTAAAAGAGTTAAATTGCTTGAACAACAAGTTTGTTCAAGCGATCACTCGAATTGATTAGTACGATGATGAAACGGTCATTTGGAAAGGTTATCTCCATCCGGGTTGTTTCTAATTAATAGAAAATATTAATCCGGGGACATGGAGAGCAATCTAACCGAACTGGAAATCGAAACCCATCACAACACATGTCTCCATGCTTACCACTTGGGATAGCGAGCGAAGTCAACGAGCTGCTACCAATGTTACCACTTGGAGATCACAATAGCGAAGTCTCAAGCAGAAGATAAAGTTTTAATTAAACTTTATCTCTTAAAGAATAAAACCTTATCCTTTAATCAGATCCAATGGATGCAATTTAATCCCATCCAAGATCAACCGTCAAGATTACTTCCATGGATCAACGACCAAGAGAAAATTCATCAACAATCCAGATTTATTCTCTTAGGCTATAAATAGACTTAGAGTTTTAGCTTTAGAAATCAATCAATTCATTCAATTGTAAAAAGTCTAAGCATGTTTTTGTTGTAAGGCTTCTCCGCCATAAGGAGAATTTTATTAAGCGCCTACTGCCTTGGAAGCAACGTTTTTAGTTGCGATCAAGTTTCTTTTTTAAAAAGATGAGTGCCTCCACTTTTATTTTTTTTACCATCTATTCACCCCCACTAGCCGGGCCAACCCAATCCAACAAGTGGTATCAGAGCCAGGTCGCCGCAGAAGGACTAACCGTCGACTGCAGCAATTTCGTGAAAATGGTTGGAGCAGGAATCTACCCGCCGAAGTTTGAGGGGGAGTTCGCGATGTGGAAGCGTGGAATGCAAGTATTTTTTAAAACTGATATTGTATTGCTACTAATTATGACAAACGATTTTTCAGTTCTTAAAGACAACAATGGAGAGGATAAAGAAGTAGAGTCATGGACCAAGAAAGAGCAAGCGGATTTTGTAGCAAACGGCAAAGCGAAATTTCATCTCCTAGCCATTCTTCCCGTGCAAGAATTCAACTACATCGGGAAATAAAACTCGGCAAAAGAGCTCTGGGAGAAATTCTTGGAATTGCATGAAGGTACCTTAGAGGCACTGAAGGCTACCTGGGACGAGTCCTCGTCAGAAGAGTCGGAAGGTCGGGAATATGCGGGACTTGCACTGATGGCAAGTCATCAAGAAGGGAGCACTGATGAAGGGGGAGAGACGTCAGAAGAAAGTGACGACGAAGTAGGAACCTCATTTTTTGAAAGTGATCCAGTAAGTAAGGTTTGTTTTCTTCCTCATGATCAGTTTTATGCAAGAGTTAAAGCCTTGCTCAAATCTAATGGTAGAAATGAAAGAAAAAAAATATTGAAATTAAAAAAATAAATTGGCACTTATATCCTCTTCTGATATTTAAAAAAATGAAAATGATAATTTGAAAAACCTAGTGCAAAAATTAGAAATTGATATTGCATATTTACGCCAAAAGAAAAATAGCTTTTCTAATAATTTAAATTGGTATTTTAAAAACCATAAGGATCAATTTAACAAAGTGCCCAAAAGCTATATTCCGCCTAAGTTTTTAATTAATCCTGTAGATAGGAATTTATTTTGAGTTCCTAAATTTGTATTAAATTGATAAGTTTTTTTATTATACATGTGTGCATTTTTTTAAAAAAATATTATGTCGTTATATTTTTATGCACAATTATGTTATCCATCTACTGAGAATTTTTCAAAATTTTTTTAATATTTTTTTATGATTTTTCGCTTGAAATTTGATATTAAAATTTTAAAAATAGATAAATAATTTATTTTCATAGATCCAATTTTTTATGATTCAGATATACTGGAAAGAACTCATTATAATTTTTTCAAAATTTTTGAATCATTTTTCAAATTTTTCAAAATTTATTCTTTAAAAACTCTTATATGTTGGTTTTTCATTTATTTTTGGACTTGATAAACGAATTTAAAGCTCAAAATTTTGTCCAAACTCATATCTTCATCTTCGACTCTGACAAAAATATCCAAATTTTTTTTCATAGATGTTCAATTTATTTATGAATTGTTTATTGAAATCTGATTTTTTTAATTTTCAAAATTTGATAAAAAAATAGAATTAACTTCGAAAAAATATGTCATTTTAAATTTGAAAAATCCGTGACAACGCGATTTTTTTTCACTTAGAATATTTTTATCGCACTCAAAAATTTTTTTCCTCCCTAATTATGTTTCGCCTTTTTTTTTGCTGTGATCAAAGGGGGAGAGTAGGACTGAGGTTCAGGGGGAGATAGTTTTTTTTTTGCATAATCTTATCAATTATATTTTTATGCTTAAATTGTTTAACTTAGTTATGTTTTATTTTTGTTTAACTATAACTGAACCTGGGTTGATGCACATCAAAATGAGGGAGATTGTTAGTACCCCGGTTAGTTTTGATGTGATCAACTAGGTTAAGTTAGGTCCTATGTTTTCTAATCCCTCTACTAAGCGTGCATGAGCTTAGGTATGAAGAAAGTCGAGCGTAAGATGTAGTGGACGAGAAGGATTGTGCGGGGAAGTGAACCGACAGGCTCGATCCAATCCGAGGGACGCGAAAGTGTGGAAGAGAATGCCGATGGATTGAGAAGGATGTGCGCGACATCCGAGGGACGGGAAGCCGGGAGGAAGCACGCTCGAGGGGCGAAAGGCTAGAGTCGGGTTCGGGTGAGCCTAACTCCGGTTGGTCGGCAATCACCTAGAAGACGAAGAACCAAAAGGCTGGTTAGTTTTGACCAAGTCAAAACCAGGCGCCCGATAAAAGGGGGATTTATTTGTTGCTAAGAGGACTCGAACCCGAAACCTTAGGCGACACATGCCTCCATGCTTACCACTTAAGATAATGAGTGAAGTCAATGAGCTGTTGCCAATGTTACCACTTGGAGATCATAACAGGGAAGTCTCGAGCAGAAGATAAAGTTTTAATTAAACTTTATCTCTTAAAGGATAAAACCTTATCCTTTAATCAGATCCAATGGATGTAGTTTAATCCCATCCAAGATCAACCGTCCAAATTACATCTAGATCAACGACCAAGAGAAAATTTATCAATAATCAACAATCCCAATTTATTCTCTTAGGCTATAAATAGGCTTAGTGTTTTAGCTTTAGAAATCAATCAATTCATTCAATTGTAAAAAGTCAAAGCGTGCTTTTGTTGTAAGGCTTCTCCGCCATAAGGAGAATTTTATTGAGCATCCAGTACCTTGGAAGAAACGTTCTCAGTTGCGACCAAATTTCTTTTTTAAAAAGACGAGTGCCTCCACTTTTATTTTTTTTACTGTCTATTCACCCCCTCTAGCCGGACCAACCCGATCCTTCAGGAAGTGGAGTTAACTCTAATGTACCATTCTTCTCGATCGCTTTGATGTTTTCATCCATCGCATCTTTTCACTTTTTACCCTTTATAGCTTCTTGAAAATTCATAGGCTCGTAATCGACAAAAGACAAAATAGAGTAAGATTGTCTGGATTTTCAATTACCTCATATATGTCATGTAAGCTCCTATAGCGTGGTACTCTTTCACTTGAAGTTGATGCTGGTGAATTTTCTTGAGTACTTGAAGTTGATGTTGCTAGTGGAGTAGTAGGCTCTTCTGTTGTTTGCTCTACGCCTTGCTGTTCCACATTTTCTTCTTCAAAGTATGGGAAGAAGTTATAATCTTCATTTGAAGACTCCTAATTCCATTCTCCTTCTTCATCAAATACTACATCTCAGCTAACGATTATCTTCTTAGTATCTGGATTGTATAGCTTGTACCCCTTTGAGTTAGTATTATAGCCAATAAAAATGAACTTCTTACTTTTATCATCCAGTTTGCTTCTTGCTTCATCAGGTATATGAACATAAGTCATACTTCCAAAAACTCTTAAATGAGAAATTCCAGGCTTCCTTCCGCTCCAAGCTTCTTGTGGTGTATTGCCCCACACACTCCTTGTTGGTGATCGGTTGGATAAGTATACTGCATATGCAACTGCTTCTGCCCATAATTCATTTGGAAGCCTCTTGCTTTTGAGAATGCACCTTGCCATGTCAAGAAAGCTTCGATTTTTTCTTTCCGCCACTCTATTTTGTTGAGGAGATCTTGGAACAGTTAACGGTCGTCGTATTCCGTTGGCTTCACAGAATTCTTGAAATTCTTTTGAAGTAAATTCTCCTCCTCGATCAGATCGCATAGCTTTTATCTCGAGACCGCTCTCCTTTTCTACAGCAGTTTTAAATTTCTTAAATATGCCTAAGACTTCTGATTTTTGCTTCAAGAAATACACCTAAGTTTTTTGAGAAAAATCATCAATGAAAAGAATGAAATAATTATTTTTACCTAGTGAACTTGACTTTATTGGACCACAAACATCTGTGTGTATAAGTTCAAGCAACCAAAAGCTGCATGAACTTACTCCTTTGGAAAACCTTTTCTAAATTGCTTCTTAAGTAGACATGCTTCATAATTGGTCAGGATGTTTGATGTAAGGCTGCCGTCTCACAATCTCCTTCTTTGAAAGCAATTCTAGTCCTCTAAAATTGAGATGACCAAATCGAAGATGTCATAGCCAAGTAGTGCCAAACTTATTGATCAAATCAATTAGACTGGTTATAATTTAGACCAACCTGATCTGGTTAAACCAACTAATGGTATAAATCGGATCCAACCTGTTTAGACCGAACTGATCTGATTAAACCAACAAATGATTTGAACCAAACTAGATCTGATTGGACCAACCTAATTTGATTAAACCAACTTTAAAATGTAATTGTGAATAAATGTATTGATTAGAGATGTTGAACATGCTCTTGACATAGTTGTCATATGAGGGATTAGAAATGTTCATATTGATGTAAATATTTGATCTGGGGTAAAGGCAAGTTATTGATGTCTCAGATTCGTTCTACAGAGCAGCTAAGTTAAGTGTAACAACTTTCTTAGCAGCAATTGCTCAGTATGCTTGCTGTCGCACGAATCATTTTTCCTAAAGTATGAATTGAATGTTCTTATGTGGTCTTTGTGACTTTCTTATATGATCTTTGTGACTTTATTACATTATCTTTGTGACTAGTTGACCTTTATGGATTTACTTGGACGAGTGGGAGATGTTGAAGTTAGGAAGGTGAGAAGGTGCCCCTTCCTCTTGTAATCTTCCCAACCTCTTCCATTAATGGAGGAAGGGGAAGAGACCTTCTATCCCCTATAAATATATTTGCCTCCAAGGCAAATGGGAGGGTAAAAAAAAAGAGAGAGAAGTGATGTGTGTGGGCCCAAACCAATAGTGATCGTGCGAGACAAGTTATGTGCGAGGTCTGTGCAAGGTCAATGAAAAAGGGTTCGTCCCGTATATATAACGTCTCCGTGCAAGGTTCGTTCGGGTGCACAATAGGAAGAAGGGGGTTGTTGTGAAGAACATTCAAGATTGGTTTGTCCAATTGCAGAAGAGGGATTTGGTTTGTGAACTTTGAGAGATGATTCATTTTTCATGATCGTTTCTCGTCGACGGCAAGTTTTTCGATGCAGCGTTCTTCTTTGATTTTTTTTCCAAGATCACTATAAGTGTTTACTGTTTTGATTTTGTATTTCATGCTAGAGATTTGACAGCAATTCCAATTCAATATAGAAAGCAAATGATACAACCTTATCCTTTGAGTTAATATAAAGTAGTTCCTACCTAATAAGTTTTATTTGTTTACCTTTTAGGTACATAACTCACCGGTCTCTATTTATGTTTCTTTGACCTAGTACATGTATCCAACACATGAATGGATTTAGATGTTTGTCAAAAAAAATTCTAACAAGTTTTAAAAGATATCTATATTACTTTGTATTTGGTATTGCCTTAGAGTTGTGGGATTTGCCTATATCTAATAGGTGGGAATTGTAAAACTCAACTAGTCTTTGTTGTGTGTCTAGACCAAAGAGGTATAGATTTAGTAGTGAGAATATAGTAAGCGATAAATATATTTCATTACCTCAAAAAATAAAATTTTCAGCAATATTCAATAAATCAATGCTTGCTATCATTCTTTGTCTCAACCAATATTGTGATTTCTCATTTTATTACCATTCTGCATTTTATATGGCATTATTGCTTCACATTGCTATCACTATACATCTACATGGAGTGTTCCCACATTTGATTTGTGTACATGAAGAATGCATAAAAAAGGAAACTGCATAGCAATCACCTTTTCTCTACGTGATGTTGTCAAAATCATCCAATCATTTGCAATAATCTTATTTGTCTAGAATTTAATTCGCTATCATCAAATTATGGAACTACCTCAACAGATAGCTTGCCTAATATTATTAGGTCATGTAATTTTTTCTACTCTTGTTGTTACATGTGGGTAAATTATAGACAAATTTATGTGTTATTTACCGACTATTTTTGTGTTTGCAGATACAAAATAACACCGATCTATTTCGTTGCTCAAAACAGAACTTAACTACAATCTTGAATAGGTATTTTACGGTTGAAGAACTCATAGAATGATCCATGTTTTCCTATCTTAATCTGGACTAATCCTGTTTTCCACAGCATGGGCGGAATGACTAGTACTATGAGTCAGAAGCCATCACTGCGCTTGGATATCAATGACGATCTTATATCTATATTAAATTCTGCTACTCATGTAAGTATCTATTATGATCTCTTTCATAGATACCACTCTCTTTGGTTTAATGCTGATTTTACTTGTTAGATATAAAAATCCCAATGTTTTCTTGTTCTTGCATTTTCAGCTCAATATTTATTCCATATTTTTGGTTTACTCAATTAGGTTTCTTAGGATGTGCTGCATTTGAACCCACCCCACTTTGTTCATATAGTCAATTGAGAATTTTTTTTTAATGCTAATTCTTCTAAATGAAACCTTCTTAAATTTACCTAAGAAACATCTAGAATGGATGTTTAAATCTAACATTTTAAGCAATGTAATTCTTGTATATGAGTTTTGTTATATCATTCTATAAGTTATAATGATATATTAGATCATCTCGCAACATCAACCATTGATGTGATTTTTGAAATATATCTCATTTTAATTTTTTTAGATATATTTGATAATCTTTTCAAGAGATCTAATACGGTTTGTGCTCGGGACCTTATATTGGTGGAAGCTTTTTGCATGGGTTCCCTTTTTAATTATTTAGTAGTCACTTCAAATTCGGAGAGAGATTTTTTGGATATCTGAATTATTTATTTTTAATTTAGTAGAATATTATATTTCTAAATCACAATCAATTTATTTCTTAAGGTAATTTATTTAGGTTCAATAATATTTTCTCTGATAATTTTATCATTTAGAAGTTTGATGCTTCATGTTCGTCTATTTCTATATTCTAATGTTGTGTCAATTGGTCTCAGGGCATGGGCGGTGATTCTGATGGAGGATTGGATTAAGGTTGACAACTTGAAGTTGCATATGAATAAATTGTGAATTGGATTTAAGCTAAATATTACAGACTAGTTTGAAGATTCCTACCGACCTGACAACTTTTATTTTCTCAAAGATTTAAAAAGCATTTATATCAAAACCTATATCATGGTTAATAATCATGGAGCATGTTGATCATGATTCATTTGCATCTTGATAAAGAAACATTGTTCTATTTTACTTTTCATTTGGTATTGAAATAAAATAGGAAAAAGGATAATATAGTTTTCTAGTTTTCTTTTATCTAGACTCCCAATCTTAAAGCATTTTACAAGGTTGAAGAAAAAATAAAGAGATTGATGGCATTGCTACGTGAAGAGAGGCAGAGCATGTGAAGAGGGCAGAGCATGATGGCTTTGACATACCAAGAGCTTTTTCTTCTCAGCCATTTTCTACTCTATCCCTCAATGTAAAAAAAAGACATGGCCCTCTCAGTCATATCATCAAGTGATTTCACTTTCTTTTTTTTTTTAAATTTCATTTGGAATTGAAATAAAATATAGATATATCATACGACTGAGGAGAAAAAGTGATGGATGACAATCAAGAGAGGGAGAACAAAATGGCTTTTATTCTACCTGACCATTTTTTATTTTTCTCATCCATTATTGATGCTATTTCTAGACCTTTTCCTCTTAATCACCACCTTCTAGTGATTTCACCCTTGCTATCATGATTTGAGTCTCTACATCACATGATTACTTGTTCTACATTGTCATAACTTCGAGTTTGAACCCTTCTCCATCTCCACTTCTAAAATATTCATGGTTTGATTTAATTTGTTTACATTGGTCTGATTTTATTTTAGTTGGGACTTGCATTTGATCCATATTTAACCAAATAGAATGGCCATGACAATCGTAGAAATACCACTACTTACCGATCGTAGCAGAGTAGAGTAGAAGGCACAATGACAATCGCAGAAATACCACTACTTACCGATCCCAGCAGACGAAAGCACAATGGTGATCATCTCCTTCAAGGTGACAAATGTGTCGAAGTCCTGGCCATAATCGAGTAGGTCTTCTGGCTGGTAAAGAAGGCGTGGGTGTTCGTTGAAGTTTCTCCGGTTAACCACACCTTCTTGTTGGAAGAAAAAATATGGAAGAAGAATTGCACTCTTTTGGAAGATGAGAGAATAAGAAAAATAAATTTAGCTTGATTTTATTTAACAAAAGATTACATATTTATAGACTTATTAGAAGAGCATTGACTCCTCATATATTGAATCTATACATTTTTATTTTACTACAAAACTTCGTCCTTATCGATAATTCTAACTCATCTATCCATTATTTGTCACCTTATCAAATTCTATCTCTATCCACTAACTCTATCTCTATCGACAATCAAGTTTAATTTTCAACACCCTCTCTTAAACTTGATTTTGTAACTCCAAACAAATTCCGCATCTTGATGAAGTTTTCAAATTTGAGTGGTTTGGTAAAAATATCAACAACTTTAACTTAAGACTTTGTGTATTCTACTTGCATCTCTTTCCACTTTTTACTCTTTATAGCTTTATGGATTTTCATAGGCTCGCAATCCATAAAGAGACAAAATAGAGTAAGATTATCTTGATTTTTAGTTACCTCATAAAGGTCACGTAAATTTCTAAAGTGTGGTACTCTTTTATATGAATTTTCACTTGAAGTTGATGTGGGTGAATTTCCTTGAGTACTTGATGTTAGTGTTACTAGTGGAGTAGTAAGCTCCTCTCTTGTTTGCTCCACCCTTCTTTGCTTCACATATTCATTTTCATAGTATGGGAAGAAGTTGTAATATTCATTTGAAGATTCCCAATTCCATTCTCCTTCTTCATCAAATATGACATCCTGGCTGATGTTTGTCTTCCCACTATCTAGATTGTATAGCTTATACCCTTTTGAGTTAGTATTATAGCCAATAAAAATGAACTTCTTACTTTTACTATCCAATTTACTTCTTGCTTCGTTAGGCATATGAACGCGGTTTATACTCCCAAAAACTTTAAAATGGGAAATCCTAAGATTCCTTCCACTTCATTCTTCTTATGGTGTCTTGCCCCATACACTCCTTGTTGGTTGTCAGTTGGATAAGTATACTGCACAGGTAATCGCTTTTGTCCAACGTTTCTATGGTAGCCTCTTGCATTTGAGAATGTTCCATGACATATCAAGAATGGTTCAATTCTTTCTTTCCGTCACTCTATTTTGTTGAGGGTATCATGGAACTGTTAGAGGTCGTCATATTCCATTTACTTCACAGAATTCTTAAAATTCCTTTAACATAAATTCTCCTCCTCGATTAGATCGCATAGCATTTATCTTGATACTGCTCTCCTTTTCCACAGTAGCTTCAAATTTCCTTAATATGCCGAAGACCTCCGAATTTTGCCTCAAGAAATACACCAAAGTTTTCCAAGAAAAGTCATCTATGAAAACAATGAAATACTTACTCTCACTAAGGTTGCGTTTGGTAGGGGGTAATCCATCTTGTAATGTAATCAAGATTACATTACAAGTTGGATTCCTTTGTTTGGAATAATTATAAAATTGTAATGTAATGGAATCTCGCTTATAAAAGTGGCTCAACATTTCTAATCTCGATTAAAAAGCTAAAACGATGTAATCCGATTACATTACAACTTGTAAAGTTGTCGGTCGGGCGGCGGCAGTCGCCGATCGACCGCCGATCACCGTCGGTCGCCGGTCGCCGGCCGTCGATCGTCGGTTGTCGGCTGTTCGCCGGTTGCCGGCAGCGGCTGCCGGTCGTCGGCCGACTGACGGTAGTCGCCAACCATGGTCGTTGGTCGTCGTTGTCGGTCGTCAGGTGCCAATATTTGATTACATTACAGGATAGATTACCCTTCACCAAACACAACCTATGGTTATCAAAGATTACATACAACTCGTTACCAAACATAGTAATGCAATCTTGATTATATTACATTACATTACAAACTTGATTACATTACAGTCTCGATTACATTACCCCTTACCAAATGCAGCCTAAGTGACTTGGCATTATCAGACCGTAAACATCCATGTGTAAAAGTTCAAGTGGCTTTTGGGATCTTAAACTTGACTCCTTTGGAAATCCTTTTCTAAATTGCTTCCCAAGTAAACATGCTTCACATAATTGGTCAAAATGTTTGATGTAAAGTAGTCCTCTCACCATCTCCTTCTTTGAAAGCAATTCTAGTCCTTCAAAATTGAGATGCCCAAATCAAAGATGTCATAGCCAAGAAGAGGTATCTTTATAACAAGCTTTGAGATAATTGACAACATCATTAAGCAAGAACATTCTATTTCTTGGCATAGGTACCATAACAATTAAGCAACCAATATCATCTTTCATCATGAGAATATTATCTTTTATATGAACATCATATTATTTTTCCAAGAGTTGTCCTAAGCTCAAAATGTTACTCTTTATATTTGTCACAAAGAAAACATTTAAAAGAAACTGATGTTTTCCATTCTTCAAGCAGATAAGAATGTTACTTCTGCCTTTTACGTTAATCTTTGATTCATCTTCAAATGATACATTACCACCAAATGATTCATCAAGTTTTACGAACATAGTTCTTTTGCCACACATATGATTGCTTGCACCAGTGTCGAGATACCACATTGTATCTTCTCTCTCATTTTCTTTGTATGCTAGCAACAGTGTGTCATCTTCTTCTCTTCTTTCTTCCATATAGTTTACCTTTTCATATATTGTAAGTATCCCGGGTTGGTTTTGATATAATCAACCAAGTTAAGTTAGGTCCTGTGTGTTTCTAATCCTTGTATCTAAGTGTACAGGAGCTTAGAAGCATAATAAGTTGAGTAGAAGATGCAGCAGATAAGAAGGATGACACGGGGAAGGGAGCTGACAAGTTCGATGCATCCGAGGAACGCAAAGGATGTGGAAGAGTACACCGGTGGACGAGAAGGATATGTGCGATGTTTGAGGGACGAAAAGTTGGGAGGAAGTCCATTCGAGGAGAAGGCCGGAGTTGAGTTCGAGTGAGCTCAACTTTAGACGGCCGAAAATCACCCACGTGGACGAAATACGAAAAAGTCAATATAGATGTTAACTTTGATCAAATGGTCAATTGAGACAACCTCAGTTCATTTGGATCAGTTTTGTGCTAAAATAGAACTGAGGCACCTCAGTTAGAACCTGAGGCATCTCAAGTCAAAACTGAGGCGCCTTACGTCAGAATTGAGATGCCTTAGATTGAAAAGTTATCAACATTTACTGTTGGTTCCATGGATAAATTCTTATCTAACTGAGGCACCTCAGATCATAACTGAGATGCCTCAGGTCCACATCAGCACAATGGTAACTTCTTATTTTGAGTTATAAATATCCCCTTAGAGCTAGAAAGAAATAACAACAACTATATTCATCTTTCCTACTCTATTATGAGTTGTCAAAGTTTGTAAAAGGCTTCACCGCCTTTCACGAAGGAGATCTTTAGTGTGCATTTTAACGGCCTTAGATTAGCAACTATCTTGGTTACAACCAAGTAAACTTTGCCAGCCTTTTACATAATTTAAGTTGTGTTATGTTGATTTTTATTTTATTTAACTAATCTATCCATCTTTGTCAAAGAACTTGCAGGGCTATTCACCGCCTCTAGCTAGCCTGCATGGAACATACAATTGGTATCAGAGCTCAACCGCTTTAGGAGGACTAACCACTACCTAAAGCAACAAGACAATGGTTGGACCGACTATCCACCCACTAAAATTTGAGGGGGAGTTTGCAATGTGGAAATGTCGATGGAGGTTTTTTTTAAAACCAACTTTAAATTGTTATTAATAATGAAAAATAGTTTTATAGCTTGCGAAGACAAGGAAGAGCACCTCTGGTCGAAGAAGGAGCAAGCTGACTTTGTAGCCAATAGAAAAGCAGAGTTCCATCTGCTAACCGTGTTATCAGTGTAGGGATCTATAGGCATAAACATTTAAAAATTACAGTGAAAATAATAGATCCCACGAGCGATCAATGCGAAAAAGAACTCATACAAAGTTGATCTATAAATTTTTATCTTATAGGTATACCTTTGGCACGTGCCCTTTGTTTATCCCGCTTGTCTGAGGTATGTCGAATCTCTTGCACGTTCAAATGTTTGTGCCTCTATGCGTATCCACACGATTTGTCAAGCTTCGGAGAAGAATCGCCTTTGTGGTGCTAGCCACAAGAGGAGATTCACAAAGCAAGAAGGAGAGAGAGAAGAAGAGATTTCGGCCAAGGGAAGGAAGGGAAGAAAAGTGACAAGTAGTTCATCCAAATGACAAGAAAAACTCTTTTATACTCATTTCGTGAATAGGAAGAGTTTTTATCCCTTTAGCTTTCCTCCATTAAAGCCAATAAAAACCCAATTAGAGCACATGTTTCTCATGTGGCTCTTCAACTTCTCTTCATCCAATGAAGAAATACTTTTTATTTTCCTCTATTATTAATTTATTAAACATTTTAATGAATTAATATTTCATTCAAATATGGTTGAGTCTAATCTAAATGAGTCTAACTCAAATTAGATCTCAATCCTATAATCCAATTGGATTCACTTGAGTCTAACTTAATTAATCCAATTCGGATAAAATCTTAGTCAAATTAAGATCAATTAATCTCCAAAGCATTGTGTCCTTAGTGTGTGACCCAATAGGTTCTCATATCGTTGGCAATGTGTCTAAACCGCTTTAGACACATAAGCAATGAGCGACATCTAGCAATGCATCATTCCTACCCAAGTGACGAGAAAATTGAAATCCGGCTTAACCTCCGTGACTATGACAATGTATGACCTTGTCTTTCTATCCTCAATATGTAAATTGACCAATGAGGCATAGACTGTGTCGTCTTCGATCAGTCTTTGTGTTTCTTGATCCTCGAGTAGACTCACTCAAACTAATGAACTCAATATCTCATATTAACTCATTTGAGCATGACTATGCATTTTAGTAGTCTTACTCGATCAAGGGGCTCACAGATATCACTCCCATCATATGGGAGAGATAGATCCTATCTACATCACTCACATCCCTCCGTATAATTCATTACATATCCAGTGATCGTCTTTATAGCCCACCCTGTTATAGGTGACATTTGATGATACCAAAGTACATTACTCCTTATGTAGGGAACCGTAGTGACTTCAAGTCTAAGGATTATTCATATTAATAGTCACATGAGAAAGTTTATAACAATCATAAGACAATCTATGAAATTTTCTCATGGTGGGTCAATTCAGTATACATTCTTTAATTTATACCCATGTGTCAACATGATATCACATATCCATGACTTGTGAGCTAAAGTCATCAATTGACCTACATGCTAGTCTCCATGCATTAATATTGTCCTTGAATATTAATGCTTAACTAGGAATGGTTTGGTGTAGTGTTCTCTACATCATCTCACTATTGATTTAATCAATAGATATAATGTAGATAAGAACCTACTACCCAAGGACATTATTATACTTAGTTATTTGGCATAAATATAAAGTAAGTATAATAACCAAACTTTCCTTTATTAATAATAGAATATGATACAAAAGTCTCTAGTCAATCACCACATAATTGGCTCTAGGGCGACCACTAATAATCAGCTCAGGAAGTCAACTGGATCGGGACATATGCTTCATCCAAGGAACTTTAGAAAAAGTTCTTGGAGCTTCACGAAGATACCTCAGAAGCAAAGCTAGTATGAAGAGATCTACTCAGAAATGAGCTAACCAATCTCCGGATGAAAGAAGGAGAAATGGTGGTCAAATTACATGCAAAGATCAAGGAGCTGAACACTAGATTCACGAATCTTGGAGAAAAGGTAAAAAACTAAGATTCGCTAAGGTATGCTCATAACGAGTTTCCAACAACACCGGAATGGCTGCCCATAATAGACTCATACTATATCTTAAAAAAATCTCGAGGTAAGAAATTTAGAGGAATTGTTTTTTACCTTAGAACTTCACGAGTCTTAGTGTGCAGGATAAACTAAAAGGATGGATAATATTGCCCTAAACTCAAGGAAAGTCGAACCAGAAGCAATATCTGCAACTGATGAAGAAGAAACGACCCACAGGGTAAGGAAATTGAGAAAATATTTTAAATCTAATCAATTTAAGATGCAGGGAAAGAAATGTTCTCCAGAAAGAAAGAAAGTTAGATGCTACAATTATGGTGAAGAAGGACATATAAAATAAAACTGCCCAAAGCTGGAGAAGAAAGGGCCAAAGAAATACAAGCACAAGAACCTAAAAACCACATGGGATGACATGCCATCATCAAAGTCCAAACTCGAGGAGTATAGTAGGGTGAGTCACCAAGAGAGCATCATTGAAGGGGAAGTTATTTCAGAAGAAAACAATGATGAAGGGGGAGCTTCCAACTTCGAACATGACATGATAAGTGAGGTATGTCTGCTACCTCCTGATCAATTATATTATGGGAACAAACAAATGACTAGATCACTATACAAATTGAAAAATAAAAATATAGATCTGAAAAAGAAGTTAGCAAACGAATGTCCGCTATAACTAAATGATCAATTAAAGCATGAAAATGATAAACTAAAAGAACAAATTGAATTGTTGAAAAATCATGGATGTTTAAATATTTCTAGTTCAAAGGTTAAATATTTTAATGGACTCAATTGGTACTTGAGAAAAACCATGAGGTCAAATTATAAAAGTGCTCAAAACCTACATCCTGTTGGACCGGTGCCGTCGATAGAGGGGGGGGGGGTGAATATCAACCGTAAAAATTTCTCGCGGAAATTCGTCTTTCATAGACTTTCGTTCTAGACTCAGAGTTAGTGTAGCGGAAAATAGAAAGAACGAAAATAAAGACAACTCAGAATGCACACGGGATTTACTTGGTTCCCAACCCCCCAGGGTCAGTACATCCAAGGCCTAAGCACGAGAACACCCGTCCACTAGTGGTCTCCTTTCTGGACTTTCCGGAGGCGGAGAAACCCGTCTTACAGTGCACAGATTACAATCAAAAGATATATAAAAATAATTGTAGAATATAACTTCAAACCAAAAAGAGTCGAAGACTCGACCGATCTGGAACTCCGAAGTGCCACACACTTCCTCCTGGAGCTTCCTTGGTCGCAGAGCCTCATCGTTAGCGCTTTGTTATCAGCCAGAAAGATCAGAATAAATCTTGGAAGTTGTGTTTTGAGCTGAGGGGTCGAAGCCCCTTTTATTGTCTTCATTGGAGCGCCTGTGATCAATGGGGTGCCTCACAGGGCTTGGTCAAAGCTTATCTCCGCGCTGAACTCGCAGTAGTCGATAAGGCTTTTGACCAGGGCGCCCTGTATCATTGAGACACCTCATTGAACACAGGCGCCTACTTCAATGAGGCGCTTGGGTCCATTAGGGCGCCTCCTTCAATGGGGGCACCCAGGAGCCCTTTTCCAGCCTCGTTAATTTGGTTCTTTGCCTGCTTTGTCTTCACTTTTAGGTACCTGCAAGATACATAAATACAAGGTAAATACACATACAATCTTAGCCCTAATGAAATGGTTCTGACTTCGGATTTTCATGAAACCCTAGGTCGAACCGATGCAAGTTCCCACCCTCGGGAACACGCCTTTCACCTACTCCTCTCAGGAGATGGTTGCCACCCAGTCCATTCGGGTGGACTTTTGCTTAGCCTTCGATACTCTCGGATCTCGAGACGTCTGAATCTCAATCCGTCTATACTTCTGTCCTTAGTCATCGCTCAGCTAAGTTGCTCAATCCCTCAGACCAAGACTTTATGCCCAAACCCTAGGTCCAGGACTTAAGTGCCCAACCCTCGGCCAGGACTTAGTGCCCAATTTCACGAACCAGGACTTAGTGCCCAACCCTCGGTCAGGTCTTAGGTGCTCAGCCCTCGGCCAGGACTTAGTGCCCAATTCCATGAACCAGGACTTAGTGCCCAACCCTCGGTCAGGTCTTAGGTGGCCAGCTTCACTCACCAGGTCTTAGTGCCCAATTCTTAGAACCAGGACTTAGTGCCTAGGTTAACTAGGACTTTTCTTCACTTTGTTACTCCTCTCTTGACTCACCCTTCCCTTGTTCAATGTATCTTTGACTTAAGTATATTGTCAAACATTGAAACACTTAGAGGAGGACATCACTGATGCATCTTGCACCAACAATCTCACCCTTTTTTATGTTTGACAATATCTTAAGTTAGATTGGATGAAAGGGCTAAGTTATAAACCTTGAAACAATGATCTAAATTTTGAAAATAAATTTTGATCCTTTGGGAAAGCTCTTTATCCTTTTGGAAAAAATGGAAAAAAATTCTAACTTAAGCTCACTCTCTCCCTTAAAAAACATTTTGATTTTACTTGATCCTTTGGGAAGATAAAAAACTCTAACTTAAGCGCACTCTCCCCCTTTGTCATACATCAAAATAACGACAAAAACACTTGCACCAACAATGAAAGCTTTTTTTCTTTTGAAAGTACTTAGTATAAATCTTTGATAGCAAAGAGTTAGTTAACAAAACACTTGCATCATGAGATTACACTTTGAAAAGTACTACAAAAAAACAGCTTTGTACTTTCAGAAGACTTAGAAAAATTTCTAATTGAGAAAGATTTTCAAAAAGAATTGCATAGATGAAAGATTTTTACTTAGAAAAATATGCACTTTTCGAAATATTTCTAATATTTTAAAACTATAAGTACTTTTGAAAGATTTTATATACTTTTTGGAAAATATAAGTACTTTTTGAAATGTATTATCCCCTTTTTGAAACATATAAGTACTTTTGAAAAGTATATTGAGCTTTTGAAAAATGCAAGTATTTTTGAAAATATATTAAGCTTTTTGAAAAAAATGCAAGTACTTTTGGAAACAAAATATTGAGCTTTTTGAAAGATATAAGTACTTTTGGAAAAAATATTATTATATATATTTTTTAAAACATAATATTTTACTTGACTTGATTTCTTTTCTAGTCTGACACTATCCTAGGAAACCTTGTCAACTACAAGGATATTTCCCTAAGTGTCCTGGAAATTCTCCAAATTCAAGTATATATTATTTCAAAAATGATTTTATAAGCAACAAAAAGAATTTTGAAAATCAAAATAATAGTATTTTGAAAGAAAAATTACTTATGTTTTCAACAGGATTTTAAAATTATAGTGCACGAAAGCATATTATTTTGAAATGTTCGATAACTCTTTTAATTTGACCTCCCCCTAAACCTGACCCAGTCCTAGGAAGCTTGTTGACCACAAGTAATCTTCCTCTGAGTCTTTAGGGTTTGGTTCAGATCAAAGTAGTTATTTAATAATTTTCAAAATATTTGCCAAAAAAAATTAGAAAAATACTTGTTAGAAAGTTTTCTTTTGACTTAGACTCCCCCTAAATTTAACACATCCTAGGAGTCCTTGTAGATCATGAAGAAGAATTCCTCTATGTCTTTAGGGATTATCAAAATCAAAAGAATGAACGATATTTTGAGTGTGGTAATTCTCAAGGAGATACTTTTCGAAAAACATTCAGAATGATGATAATTTAAAGCATAAACCTTTTTCGAAAACATAAGTGATAGTGATTAAAGCACAGTTTTCGAAAGACATTTTGAAATGATAGTGATGTTTAAAGCACAGTTTTCGGTACACATTTTTGAAAGATTTAAAAAAAATTAAAAGAGTAAAACACTCCCCTTGTGTCCAACACCGTTTGACTCTATTTAAGTGCTTAAGGGACTTTAGTGTTGACCTAAGAGGCTTGTGTCTAATTGTGTAGGTCAAACAATTTTTAAAAAGATATAATTTTGAAAATGTATAATATTTAAGCACTCAAACAAGCATGAATTCCATAAAAACATTATTACGTTAAAGCACTATTTTGAAAATAGATTTTTAGAAAAATAAATTCTAAGAATTTTGGAAAATAATTTTTGAAAAGTATTTCCAATTTATTAGTCCTTAACATCTCACCCATTTTAGATGTCTCAGTACAAGCAAGCACGGTTGACTTATGAGTGTATTATGAGATGCTTGATTAATTTTCCTTTGAATTTTAAATCTAAGAGTTAATTAAAACTTGTGTTAGATTCAAATTTAACAATAGTAAATTGAATTTGAATTTCGATAATCGGCTTCCAGGTCTTGGCGAGACTCAGAGGCCTTCTTTGGCCGTAACCTTATTGGAGCAACAACCTTTTCCTTGACAAAGCCTTTTATCGAAAGTTCATTTTCAAATTACTTCTTGAAAAATTTTGGTCTAACTAGCTTAGGTTTTGGATCGGTAGCTTCTGCTAGTTCCACCAGACTAAACATACCAAGTAGGTATTACCTTATTTGACTTTATTAAAGGGCTTTCCTAATGTACTATCATCTTACTTCCACCTAATACTAGGATGTTCAAGTTTTAAGTAACTCTTTTGTCCTTAAACTAACCAATCCTAGATCTAAGCATAATAATAAAATTGCAAAAAAAAAAAAAAAAACAAGCAACAATAAAAAAAATTATATAATTATAAAGATGATTTTTATGTTAGCTCCCCCTGAACTAAAGCCTCGATAAGGATTAGACAAGATGTGAATCTTGTCCTTGGGGATCCAATATTGGTTTGGTCCAGCTTGATTATTCAAACATAGCTTTGGGACCCATGCTTGGACTCGGGTTCAAGGTTGGTTCAATAATGAATAATAAGAACGTTGTCGCGATTTGGTTCGATAGCCTAATCCGGATCGATTGAGAACAGACTTTGTTTTCCAAGAATCATGTCAAGATTCTTGGAACCTGAAGTGAATCGTTCCAATGCGACCATGATTTCCTTGACTTGATTTTTCAAAGAGGAATTCTCTTCCTCAAGCTTTTGAACTTGAGTTGAGTTTCCTCCTTGAACTAGTTCAGTTAAGGAACTTGAGTTGACTTCCTCTTTCAGGAGTTTTACTTCCTGTCGGAGGGTTTCAACTCGGATGTTGGCTTTTGCCAATTTACGAGACAAAATAAGAAATTAAATCATAGAGTTTAGATTCTGGATAACCTCTTACCGTGATTTGTCCATCCTCCGAGATCGACAGCTTTTCGGTGCCGACGACCTCGTCTGGTTTTGATTCCGTTCCGGAGTCGACGCCTTCCGAGGCGGTCAAGGTGAGTAGGTTCGAGAGCAGCGTTTCTTCTTCTTCTTTCGAGGGTGATTCATCCCAGGTGGCTTGAAGAGCCTTCTTCTTCTGAGCCTTCTTGTTCTCTTTGAGGTTGGGACACTCTGATCTAAAAAGTCCTTTCTTGTTACACTCGTAGCAGGTGATGTTACCTTTGCTCTTCTAGCTCGTCGAGGGTTCAGATGGATCTTTCTTCTTCCTCCTTGACTTCTTCTTGTTCGTTTGGTTTTTGAGCTCCTTGCAGTAGTTGCGAGCTAACCGGACCAGTTTGAGACGATCCCCTTCATCATCATCTGATTCCGAGTCTGAGCCGAACTCGGGTACTGGTTGAGGCTTTTTCTTCTGAGATCTTCCTTGAGTTTTTCCTGCAACAAAGGCAATACCCTTCTCGACCAATGCAGCTTTAGTTTGTTCGTGTAATTCTAATTCAGAAAATAATTCATCTAACTTAATTTCTGAACGGTTCCTAGAAACCTTGTAGGCATCTAACATACACGCCCACAATGAGTTCCTTAGGAACGAGTTTAGGGTATACCTTATTAGGTCATGATTTTTGACCTTGTGACCTATGGTGTGCAGCCCGTTCATCAGTTCCTGGATCATTGCGTGGAGTTGTGCTGCTGATTCTCCTTCATGTATCTTTATCGTGTAGAGTCTGTTGAGTAACAGATACCTTTTGCTGATCCGTGTATCAGACGTACCTTCGTGCAGTTCGATGAGTTTGTTCCATAGTTCCTTTGCGCTGCTGAAGGGTCCGACACGATTCAACTCTTCTTTCGTCAGGCCGTATTCTAGTGTTTATGTAGCTTTAGCGTCGGCCTCGATCTTCTTCTTGAGTGGACTGTCCAACTCAGTGTAGCCTTGCACCTTGCCTTGTGCATTTTTGGGTGTCTCCAGTCTGGACTAGATGATGATCCACATGTCCACCTGAGTTTTCAGGTGGACCTCCATCCTACTCTTCCAATAGGAGAAATCTTCTCCGGAGAAGAGATGTGGTCTATGTTGGATCGAAGAAAACGATAGAGGGGGGGGGGAATATCGTTATAAAATTTTTGGAATAGAAGAGTAAATGCGCAACGAAAAATCACAAAATACACATGAACACAAATTGATTTTTTGCTTGGTTCGGAGTCGCGGCCGACTCCTACTCTAAGGCCCACGGTCCTTGACTGTTTACTTTGGGCAATTCTATATTTGGAAAGGGTTTTACATATTGATAGTACAGATATTGAATTTGGAAATTTAAATAACAACACTTTCGTAAAAGGAAATTTTACCGACGCCCAATGTGGATCGAATTTCAGAGCAGAGGGTCGTCTTCGGCGCTGGAATCTAGAAATCGAACTTTGCCGGAGTGCAACATTTGAGCGAAAGTGTTTGGAGCATTGGAAGTGATGGATATCGAATCCTTGGGGGCGAACCCCCTTTTATAGTGCTCATACGGGGCACCTGTGACGATGGGGGCGCCTAATGCGTGGCCTTCCCTGCGCGAATCCTTATCTGTAGGCTTGGTCAGTGCTTATCCACCTCCACTTGGGCGCCTGAGCTGATTGGGGCGTCCGTGACCTCACGGGCGCCTGATCTGCCTTTGTCCAGAGGCTTCGCGGCTGTGTTCTGGAATTTGCCTTCACACTGGGGCGCCCGAGTCTATCCGGGCGCCTAGCCCCAGTGAGGTACCTCACTTGCAGACGACCAACCCTTCGATCCTGCAACTCAGGTTAGTTCCAAACACAACAAACAAATGTGTTAGCCATTTGTTACAGCCGTAGCTGTCTTGGTTCTCACTTCGGGTCTCCCAAATGGAACCCTAGGTTGAACCGACGCCTACTGTTCCCTCGATGGGGAACACGTCCTCACCTACTCCTCTCAGGAGAGTTTACCTTTTGCCAACCGGCTCCTCCGGTTGGACTTTTGCCCAATCCACCTGACCAGGTCTTCGTGCCCAACTTCCGGTCAGGTCTGCTTGCCCAACTTCCAGTCAGGTCATCGGTGCCCAACCCCTTGCCAGGACTTCTTGCCCAGTCCTCGACTAGGACTTCTTTGCCCGACTTCCGGTCAGGTCTTCTTGCCCAGTCCTTGACCATGACTTCTTTGCCCAGCCCTTTGGCAGGACTTCTTGCCTAGTGTACCTAGGACTTCTTCCTGCACACTCAGTAAACATGTTAGATCACAATAACATCTTAACTTCTAAACCCTTTGTCATTATCAAAACCTATGTTTGACATAGGTGCTACCTGCACCAACAATCTCCCCCTTTTTGATTTATGGCAACACAGTTCAAAAAGTTAAGGATATAGGTAATGTAAAAGATTTTTAATTTCCTCCTCCTGGAGAAAACTCTCCCCCTGAGTTTTTCAAAAGTACGTGGGTTTTTGAAAAACAATTCTAAGCCCTTGTCTATCCAAAAAGTAAAAAGATTTTTCAGGTTTTCAACACTTAGAAAATTTTCAACACGATTTTCAAGTTAAAGAAACCTTTTCCAAAAAAATTTTAAGTTTGAATACTTAGAAAATTTTCCAAAAGAATTTTAAGTTAAGTACTTAGAAAATTTTCAAAATGAATTTTGAGTTATGCATTTAGAAAATTTTCAAAATAAATTTTGAGTTAAGCACTTAGAAAATTTTCAAAATAAGTTTTGAATTTGTAACACTTAGAAAATTTTTCAACACAAGTTTTGAATTTTTTGTTGGGTTTTTCGGGCCGCGAAAACTGCCTTTTCGCGTCGCGGAAACCCCGAGAACCCAAAGCCATGGATCTCGTGCGAAGAAAAATTCCGAAACAAAAATCACGTATTCATTTCATGCTCAAAACTCGATCTACTCCTAGATCTAAAGAGGGATAAACCATTTTACCTTTGATGCGTGCCCCGCTTAATCCCGCTCGCTTCTTTTGGATGTCGGATCTCTAGGACGTCAAGTGCCGTCCCTCTAGAAGTATCCACGCGAACAAAGTGGATGGAGGAAACCCTTTAGGTGTGCTAGCACCTTTCAAGGGTTCGGCCAAGAGGAGAAGAAGAAGAAGAGCACCAACACTTGGAGGAGGAAGAAGAGAAGACACCCCATGAGAAAAATGGAACCAAAACATAGTTTTTGTTCTCTCATTGTGGCCGACCACATAATGGCCATTAATGGCCATTAAGTGGCCGGCCATAATGGCCATTAATGGCCATTAAGTGGCCATCCATAACCCCTTTCAATTTGAATTCAAATTCAAATGGGGGGTTACAACCTTTGGAGATGATGTGGAGCATCATCATTAGTCAAATACCAAGCCAAGTCATCACTTGGTCAAGTCAAGGTGAGGTGGCCTTTTGGTCAAGTCAAACTTGACCATTAATCTTCCTTGATGAGGTGGCATCCACACTTAATGCTCTTGATGATGTGGAGCATCATCAATGGTTGGCTCCATGCCAATTCATCACCATGATGTGGCATTAAGTCAAGTCTAACTTGAGGTGGATTTGGGTCAAGTCAAACTTGCCTTTTATGGACTTTCCATATTTAGTCAAGTCAAACTTGACTCCATTTCTTCTCCCATGTCAAGTCTAACTTGAAGTGGAACCAAGTCAAGTCAAACTTGATTTGGATTTGGGTCAAGTCAAACTTGCCTTTTATGGACTTTCCATATTTAGCCAAGTCAAACTTGACTTCATTTTTTCTCCATCTATTTGTTCTTTGTGTGTGACCCTATAGGTTCTTGTAACGTTGGCAATGCTTCTAACCTCTTAGAAACATAAGCAATGAGCAGTATCTAGCAACACATCATTGCTACCCAAGTTACAAGAATGTTGAGATCCAACATCACCAATGTGACTACTAATTATGACTTTCATAATATGTGACAATGTCCTTCTATCGTCGATATCTAGATTGATCTTCTATGAAGCATAGACCGTGTCATCCTCCAATCAATCTATGTGTCGAACTCCAAGTAGACTCACTATAATCAAATAAGCTCAATATCTCATATTGCCTTATTTGGGCATGGCCATGCACTTAGTGATCTCACTCTATTAAGACTATGATATCTCTCCCGTCATATAGGAGGGATAGATCCCATCTACATCACTCACATCCCTCCGCATAATTTGTTACATACCCAGTAATCGCCTTTATAGTCCACCCAGTTACGGGTGACGTTTGACGAAACCAAAGTACATAACTCCTTATGTAGGGAACTATGGTGACTTCAGGTCTAAGGACTAATAGTCATACTAATAGTCACATGAGAAAGTATATGACACTCATATAACGATCCATGATACTTTCTCATGGTGGGTCATTCAGTATACATTCTCCAATGCATACTCATGTGTCAACTTGATATCTCATATCCATGACTTGTGAGATCAAGTCATCGTGTTGACCTACATGCTAGTCTCTATGCATTAACATTGTCCCTGAATGTTAATACTTGACTAGGAATAATTAAGAGTAGTGTTCTCTATATCATCTCACTATCGATTCAACCAATCGATTGATATAGATATGAACCTACTACCAAGGACGTTATTACACTTAGTTATTTGGCACCAATACAAGTAAGTATAATAACCATAATCAAATGCCTTTATATATATATATATGAAATATGATACAATGAGTCCATACAACAACCATCACATGATTGGCTCTAGGGCTCTCACTAACAATCTCCCACTAGAACTAGTGCCAATCACTGTAGTATCTAATACCCAATGACCTAGTGTGACCATCATGCTTGGTCTGTGCCAAAGCCTTGGTCAAGGGATCTGCAATGTTAGCCTCTGTGGGTACTCTGCATATCTTCACATCTCCTCGATCGATGATCTCTCGAATGAGATGGAAACGCCGTAGTATGTGTTTGGTCCGCTGGTGTGAACGAGGTTCCTTAGCCTGCGCAATAGCTCCATTGTTGTCACAATAGAGCTGTACTGGGTCGGCTATGCTAGGAACCACTCCAAGCTCAGTAATGAACTTGCGGATCCAAACTGCCTCCTTTGCTGCCTCAGATGCAGCAATGTACTCAGCTTCTGTTGTAGAATCAGCAACTGTATCCTGCTTTGAACTCTTCCAGCTGACAGCGCCACCATTTAAGCAAAACACGAACCCTGACTGCGATCTGTAGTCATCCTGGTCAGTTTGGAAGCTTGCATCACTGTAACCTTTTACAGTTAGCTCCTCTTCGCCTCCAAATATCAAGAAATATTCTTTAGTCCTTCTCAAGTACTTAAGAATATTCTTGACTGCTATCCAGTGACGTTCACCTGGATCTGACTGGTATCTGCTCGTCATGCTCAAAGCATACGAGACATCAGGATGAGTACATAACATGGCGTACATGATAGATCCTATGGCTGAGGCATAAGGGATCTTGCTCATGCGGTCTCTCTCCTCTCTAGAAGAGGGACCTTGAGTCTTCGAAAGACTCACGCCATGTGACACTGGCAGATTTCCCTTCTTGGAATTCTGCATGGCAAACCGTTGCAAAACGGTATCAATGTATGTACTCTGACTTAGGCCAAGCAATCTCTTAGATCTATCTCTATAGATCTTTATGCCTAGAATATAGGCTGCTTCACCTAAGTCTTTCATTGAGAAGGAATTCCCCAACCAAGTCTTCACAGACTGTAGTGAAGGAATGTCATTCCCAATGAGTAGTATGTCATCTACATACAAAACAAGGAAGACAACTGTGCTCCCACTAACCCTTTTGTAGACACAAGGTTCATCTTCATTCTTGATGAAACCAAACTGTTTGATTGCATCATCGAATCGAAGATTCCAGCTTCAAGAAGCTTGCTTTAGTCCATAAAGGGACTTATGCAGCTTGCATACTCTACCAGTATGCTTTGGATCTACAAAACCCTCAGGTTGTGTCATGTACACTTCCTCGAGGAGGTTTCCATTCAGAAATGCAGTTTTGACGTCCATCTGCCAGATCTCATAATCGTGGTATGCTGCAATAGCAAGCAAGATCCTAATGGACTTGAACATCGCGACTGGAGAAAAAGTTTCATCATAGTCAATACCATGAATTTGCTTGAAACCTTTAGCTACTAGTCTACCCTTATAGGTATGTACAAGTCCATCCATGTCAGTCTTTCTCTTAAAGACCCACTTACACCCAATGGGTTTGACCCCTTCAGGTGGATCAACCAAAGTCCATACTTGGTTGGTGTACATGGAATCCATCTCGGATCTCATGGCCTCTAGCCATTTCTCAGAATCTGGGCTCATCACAGCTTCCTGATAGGAGGTAGGCTCGTTCTCAACGAGCATAACGTCATCATGGTCAGACAAGAGAAATGAGTATCTCTCAGGCTGACGACGTACCCTATCAGACCTGCGAAGAGGTAGGTCTACATGAACAGGTTGTTGTTCCACAGCTTCTTGTGCAACAACCTCATCAACCACCACACTTTGTGGTTCCTGTTCAACTTCCATCAAGGTTTCAGTGCTATTGTCCATGTCTTGAACTTCTTCAAGACTGAACGTACTCCCACTAGTCTTTCTAGAAACAAAGTCCCTTTCTAGAAATACTCCAGTCTTAGCAACAAACACTTTGTGCTGACTAGGAATGTAGAAGTAGTATCCCTTCGTTTCCTTGGGATACCCTATGAAATAACACTTATTAGATTTGGGTCCCACTTTGTCTGAGACTTGACGTCGTACGTAAGCCTCACAACCCCAAACCCTCACGAAAGACATCTTGGGACTCCTCCCTGTCCATATCGTATATGGTGTCTTCATGACAGCCTTTGATGGAACACGGTTTAGTGTGAACGCTGCCGTGTCTAGAGCATATCCCCAAAAGGATATAGGAAGATCTGCGTGACTCATCATAGATCATACCATATCTAATAAGGTACGATTCCTCCTTTCGGATACACCATTCCACTGTAGTGTTCCAGGGGGAGTGAGTTGGGATAGAATCCCACACTCAGCTAGGTAGTCACGAAACTTATGGCTCAAGTATTCTCCACCTCGATCTGATCGAAGTATCTTAATACTTTTGCCAAGTTGGTTCTGTACTTCATTTCTGAATTCTTTGAACTTTTCAAAGGATTCTGACTTATGTGTCATCAAATACACATAGCCATATCTACTGAAGTCATCAGTAAATGTGATGAAGTACCTGTAACCACCTCTGGCAGCGACATTGAAAGGGCCACATACATCACTATGTATGAGTCCTAACAAGTCTGTCGCTCTTTCGCTATGTCCACTAAAGGGAGTCTTAGTCATCTTGCCTAGAAGGCATGACTCGCATGTCTCATATGACTCAAAATCAAATGAGTCCAGCAAACCATCCTTATGGAGCTGGGACAAGCGACTCTCATTTATGTGGCCTAAGCGACAGTGCCAGAGATAGGTTGGGTTCAACTCATTTGATCTCAACCTCTTGGTATTCACGTTATAGATAGGGCTCTCTAAGTCTAGAATATAGAGGCCATTCATCAGATGTGCGCTACAATAGAACATATCCTTTAAATAAACAGAACAACATTTGTCCTTTATTATGAATGAAAAACCTTTGTTATCTAAACATGAAACTAAAATGATATTCTTTGTTAGTACAGGTACATAACAACAGTTATTCAATTCCAGTACAAGCCCAGAGGGTAGAGATAGAAAGTAAGTCCCTATAGCAACAGCAGCAACCCTTGCTCCATTGCCTACTCGTAGGTCCACCTCGCCCTTGGCCAATGCCCTGCTATTTCTCAGCGCCTGCACATTAGTACAAATGTGAGAAGCACACTCAGTATCTAATACCCATGATGTAGAAATAGAAAGGTTGACTTATATAACATTTATACCTGAAGTAGAAGTCTCACTTCTCTTCTTCTTCAGATCTTCCAGGTATACCTTGCAGTTCCGCTTCCAATGCCCAGTCTTACCGCAGTGGAAGCAGGTAGCATCCTTAGCAACCCCACCTTTAGGTTTGAGTGTTGAAGAGCTGGCTTTGCCCTTGGTTTGGGTCTTACCCTTACCTTTGGGCTTCCACTTGCCCTTACCCTTGCCCTTTTGTACCATTAGGACGGTACTGGACTTGGCAGTGGTGAGATTAGGCTCAGCAGTTCTTAACATGTTGAGTATCTCGGGCAGTGGTTTGTCTAATTCGTTCATGTTGTAGTTCATGACGAATTGACAGTAACTCACCGGCAACGATTGCAGGATCAGATCGGTAGCCAGCTCTTGGCCAAAAAGGGAACCCCAACCTCTCGAGGTTCTCGACGTACCCAATCATTTTGAGTGCGTGAGTTTCTACAGGGGTTCCCTCTTTCATCTTGCATGAAAAGAGGGCCTGAGTCACTTCAAACCTCTCATGCCTTGCCTGCCCTTGATATAGTTGCTTGAGATGGCCAATCATATCAAAAGCATTCATTTTCTCGTGTTGCTTCTGAAGCTCAGGAGACATACAGCATAGCATTAGGCATGACACGTCTAACGCGTCATCTAGATGCTTCTGATGAGCATCTCTAACACTACGAGCGGCAGAGGCTGGTGGTGCATCAGGAACTGCTTGCTCCAGAACGTACAGCTTACGTTCCTGCGTGAGGACTATCCTCAGATTCCTGTACCAGTCCAGGAAATTAGCTCCTAGGAGCTTGTCCTTCTCAAGAACAGATCGTAGAGAGAGAGTGTTCGTGTTTGACATGGTAATCTACAACATAAAATGCAGAAAATAAATATCCACCATTGTATCATATTTTATTTATCATTTAACTAGGCCTTTAATTAAATGATGCTCCCACTGAATTATAGGGCTTTGGTAGAATCGAGTCATAGATGTGGTAAAACCACACTACTAGATCCACACCAACTAACTATAANCTAGAGCATATCCCCAAAAGGATATAGGAAGATCTGCGTGACTCATCATAGATCGTACCATATCTAATAAGGTACGATTCCTCCTTTCGGATACACCATTCCACTGTAGTGTTCCAGGGGGAGTGAGTTGGGATAGAATCCCACACTCAGCTAGGTAGTCACGAAACTTATGGCTCAAGTATTCTCCACCTCGATCTGATCGAAGTATCTTAATACTTTTGCCAAGTTGGTTCTGTACTTCATTTCTGAATTCTTTGAACTTTTCAAAGGATTCTGACTTATGTGTCATCAATACACATAGCCATATCTACTGAAGTCATCAGTAAATGTGATGAAGTACCTGTAACCACCTCTGGCAGCGACATTGAAAGGGCCACATACATCACTATGTATGAGTCCTAACAAGTCTGTCGCTCTTTCGCTATGTCCACTAAAGGGAGTCTTAGTCATCTTGCCTAGAAGGCATGACTCGCATGTCTCATATGACTCAAAATCAAATGAGTCCAGCAAACCATCCTTATGGAGCTGGGACAAGCGACTCTCATTTATGTGGCCTAAGCGACAGTGCCAGAGATAGGTTGGGTTCAACTCATTTGATCTCAACCTCTTGGTATTCACGTTATAGATAGGGCTCTCTAAGTCTAGAATATAGAGGCCATTCATCAGATGTGCGCTACAATAGAACATATCCTTTAAATAAACAGAACAACATTTGTCCTTTATTATGAATGAAAAACCTTTGTTATCTAAACATGAAACTAAAATGATATTCTTTGTTAGTACAAGTACATAACAACAGTTATTCAATTCCAGTACAAGCCCAGAGGGTAGAGATAGAAAGTAAGTCCCTATAGCAACAGCAACAACCCTTGCTCCATTGCCTACTCGTAGGTCCACCTCGCCCTTGGCCAATGCCCTGCTATTTCTCAGCGCCTGCACATTAGTACAAATGTGAGAAGCACACCCAGTATCTAATACCCATGATGTAGAAATAGAAAGGTTGACTTATATAACATTTATACCTGAAGTAGAAGTCTCACTTCTCTTCTTCTTCAGATCTTCCAGGTATACCTTGCAGTTCCGCTTCCAATGCCCAGTCTTACCGCAGTGGAAGCAGGTAGCATCCTTAGCAACCCCACCTTTAGGTTTGAGTGTTGAAGAGCTGGCTTTGCCCTTGGTTTGGGTCTTACCCTTACCTTTGGCCTTCCACTTGCCCTTACCCTTGCCCTTTTGTACCATTAGGACGGTACTGGACTTGGCAGTGGTGAGATTAGGCTCAGCAGTTCTTAACATGTTGAGTATCTCGGGCAGTGGTTTGTCTAATTCGTTCATGTTGTAGTTCATGACGAATTGACAGTAACTCACCGGCAACGATTGCAGGATCAGATCGGTAGCCAGCTCTTGGCCCAAAGGGAACCCCAACCTCTCGAGGTTCTCGACGTACCCAATCATTTTGAGTGCGTGAGTTTCTACAGGGGTTCCCTCTTTCATCTTGCATGAAAAGAGGGCCTGAGTCACTTCAAACCTCTCATGCCTTGCCTGCCCTTGATATAGTTGCTTGAGATGGCCAATCATATCAAAAGCATTCATTTTCTCGTGTTGCTTCTGAAGCTCAGGAGACATACAGCATAGCATTAGGCATGACACGTCTAACGCGTCATCTAGATGCTTCTGATGAGCATCTCTAACACTACGAGCGGCAGAGGCTGGTGGTGCATCAGGAACTGCTTGCTCCAGAACGTACAGCTTACGTTCCTGCGTGAGGACTATCCTCAGATTCCTGTACCAGTCCAGGAAATTAGCTCCTAGGAGCTTGTCCTTCTCAAGAACAGATCGTAGAGAGAGAGTGTTCGTGTTTGACATGGTAATCTACAACATAAAATGCAGAAAATAAATATCCACCATTGTATCATATTTTATTTATCATTTAACTAGGCCTTTAATTAAATGATGCTCCCACTGAATTATAGGGCTTTGGTAGAATCGAGTCATAGATGTGGTAAAACCACACTACTAGATCCACACCAACTAACTATAATTCTCGTAGGTCAAGATCCACATCATACTACGCCTTGAGTTAGCTTTGGCTAAATCGCCCAAGACTTAGTATGATCGGTAGGTACTAATTACCAATTACATCTCTATGCAACTCTTGTTTATAGGATCAAGAATTAACATTTATGAATAATCTTGAGTTAGCTTTGGCTAAATCTCCCAAGACTATTGATAAATGCGATGTTGTCCTACCTTTCCAACTATTGGAGTATGCCTATAGTTAGGCTCGATCCAATTGAGCTAACTAGTTACTCAATCTAATTGAGCTCAATCTAACCCAAGCATGATAGGCGGGACCAAGGTTGTCCCTCCGCATCGCACCAAGATTAAATGCATTGCTCTGCTTTGGCAGATTCAACAATCGCATATGATCGTGGTAGTGATGGGTATCAAGGCTCGTTAGGCATATACGAGTTGATTTCGATTTAGATCTAATCTAATCGATGATGTGCATCGTATTTAGGCATTTATTAAATCTAATTTAACCTAAATGTGTATTAGGTGCACATCAAGATGTGGTTCCCACATTACATGTGCATCACATACACTCATGTATATTCTATTCTATACTAACATGCATCACATACATATAAGCAAAAATAAAATATACAAGAAAATTAAAGTGTGATTAGTCATGGCCCTACTAAGATCTTCTCAAGCCAATGAGAAGATCCTTTGGTCAACCTAGGGTCTAGGCAGCAGCTTCTCCAAGCTCCTCCTTCCAGAACCCCATGTGTTGTCGGCTTGCTTCCCACGAGTCCGTCTTCTCCAGAATTTCCTTCATCTTCAATTTTGTACATTACAAAATTTATACTCGAGTTACATTCGAGTCTTAAACTAATTTTAACAGAAATAATAAATAAAAGGCCGACACGCAGGTCGCAATCACAATACAACACACACAACACAAATAACGGCACGCAGGCCGTAATATGAATTACACACATATTTTAATCTAATTAAAATAGGGTCTTGGGCCATGACCATCACACTACTGTACATAATTCAAAATTATGTATTTTACAGAAATTTATCTAATTTTTCTATGTATTTTATGAATTTTATGAGTCACAACTCCACGGCGGTCCCGTTAAGCGGGTTTCGGGCACAATCACGTGACAAGGCCCCTTGCGGGGTTAGGGGTGGCGCCCCTACTCACGAAATTAATTTCGTGAGTGTCGTATCGTGATCTAACAGTGCCTAACCCGCTGTCCCAAAATCTATTTGGGCGAAACTTGCCGTTTCGGAGAAGTTTTTCTCGGTGGTCGAAGTGTACAAGTGCTTCGCACTCGTTGCTTCGCCTCTTCGAGAAAAATACTCATAAAATCCTAAAAATTAGAAAAATTACAGAATCATAAACTACTCTAAATTTTGTATCCCATACAAAAAGAATAAATACGTGCTTCGAACGTGGCTCTGATACCACTGTTGGGTTTTTCGGGCCGCGAAAACCGCCTTTTCGCGTCGCGGAAACCCCGAGAACCCAAAGCCATGGATCTCGTGCGAAGAAAAATTCCGAAACAAAAATCACGTATTCATTTCATGCTCAAAACTCGATCTACTCCTAGATCTAAAGAGGGATAAACCATTTTACCTTTGATGCGTGCCCCGCTTAATCCCGCTCGCTCCTTTTGGATGTCGGATCTCTAGGACGTCAAGTGCCGTCCCTCTAGAAGTATCCACGCGAACAAAGTGGATGGAGGAAACCCTTTAGGTGTGCTAGCACCTTTCAAGGGTTCGGCCAAGAGGAGAAGAAGAAGAAGAGCACCAACACTTGGAGGAGGAAGAAGAGAAGACACCCCATGAGAAAAATGGAACCAAAACATAGTTTTTGTTCTCTCATTGTGGCCGGCCACATAATGGCCATTAATGGCCATTAAGTGGCCGGTCATAATGGCCATTAATGGCCATTAAGTGGCCATCCATAACCCCCTTTCAATTTGAATTCAAATTCAAATGGGGGGTTACAACCTTTGGAGATGATGTGGAGCATCATCATTGGTCAAATACCAAGCCAAGTCATCACTTGGTCAAGTCAAGGTGAGGTGGCCTTTTGGTCAAGTCAAACTTGACCATTAATCTTCCTTGATGAGGTGGCATCCACACTTAATGCTCTTGATGATGTGGAGCATCATCAATGGTTGGCTCCATGCCAATTCATCACCATGATGTGGCATTAAGTCAAGTCTAACTTGAGGTGGATTTGGGTCAAGTCAAACTTGCCTTTTATGGACTTTCCATATTTAGTCAAGTCAAACTTGACTCCATTTCTTCTCCCATGTCAAGTCTAACTTGAAGTGGAACCAAGTCAAGTCAAACTTGATTTGGATTTGGGTCAAGTCAAACTTGCCTTTTATGGACTTTCCATATTTAGCCAAGTCAAACTTGACTTCATTTTTTCTCCATCTATTTGTTCTTTGTGTGTGACCCTATAGGTTCTTGTAACGTTGGCAATGCTTCTAACCTCTTAGAAACATAAGCAATGAGCGGTATCTAGCAACACATCATTGCTACCCAAGTTATAAGAATGTTGAGATCCAACATCACCAATGTGACTACTAATTATGACTTTCATAATATGTGACAATGTCCTTCTATCGTCGATATCTAGATTGATCTTCTATGAAGTATAGACCGTGTCATCCTCCAATCAATCTATGTGTCTTGAACTCCAAGTAGACTCACTATAATCAAATAAGCTCAATATCTCATATTGCCTTATTTGGGCATGACCATGCACTTAGTGATCTCACTCTATCAAGACTATGATATCTCTCCCGTCATATAGGAGGGATAGATCCCATCTACATCACTCACATCCCTCCGCATAATTTGTTACATACCCAGTAATCGCCTTTATAGTCCACCCAGTTACGGGTGACGTTTGACGAAACCAAAGTACATAACTCCTTATGTAGGGAACTATGGTGACTTCAGGTCTAAGGACTAATAGTCATACTAATAGTCACATGAGAAAGTATATGACACTCATATAACGATCCATGATACTTTCTCATGGTGGGTCATTCAGTATACATTCTCCAATGCATACTCATGTGTCAACTTGATATCTCATATCCATGACTTGTGAGATCAAGTCATCGTGTTGACCTACATGCTAGTCTCTATGCATTAACATTGTCCCTGAATGTTAATACTTGACTAGGAATAATTAAGAGTAGTGTTCTCTATATCATCTCACTATCGATTCAACCAATCGATTGATATAGATATGAACCTACTACCAAGGACGTTATTACACTTAGTTATTTGGCACCAATACAAGTAAGTATAATAACCATAATCAAATGCCTATATATATATATATATGAAATATGATACAATGAGTCCATACAACAACCATCACATGATTGGCTCTAGGGCTCTCACTAACAATTAATGGCCATTATTTTTAACACTTAGAAAATTTTCCACACAAGTTCGAGTTAAGTACTTAGGAAATTTTCCAAAACAATTTTGAGTTATGTACTTAGAAAATTTTCCAAAACAATTTTGAGTTAAGTACCTAGAAAATTTTCCAAAACAATTTTTAGTTAAGTACTTAGAAAATTTTCCAAAACAATTTTTGAGTTAAGTACTTAAAAAATTTTCCAAAGCATTTTCGTTACTTTACTTTTTGATAAAGGAGATAAATGTTTTTGAAAAAATTAATATTTTTAAATTTAAATTTATAAAAACTTCTTTTCTCTCCTTTCTAATCTCTCCCCCTTTGCCATATATCAAAAAAAATATTGTAGCAAAAATGAGTAAGGAAAGTAAAGTACTGTATTGAACCAATTCTAAGCATAAACTGGACCAAATCAATTTAAATTCTTTTCTTTTGGGTCCTGTCTAACTCAGTTAGCTACTTACTAACTGTTATAAACAATAGCTTTTGCTAGGGTTAGTCAAGTTAAGTGATCTGATCAAGTTAAATTTTCTAAGCTTGACACTTAACCTGATTACTGTTCAATTGGTATTTATTGCCCCAATTACAGCAGATGCACTAACTTAAAGCATCTTGAATCAAGGTATAGACCTAAGCATCTCAACCCAGTCTAGGTTGTCAATCAAAAGTACCCTAAAATGCTGTCTTCTAGATCTATAAGTGCATGCAGTTCTAGGGTTAGGGCCTAAGCTAAGTCCCTTTGCGAAAAATCCTAGTTTTGAAGGGGATACGTTTTTTAAAAAAACTAAGTCAGAAAATCCTTTTAAATTTCAAATCAAATGATTTTTCAAACATATTAAATAACAGATAAGAAGTAAACCAGTTTTTAAAAAAAACACAAGTAGAGCAGTCCTACTCTACTAAGCTTAATCCTATAATTGACTTAGCATACTAATTGAAATGGCAAGTAATCAACGAGCAACTCTGATAAATGCATAAGAGTCATCTGGTCAATAATAGGACTAGAAAGGTCAAACCATAGTCAAATACAAGTCAACCCTACTCAGTAGGGATAGTCAAATAGTCTGCAATACACTGAGATAGCTGAAAATGATCTAAGAAGAAGGGTCAGGACGGTCGAATGAACCAGGCTGCCAAGATCAAAACAACGACATCATTTCATCGTATCGTGCATCGTTTGTCTCTCGATCAGCTCGGAGGGTATCCGTAACCTCAATGTGATGGGCCTCGTTCTCCTCCCTGAGGCTGTGCATCTCGATCTGTAGCAGTGTAATGCGTTGGTCGATCGTCAGTGGTGGAGGCTCCTGTAAGTGCTCATTGATCTCGGCAGCGAGATCGGCTACGTCTAACTCCATCTTCTCGTCAGAGTCATCCTTCCGTCTAGCTCTCTCTCGTCTCCATGATATGCCCCCCGTGGCCGAAACGTCTATCCCCGCTAACAAGAAGTTTCTAAACCCTATTTCATCGAACTCAGTCATCGAGATAATCTCCCCGGCAGTGATATCACGTCCATGGTACTGAAGAAGGGTGGTGATAACTGTTGGTGCAAGTTGCATCAATGATGTTCCTCTTTAAGTGTTTTAATGTTTGACAATACACTTAAGTCAGTGATCTATTGAACAGACAAAGGGGAGCAAAGGAGAAGTAACCTATGTTGAAGAAATGCCCTAGTTAACCTAGGTATTGAAACCCTAAGACCTAACGAAGGGCTATTAGGCACCTAGCGAAGGGCTGCTAGGTATCGTAACCATAAGACCTAACGAAGGGCTATTAGGCACCTAGCGAAGGGCTGCTAGGTATCGAAACCTTAAGACCTAGCGAAGGGCTGCTAGGTATCGAAACCTTAAGACCTAGCGAAGGGCTGCTAGGCACCTAGCAAAGGGCTGCTAGGTATCGAAACCCTAAGACCTAGCGAAGGGCTGCTAGGCACCTAGCGAAGGGCTGCTAGGCACCTAGCGAAGGGCTGCTAGGCATAGAAGACCTAGCAAAGGGCTGCTAGGCACCTGGCGAAGGACTGCTAGGGAAAGAAGACCTGGCGAAGGACTGCTAGGCACCTGGCGAAGGGTTGCTGGGGAATGAAATCTTGGTCCGAGGGACTAAGCAACTTAGCTGAGCGATGACTAAGGACAGGAGTAGAGACGGGTCAGGGTTTGGGCGTCTCGAGATCCGGAAGTATCGGAAGCTAAGTAAAAGTCCACCCGAAGGGCTGGGTGGCAACCGTCTCCTGAAAGGAGTAGGTGAAGGGCGAGTTCTCGGGGATAGGAACTCGTGCCGGTTCGACCTAGGGTTTCGTGCAAATCCGAAGTCCGAACCAAGTCCTTAAGCTTAATATTCTATGCATATATGCTTTGTGTTTGTGTATCTTGCAGGTAACAAGAACCGGAGACAAAGAAAGCAGAAAAACCAGCTGTGCAGTCTTTATGCAGGGCTCCCCCATCATCCAGGGCGCCCTCAATAGCCAGGGCGCCCTGAGCCAAAGGTAAAAATGCAGGTATGATGAAGCAGGAAGAACAGGTGTCAAGCGGGGCGCCCTGGTTCAAAGCTGTATTTGCAGTTTCGAACCCAAAACACAGATAAGCCATCATGAGGGTGCCCAGGAGGTCCGGGGTGCCCTGGTCAAAGGTTTTATCAGCTACGGCGAGGTCGGCGCAGGGATAAAGTTTGACCGGGTTTATCGGGGCGCCCCCAGCGTCCAGGGCGCCCCAGGAGGCCTATATAAGGGGCTTCGACCCCCCTGCTTCAAACACAACATTCCAGAGCCATTCTGATCATTCCGACCGATGACAAAGCGCTAAAGACAAGGCTCTACGACCGGGAGGCTCCAGGAGGAAGTGTGCGGCACTTCGGAGGTCCAGATCGGCTGACGCTTCGACATAAGTTGTTTTGGTTTGATTTACATTCTGCAATTAATTTTATTTATCCTTTTGCTTGTAAATCAAATTGTAAGACGGGCTTTCTCCGCCTCCGAAAATTCTGGAAAGGAGACCAATAGTGGACTCACGCTGAGTACATAGGCCTTGGACGTACTGACCCAGGGGGGTCAGGAACCAAGTAAATAAATCCCGCGTGTCCTTCTGTATTACATTTATTTTACTATTTTTACTTTTCCGCTGTGCTACTAATATTCTAAGTCTAGAACGAAAGAAAGCTTTACGAAGATTTCCGAAAGATTTTGAACGGTCGATATTCACCCCTCTATCGACGGCACCGGTCCTACAATAACATGACAGTAGGGCGTACGTACTCGATCGTGAGTAGATACACTCGATGCGTAAAGAATGGTGTGGAATATGTGGAGGCCTATGTCGATATCTAACTGATGAATCATGGCGTAGAGTAAAATGGCGTGAAACGGTCGCATGGTCGCGACATCTCGGGTGGTAAGTGGGAGTACACAACGAACTATCACTCGGTAGAGGGCATAATCCTGGACTCAGAGGTCAATGGACTAAAATCGCCGTGCTAACGAGTTTCACACATCTCCAAAGAAATAGGAGTAGAGAGTGTCTAGAGTAATGTGCAAATAGGGGGTGCAAAGGGAGGGTCGGCCGGAGGATAACAATAAAAGGTAGACTGCGACTGTCGTAGTCCGAGAAACCGGTTATACAAGGTTGGAGAAATGGTTTGGGGAGTCCCTTGTACTGTGGTAGAGTAGAGTAGGTCATCAATCTTGACTAGGTTATTGTAAAATTCTGCACACAGGGTCGAGTTCATAGGATGTGTGCAGAAGACTAGATGATCTAGTTGATAGAAGTTGATTGCATCCATAGCTAAGGGAAAAAATTGAATAAAGAATTGCCTATTTAGGAAGCTAGTCCTAATAGGCTTATAGGTTGTTTGGGCAAACTTGTTAAACAACTCCAAGTTGGGGAACCTTGGGTCAGGGCTAGGTTCGGCCATGGGGTTGGGTTGAGAGACGCGACGTTTTCTAAATATGTAAAAGAAAATTGGGCATTTAATAAGCGAAAAAATTGCGTGAAAATGCATAATAAAATTTGTACCGGGGTGGCATTTTCGAAGTAGAGCGTTTAAAGACGAGGAAGGAGTATCCGGGAAGAGAAATGAAGGAGGGTTTTGGTTTTGGTGTGAGGAAAGAAGTGGGAGCCATGCTCCTTATATAGGGTTATACGGGTGCCCGTGAAGGGCCGGGCGCCCGAGTTCATTGGGGCGCCAGTAAGGTCGTGGATGCCCGGTTCAGTGGTCAGCTGCTTTTGGCAGCTCTGACCACCTTGGACGAAGATAAAGTTTGGGCGCCCGACAGGTCACGGGCGCCGGGGTCAGGTGGGTAGGGGTTGACAGCTTTTGCTGTCTTGGTCGAAGAGAAAGTCGGGGGCGCCCGAGCTGACCAGAGTTTGACTATTGACCAGTTTGACCGTTTGACCAAGTTTGACTAAATTAACCCAGTTTGACTCTTTTAACCAACCAACAATTAAACCAATTAAGCTCTAAATTCCATGATTCAATGTTTTTACTTGACAAAAATACAAAGACCAGATGAATTTGAGGTAAGTTAGGTCCTAACCATCCCACCCAGTCTATAGTTATCAATCATGTTAACCTTATGGGGTTTGTGTGATAATTTTTAATAGAGATGAAGATTTTATTTTAAAAAGCATGATTAATTTTGAAAAGTTGAATTAATTTTAAAAACAATTAAGTTTTAATTTTATTTTGAAAAGTGGATGAATCTACGATTAATTGAAATTTGTGTTAGATTCAAATCTGACAATAGTAAAGTGAATTTGATTTTCAATAATTGGCTTCCAGGTCTTGGCGAGGCACTAGGCCTTCTTTGGCCGTAGCCTTATTGGATCATCAACCATTTCCTTGACAAAGCCTTTTATTAAAAATTCATCTTCAAGTTACTCTTTGAAAGATTTTGGCCTAACTAGTTTGGGTCTTGGATCGGTAGCTTCAGCTGGTTCCGCCAAAAATGGCTTCCCTAACGTACTATCATCTCACCTCCACCCAATACTATGTTGTTCAAATTTCAGTTAATCGTTTCAGTCCTTAGTCTAACCAGTCCCAGGTCTAAACATAATAATTTGCAGAAATAAATAAACAATCAAGCACGCAATTAAAATTAAAGAATTTTTTTTTATCTAATTATAAAAATTGTTTTTATATTGGCTCCCCTTGGACTAAAGCCACGATAATGATTAGGCAAGATGTGAATCTTGTCCTTGGGGATCCAATACTGGTTTGGTCCAGCTTGGTTGTTCAAACAAAGTTTGGGTACCCATGCTTGAACTTTGGCTCTTGATTGGTTCAATATAGTATAATATGACCGTTGTCTCGACTTGGTTCGATACCCTAACCCATATCGATTAAGAACGAACTTCCATTTTCCAAGGATCATGTCAAGACCCTTGGAACCCGAAGTAAATCATTCTAAAGCTACTCTTAGCTCCTTGACTTGAGTTTTCAAGGAGGAGTTCTCTTTCTCGGGATTTTCAACTTGAGTAGAGGTTCCTTCTTGAACCTTCTCGGTCAAGGATCTAGTGTCAACTTCCTCTTTCAGGAGTTTTACTTCCTGTCGGAGGGATTCAACTCAGATTTTGTCTTTCGCCAAGTAACGAGATAAGTACGCTATTAATTTTGATAATTCACTTTCGGAATAACCTCTTATCGTTATTTTGCCGTTCTCCAAAATTTTGAGCCTTCCGTCGCCTGGCTCTGATTCTGATCCGGTGTCGATGTCTTCTGAAGCGGTTAAGGCGAGTAGATTTGACTGTGGGACCTCTTCTTCTTCCTCGGAGGACGATTCGTTCCACGTGGCTTGAAGAGCCTTCTTCCTTCGAGTCTTCTTTGCTTCCTTTAGATTGGGGCACTCCAAATTGTAGTGTCCCTTCTTGTTGCATTCGTAGCAGGTAACATTCGGTTTGGACTTCGAAGTTAAAGGTTCAGCTAGATCTTCCTTTCGTCGGCTTGCTTTCCTTCTGTTGGTTTGATGCTTCAGCTCCTTGTAGTAGTCTCGAGCTAGCCGCACTAGCTTGGGTCGATCCCCTTCACTATCTTTTGAGTCTGAGTCAGACTCGGGTGTAGGTTGAGGCTTTTTCTTGGCTACTTTTCCTTGAGGTTTACCTGCAAGAAAAGCAATACCTTTCTCGGACAAAGTGCAGTTAGTCTATTCATGTAATTCTAATTCTGAAAATAGTTCATCTAATTTAATTTTTGAAAGATCCCTAGAAACCTTGTAAGCATCTACCATAGATGCCCACAGAGTATTTCTTGAGAAAACATTTAAGGTATACCTAATTAGGTCACAGTTCTCTACCTTGTGACCGATTGTGTGCATGTCGTTCATCAGCTCCTGGATTCTGGCATGGAGTTGTGCTGCTGATTCGCCCTCATTCATCTTTATTGTGTAGAATCTGTTCAGCAATAGATCCCTTTTACTGATTCTGGTGTCGGAGGTACCTTCGTGCAGCTCAATCAGTTTGCTCCAAAGTTCTTTGGCGTTGCTGAAAGGACCCACCTGGTTCAGCTCTTCCTTGGTTAATCCACACTGCAACATCTGAGTTGCCTTTGAATCAGCCTCGATCTTTTTCTTCAGCGAGGCGTCCCATTCTGAGTAGTGTTGTGCCACTCCTTCAGCGTTCTTGGGGATTTCAAGGCCAGATTGGATAATTATCCACATATCCACCTGAGTTTTCAGGTGGACTTCCATCCGACTCTTCCAGTAGGAGAAATCTTCTCCACTGAAGAGTGGTGGTCTGGATGTGCTAAAACCCTCTTGCATGTCCATAATAATTTTTGAAATAAAACAAAAATAGAGAAACTTGTCCCACGACTTGGTCTTGGATTAGTAGTGCGGAAGAAAAATTAATAGAAAAGAAAAATGATCGAGTGGTGTTGCACCAACCTCGATTAATGGGAAACAATTCGAAAAAGAAACTCTCAAATTGGTGGCTGCACCAAATTTGAGCCACCCGCTCTGATACCACTTGTTGGATTGAAGAAAACGATAGAGGGGGGGGTGAATATCGTTATAAAATTTTCGGAATAGAAGAGTAAATGCGCAGCAGAAAATCATAAAATACACGCGAACACAAATCGATTTTTTTACTTGGTTCGGAGTCGCGGTCGGCTCCTACTCCAAGGCCCACGGTCCTTGACCGTTTACTTTGGGTAATTCTATATTCGGAATGATTTTTACAGATTGATAGTACATATATAGAATTTGGAAATTTAAATAACAACACTTTCATAAAATGAAAATTTACCGACGCCCGAAGTAGATTGAATTTCAGAGCAGAGGGTCGTCGTCGGCGTTGGAATCTCGAAATCAAACTTTACCGGAGTGCAGCGCTTGAGAAAAAGTGTTTGGAGCGTTGGAAGTGATTGATATCGAAGCCTTGGGTGTGAACCCTTTTTTATAGTGCTCATATGGGTGCCTGTGACGATGGGGGCACCAAACACGTGGTCTTCCCTATGTGAATCCTTATCCGCAGGCTCGGTCAGCGCATATCCACCTCCACTTAGGCGCCTGAGCTGATGGGGGCGCCCGTGACCTCACGGGTGCCTGATCTGCCTTTGTCCAGAGGCTTCACGGTTGTGTTATGGAATTTGCCTTCACACTGGGGCGCCCGTATCCTTACGGGCGCCTAGCCCCAGTGAGGCACCTCACTTGTAGACGACCTGTCCTTCGATCCTGCAACTCAGGTTAGTTCCAAACACAACAAACAAATGTGTTAGCCATTAGTGTTGGATCGAGAAGACCGATAGAGGGGGGGGGGGTGAATATCGGAAATCGTTCGGATTTTCGTAAAGAGCAATTGCACAGCGGAAGTTAAAAGAAAACACAACACACAGACACAGTCGATTTACTTGGTTCGGAGCCTGTGTCGACTCCTACTCCAAGGACCACGGTCATTGACCGTTTACTTTGGGCAATTCTATATACGTGCAAAACAATTTACAATATTTGATTACAAATAAGTGCACTAAAATAATAATAATAAAATTTCGATCTTCGTTACCGACGTCCGGAGTGGATTGACTTTTTCGGGGCAGCGGGACGTCGTCGGCTCGAGTTGGAGTGTTTCCGGAGCAAGGCACGAGCGTAGAAGAGCTTTGATGCGTTGAGAGAACTGATGCGTGGAAGCCTTGGTCGAGGGCCCTTTATATAGGGCCAGGGGGCGCCCGGGACGTCGGGGGCGCCCCCCACGTGTCCTTCGATCCGGTTTAATCTCGGTCAGCTTCTGATCCCCTTATCTTCGGGATCCTCTTTGACCGGGGCGCCCGGAGCGCTCGGAGCGCCCGGGTTGACCGGATCAAATCTTATCTTCTGGCTTCGAAGGCTTCTGGTCCGAGGCATGCACATGGGGGCGCCCGGGACGCAGGGGCGCCCGTGAGCAGCGGGGGCGCCCGGGAGCACGGGGGCGCCCCGCCCAGCAGCTGTTCGAAGCATTCTTTACTTACTTTGTTTTGTATGCACCTTGGGGGCGCCCGGGACACTCCGGGCGCCCTACTCAGCCCTTGCCTCTCTCCTTTGAGGCTTTCTGAGCTGCATACACACGTTCCTTCGGTCCTGCATCCAGGGTTAGTCCAAAACATAATATATTAAGTGGTTAGAATATACAGCCTTAGCTGTCTTGATTCTGACTTTGGTCACCAAAATGGAGCCCTAGGTCGAACCGACGCCTACTGTTCCCTCGACGGGGAACGCGTCCTCACCTACTCCTCTCGGGAGAATTTACCTGATGCCAACCGCTCCTTTGGTTGGACTTTTGCCTGACGGTCCTTTGTCAGGTCTTGGATACTGGCAGTCCTTCGCCAGTTGCTTAGCAGTCCTTCGCTAGGACTTGGATACTTGCTGTCCTTCGCCAGTTGCCTAGCAGTCCTTCGCTAGGGCTTTGCTACTGGCAGTCCTTCGCCAGTTGCCTAGTAGTCCTTCGCTAGGGCTTTGCTACTGGCAGTCCTTCGCCAGTTGCCTAGCATTCCTTCGCTAGGACTTTGTCTCTGCACACTAGAGTAACTTGTTAGAAACACAAGTAAGACTTAACTTTTGACCTCTGTTGCCATTATCAAAACACAGGTTTGACTTTGATGCATTCTGCACCAACAATCTCCCCCCTTTTGATTTATGGCAACCCTAGTTCAAAAAGTTAAGTTTATGCAAGCATGAAAAAGTTAAATTTTGTTCCCTCCCCTGGAAGGAATCTCCCCCTAGATTTTTCAAAAATTCGTGGGGTAAAAAAACTTTACTTGTACATTGAAAAGACCAAAGTTTTGAAAGTGTTAGCTTAAGTACTTAGTAGGATGATTTAAAAAGCTTAAGTACTTAGTGAGGATAATTTAAAAGGCTTAAGTACTTAGTTAGGATAATTAAAAAGGCTTAAGTACTTAGTTAACTTTGAAAACACTTTAGTACTTAAGGAAAACTTATGTACTTAATAATATTGTACTTAACCAGTTTTGAGAAACTTAAGCTTAAGGTACTTTATAAAAGTTTAAAACTTTTGACAAGCTTAAGTTACAAAATTTTGAAAGGCTTGAGTACTTAGCAAAATTTTGAAAGCTTAAGTAAAAATTTTGAAAGGCTTGAATACTTAGCAAAATTTTGAAAGCTTAAGTAAAAATTTTGAAATCTTGAAGAACTTAAGTATTGTAGCCATTTTTGAAAAGCTTAAGTATTTTTCAAAAAAGTTTTGAATAAAGAAAAAACTTGAAAAAATTTTTGAATACTTTTTGAATAATGGATAGAGTTAAGAAAATTAAATTTTGAAAACTTTTTGAATAAAGAAAATTAATTTTACTCTCTCCTTTCCTGAATAAAGAAAATTAATTTTACTCTCTCCTTTCCTATCTCTCCCCCTTTGTCATATATCAAAACAAATAAATATAGCAGAAATAATGGAAATAAGTACGATTTTGCTGTACTGAACCAAATCATAATTAGACTTAAACCAAAATCATTCAATTTTCTCTGTAGGGACCTGTCTAACCCAATTAGCTACTTACTAACTGTTATAAACAGTAGTTTTTGCTAGGGTTAGTCAAGTTAAGTGTTTCTGTTCAAGTTAGATTTTCTAAACTTGACACTTAACTTGATTGCTGTGTAAGTTGTATTTAGTTCCCCAATTACTGCAGATGCACTGACTTAAAGCATCTTAAATTAAGGCAAAGACCTAAGCATCTCAACCCTTTCTAGGTTATCAATCAAAAGTACCCTAAGGTGCTTGTGAGATGCTGGCTTCTAAGTCTATAGGTGCATGCAGTTCTAGGGTTAGGGCCTAGGCTAAGTCCATTTTCGAAAAAAAACCTTAGTTTTGAAAGGGGGTAGTTTTAAAAAAAAATAAAACTAAGTTGAAAATGAAAACTGATTTTGAAAACAGTAAAATAGCTTTTCAAATTTTATTTTTAGGAATAGAAAATTTTAAATCAAGTAGAGCAAAAGAAATAAAGTTCATCTATTCTACAGAACACAATCCTAACTGCCTTCGTAGTGAACTGAACTTAGATTCAGGTAAGGGTTTTGTGAATATATCAGCTAAGTTGGATTTAGAGTCAATATGTTTAAGTACTATTTCACTCCTGGCTACATGGTCTCTTACAAAATGATGTTTGACTTCTATATGTTTGGTTCTGGAGTGTTGAATTGGGTTCTTAGTTAAATTAATTGAACTTATATTGTCAATAAATACTTGAGTTTGGGTGTAGTTGAGCTGGACGTCCTTAAGTGTGTGCATCATCCATAAAAGTTGAGCAACACACTCTCCTAAGGCCACATACTCAGCTTCACTTGTAGATAGAGCTACACAGTATTATTTTCTGCTGCACCAACTAACTAGACTATGACCTAACAGTTGGCAGCTTCCACTTGTGCTCTTTCTATCTAATTTATAGCCTGCATAGTCAGAATCTGTGTATCCTATTAAATCAAAAGTTGAGGTCCTAGGATACCAAATCCCTACATTTAGGGTGCCCTTTACATATCTTAGAATTCTTTTTAGGGCTGCTAAGTGCGTTTCCTTAGCACAGGTTTGGTATCTAGCACACATCCCTACAGCAAAGAGGATATCAGGTCTACTGGCTGTAAGGTACAGTAGGCTACCTATCATACTCATATAGAGTTTAAGGTCCACTGGTTTACCATTAGGGTCACTATCTATTTTTACATTAGTGGCCATGGGGGTACTTATGCTTTTAGAGTTATCCATTTTAAATTTCTTTATTAACTCTTTAGCATATTTGAATTGATGAACGTAGTTACCATCCCTAGTTTGTTTAATTTGTAAGCGTAGGAAAAAGGTAAGCTCACCAACTAAGCTCATTTCAAATTCTTCTTCCATTATCTTGACAAATTCTTTTAGGAAGTTGGTGTTGGTGGATCTAAAGATTATGTCATCTACGTAAATTTGGGCAACAAATATATCTTTTCCTAGGGTTTTAATAAATAAAGTTGAGTCAATTTGGCCTTGTTTAAATTCTTTAGAAGTTAAGTAAGTTAATAATCGTTCATACCAAGTCCTAGGTGCTTGTTTTAACCCATATAGTGCTTTAGTTAGTTTGTAAACGTAGTTAGGTTTGTCTAAGTCTTCAAACCCTGGGGGTTGTCCTACATAAACTTCTTCTTTAATGAATCCATTTAAAAAGGCTGACTTTACATCCATTTGATATAGTTTAAATCCTTTATGGGATGCAAAGGCTAATAACATTCTAATGGACTCAAGTCTAGCTACTGGGGCATATGTTTCATCGTAGTCTAATCCCTCTACTTGGCTGAAACCCTTTGCTACTAAGCGGGCTTTATTTCTGACGATTTCTCCTTGATCATTTAGCTTATTCCTAAAAACCCACTTAGTATCTATGATGGATTTGCCTTCAGGTTTAGGCATTAGTTCCCAGACTTGGTTTCTCTCAAATTGGGCTAATTCTTCTTGCATAGCTATGATCCAATCAGGGTCAGGTAGGGCTTCATCTATAGTTTTGGGTTCTATTTTCGATATCATAGCTATTTGACTAAGGTTTCTATAGGAGGATCTAGTCCTGACTCCTAGAGTTGGATCACCCACAATTTGATCGGTTGGGTGACTGAGTCTGGGTTTCTTGGTTCTCCTAGAGCTTGGTTCAGCCTCAGGTCCGACTGGTTGGTTTGTTTCGACTCTTTGGGCTGGTTGATTTGTTGGTTCGATACTTGATTCAGTTGACTCATTAATTGGTTCAATGGTTAGCTCGTTTAAGGGTTCAATTAAGGGGTCATTATTTTCTTGGTCAGAGTTTGATGAAGTTAAATCTGGATTATTAGATGTTGAGTTGATTTCTTCATCAAAAATTAAGTTTGTTGTTTCTTCAATTTTCTTAGTTTGTTTGTTATAAACTCTATACGCTCTACTTGTGGTTGAGTATCCTAGGAAGATACCTGGGTTTGACTTGGACTGAAATTTTCCTAAATAGTCTTTGGTGTTTAGGATATGGACTTTGCATCCAAAGACCCTTAGGTAGTGTAGGTTTGGGAGTCTATGGTAGTACAGTTCATAGGGGGTTTTGTTGTGTCGCTTGTTAATCAAAACCCTATTTTGGATATAACAAGCCGTACTAATTGCTTCTGCCCAAAATTGGTTTGCTAGATTAAATTCGTTGAGCATAGCCCTAGCGGCTTCTTGTAATGTTCTATTCCTTCGCTCAACTATCCCATTTTGTTGGGGGGTTCTAGGACATGAAAATTCATGTAGGTACCCATTTACCTTACAGAATTCCTCGAATCGTTGATTTTCAAACTCTCCCCCGTGATCACTCCAAAGTCTTTTAATTTTAGTGTCGTTTTGATTTTCAATTAGTTTACAGAATTCATTGAATAAGTTTAGGGTTTCATCTTTGGTTTTTAGAAACCTAACCCAGGTAAACCTAGAGTAATCATCAACTATTACTAAGTAATATCGGTTCCCACTTAGTGACTTGGCTCCATGTGAATCAAACAGGTCAAGGTGTAGGAGCTCAAGTGTAGTTTGAGTTAAATCAGATTGGGTTAGTTTGTGATTGGATTTGGTTTGTTTACCTTGATTACATGAGTCACATTTTAGGGTTTCATTATTTTTAATTTTGGGAATACCTTTGATTAAACCAAGTTGGGTAATTTTTGAGATAGTTCTCAGATTGGTATGACCTAATCTCCTATGCCAGAGGTTTGATTGTTCTAATTGTGTTAACATACATTTGGGTACAAGGGGAAGATTTATAGTGTATACATTGTTTTTTCTAGTGCCCTTAAGCATGATCTCTGAGTCTTGTACATTTCTAATCAGGCTATTAGAATTGTTAAAAGTGACTATATAACCAGAATCACATAACTGACTTATGCTAAGCAAGTTAAAATTAAAGTTTTCAACCAATAGAACATTCTTAATAATGAAATCAGATTTAAGTTCAATATTACCCGACCCAATTACCTTGAGTGTAGCATTATTGCCAAATGCCACTGAGCCTAGGTTTTTGAACTTGAGCTTAGTGAACTTCAATTTATCACCAGTCATGTGTCTAGAGCAACCGCTATCCAACATCCATTGGTCCAAATCTTTATGTTCCTACACATAAAGAGTTTTCTTGATTTGGATCCAATTAGAGTCAGGAATAGCTTAAATTGAGTTTCACTACCTAGTCTGTCTCACCCAAATCTAGGATTTTCAATCACGTTAGCCTTATAGGTTTCGTGAGACAGGTTTTGATAGTTAAGATTATTTTGAAAATTTTGATTAATTTTGAAAGCAATTAAATTTTGAAAATTTAATTAATTTTGAAAAGATATTTAAATCTACAAATAACTGAAATCTTGTGTTAGATTCGAATTGAAAAAAAATAATTTGAATTTGAATTTCAAAAATTGGCTTCCAGGTCTTGGCGAGGCACTAGGCCTTCTTTGGCCGTAGCCTTATGGGATCATCCACCCTTTCCTTGACAAAGCCTTTTAATGAAATTTCATTTTCAAAATTATTCTTTGAAAAATTTCTGGTCTAACTAGTTTGGATTTTGGATCGGTAGCTTCGGCTAGTTCCGCCAGTCTAAAGAGACCAAGTAAACTTGATCTTATTAGAGTTGGTTTCCCTAACGTACTATCATCTCACCTCCACCCAATACTATGTTGTCAAGTTTCAGTTAAGTTTGTTCAGTCCTTAACTAACCATTCCTAAATCTAAGCATGGTAAATTGCAAGAATTTAAATAAACAATCAATCAATCAATTGCAATCAAGGATTAAAATTATTTATCTAATAATGAATATTTTTTTCAGTTTGGCTCCCCCTGGACTAAAGCTACGGTGATGGTTAGGCAAGATGTGAATCTTGTCCTTGGGGATCCAATAATGATTTGATCCAGTTGGTTTGTTTAGGCACAGTTCAGGTACCAATGCCTGAATTTTACCTCTGAACTGATTCAGTACAGCAAAGTAAGATCTTTGCCGGGATTTGGTTCTATAGCCCAGTCCGGATCGATTTAGAACTGATTTCTGTTTTCCAAGGATCATGTCAAGACCCTTGGAACCAGATGTAAATCGTTCTAAAGCTGATCTAAGATCCTTAACCTGAGTTTTCAGGGAGGAGTTCTCCTTTTCAAGTTTTTCAACTTGAGTAGGAGTTTCTTCCTGAACCTTCTCGGTTAGGGGTTTAGAGTCAGCTCCCTCTTTCAGTAGTTTTACTTCCTGTCGGAGGGATTCGACTCGGAGTTTGGCTTTCGCCAAATCTCGAGAAAGAAATGAAATTAATTCAGTTAATTGACATCTATTAAAACCAGTTACCTTAATTTCGCCGTCTTTTGCAAATGTCAGCTTGCCCTCGTCCTGTTCTGATTCTGACTCAGACTCGACTTTTTCTGAGGCAGTCAGAGCTAGCAGGGTTGATTGGGGTGCTTCTTCTTCTTCTTCTAAGGAAGACTCATCCCAGGTTACTTGGAGCGCCTTCTTTCTTCTAGTCTTTTTGATTTTCTTTAAGTTTGGACATTCTGTCTTGTAGTGGCCCTTCTTCTTGCACTCGTAGCAGGTTACGTTGGGCTTGTTTTTATCATTCGCGGGTTCAGCTGGTTCATCCTTTCTTCGGCTGATTTTCTGTTTGTTGGTTTGGTTCTTCAGCTCCTTGTAGTAGCTTCGGGCTAGTCGGACCAGCTTCGTTTGATCTCCTTCTTCATCTTCTGAGTCTGAGTTAGACTCGGGTTCAGGTTCAGGCTTCTTCTTCGTTGTCCTTAGTGTTTTACCTGCAACGAAAGCAATACCTTTCTCGACCGTATTGGTGTTAGTTTGTTCGTGCAGTTCTAGTTCAGAAAATAATTCATCTAATTTTATTTTTGAAAGATCCCTTGAGACCTTGTATGCATCTACCATAGATGCCCACAAGGTGTTTCTAGGGAAAGCGTTTAAGACATACCTTATTATGTCACGGTTTTCAACCTTGTGACCTATTGTGTGAAGACCGTTCATCACCTCTTGGATTCGTGCGTGGAGCTAGGCTGATGTTTTGTTGTCGGCCATCTTGATGGTGTAGAGTTTGTTCAGTAGTAGATCCCTCTTACTGATTCGAGTATCTGATGTCCCTTCGTGTAGCTCGATCAGTTTTGCCCAGAGCTCTTTCGCACTGTTGAAGGGGCCCACGCAGTTCAGCTCCTCTTTCGTCAATCCGCATTGAAGCGTCTGAGTCGCTTTTGCGTCGGCTTCTATCTTGCGCTTTAGGGCGTTGTCCCATTCAGAGTAGTTTTGAGGAAGTCCTTCGGCGTTTCTGGGGATCTCCAGACCAGACTGGATAATGATCCACATGTCCACCTGAGTTTTCAGGTGGACCTCCATATGACTATTCCAATAGGAAAAGTCTTCTCCACTGAAGAGTGGAGGTCTAGCGGTGCTGAATCCCTCTTGCATGGCCATTTGGTCTGTAAAAGAAAACTAACAAAAAATGTCCCAAGACTTGGTCTTGGATTAGTAGTGCGGGATAAGGATAATAAAATATTAAAAAAAATTTAAAAAAAAATTGAATGAGAATAAGAAATAAAGAAAATCCGAAAAAAATTTCAAACTGGTGGTTGCACCATGTTTGAACTTCCCCGCTCTGATACCATTTGTTGGATCGAGAAGACCGATAGAGGGGGGGGGTGAATATCGGAAATCGTTCGGATTTTCATAAAGAGTAATTGCACAGCGGAAGTTAAAAGAAAACACAACACACAAACACAGTCGATTTACTTGGTTCGGAGCCTGTGTCGACTCCTACTCCAAGGACCACGGTCGTTGACCGTTTACTTTGGGAAATTCTATATACGTGCAAAACAATTTACAATATTTGATTACAAATAAGTGCACTAAAATAATAATAATAAAATTTCGATCTTTATTACCGACGTCCGGAGTGGATTGACTTTTTCGGGGCAGCGGGACGTCGTCGGCTCGAGTTGGTGTGTTTCCGGAGCAAGGCACGAGCGTAGAAGAGCTTTGAGGCGTTGAGAGAACTGATGCCTGGAAGCCTTGGTCGAGGGCCCTTTATATAGGGCCAGGGGGTGCCCGGGACGTCGGGGGCACCCCCACGTGTCCTTCGATCCGGTTTAATCTCGGTCAGCTTCTGATCCCCTTATCTTCGGGATCCGCTTTGACCGGGGTGCCCGGAGCGCTCGGGGCGCCCGGGTCAAATCTTATCTTCTGGCTTCGAAGGCTTCTGGTCCGAGGCATGCACATGGGGGCGCCCGGGACGCAGGGGGCGCCCGGGAGCACGGGGGCACCCCGCCCAGCAGCTGTTCGAAGCCTTCTTTACTTACTTTGTTTTGTATGCACCTTGGGGGCGCCCGGGACACTCCGGGCGCCCTACTCAGCCCTTGCCTCTCTCCTTTGAGGCTTTCTGAGCTGCAGACACACGTTCCTTCGGTCCTGCATCCAGGGTTAGTCCAAAACACAATATATTAAGTGGTTAGAATATACAGCCTTAGCTGTCTTGGTTCTGACTTTGGTCTCCAAAATGGAGCCCTAGGTCGAACCGACGCCTACTGTTCCCTCGACGGGGAACGCATCCTCACCTACTCCTCTCGGGAGAATTTACCTGATGCCAACCGCTCGTTTGGTTGGACTTTTGCCTGACGGTCCTTTGTCAGGTCTTGGATACTGGCAGTCCTTCGCCAGTTGCTTAGTAGTCCTTCGCTAGGACTTGGATACTGGCTGTCCTTCGCCAGTTGCCTAGCAGTCCTTCTCTAGGGCTTTGATACTGGCAGTCCTTCGCCAGTTGCCTAGCAGTCCTTCGCTAGGGCTTTGCTACTGGCAGTCCTTCGCCAGTTGCCTAGCATTCCTTCGCTAGGACTTTGTCTCTGCACACTAGAGTAACTTGTTAGAAACACAAGTAAGACTTAACTTTTGTCCTCTGTTGCCATAATCAAAACACAGGTTTGACTTTGGTGCATTCTGCACCAACAATTAGTTACAGCTGTAGCTATCTTGGTTCTGACTTCAGGTCTCCCAAATGGAACCCTAGGTCGAATCGACACCTACTGTTCCCTCGACGGGGAACGTGCTCTCACCTACTCCTCTCAGGAGAGTTTACCTTTTGTTAACCGACTCCTCCGGTTGGACTTTTGCCCAATCCACCTGACCAGGTCTTCGTGCCCAACTTTCGGTCAGGTCTGCTTGACCAACTTTCGGTCAGGTCTTCGGTACCTAGCCCCTTGCCAGGACATCTTGCCCAGTCCTTGACCAGGACTTCTTTGGCCGACTTCCGGTCAAGTCTTCTTGCCCAGTCCTTGACTAGGACTTCTTTGCCCAGCCCTTTGCCAGGACTTCTTGCCTAGTGTTCCTAGGACTTCTTCTTGAACACTCAGTGAACATGTTAGATCACAATAACTGTTGGGACCGGGTGCATGTCGACAAGGATACGAGTTCGTAAAATTCAAAATTTTTACGTGTAGCGGAAGAGTTTGCATAAAATAATTTCCTAAATTATTTTAATTTCGTATCTAGTATGCAACCCTATGGTGTGTTGACATAATCATACAATAATATTTTGCGGAAAAGTAAACTAATTTACTTTTATACCTCGCGTATCTCGAAGGAAGGGACGAGATCCAACCGTAGCGTCCCTTGGAAGCTTCGCCTCTATTCGCGTCCACGCCGAGTTCTCTTCGGGATGACTTCACAAAGTCACGAGTTTTGTGCCGACGAAAACTACTAGATTCTCGGAAGGCACAACTTAGAAGAACAAGAGAAAAATAATGGAAAACTAACCACCAAGAACGGAATCGAATTCCGAGAGAGAGAGGGAGATGTGATCCGCTTCTTCTTCTTCTTGGTTGGTTTCTTCTTCTCCTTGAAGCTCACGGCGACATCTTGCCTTGGAGGAGTTGAGCCGGCCCTAGATGGAGGAAGGGGCGCCACCCTAAGTCTCCAATGGGCGCCGGCCCTAGGTGGGAGAAGGGAAGGAGAAGAGGAGTCGCTATCCGCTTCTTCTTCTTCGTGTTCGGGTTCTCCTTCTTCTTCTTGAAGCTCACGGCCTCCACCACCTTGAAGTAGGTTGGGCGCCGGCCCTAGAGGAGCTAGGGTTGGCGCCGGCCCTAAGGGATGAGAGGGAGAAGGAGGAGAGAAGAGAAGAGAGAGAGGGAGAAATAATTAATCTCTTGATTAATTGCTTAGTTCGGAATTAAGGGCTAGCCTTTGGTTCCTTTATATAGTAGCAACTCCTTTGCTAAGTCTCCCTCTAAACCGAATTAACGGAATTAACAGAATTAGTTATAAGAAATTTATCCTATAAATTTTCTTATTAGTTATTCCGTTAAACCAAGTCTTTATTATAAACTAATTTATAATAAAACTAATTCTTTCTTCTCTTTAAATTATGGAATAAATTTTATAAGAAATTTATAAACTTTCTTATTATGGAAAAATCAATTCATAATTGATTTTATAAAATTAAAATAAACCAATTCATGGATTATTTTAATCTTCCATAAAAGAATAAATTTCTATAAATTTTATTTATATAAATTTCTTTATACAAATTTATTTATCCATAATTTATAAAATAAATCGCACTAGATTTATTTTATTAATTAAACCAATTAAATTGGTTTATTCTCCTCTATTTGGCCGGCCACCAAAGAGGGTTTAACACCCTCTTTGGCTGGCCAAAACCAACCCAAAAAGACCGCGAATTAAACTCATTTAATTCGCCCAAAAAGCCTTCAAAAGACTTAGCCAATTTTAGCTTCCATTGTGCCTCTGACTAACTCAGATTCGACTTGTTTCTCTTGATCGGAAAATTCCAATTTTCAACTCGTTTTAAATCCCTCGGATTACTCGTAGTGCGTGTGACTAAATAGGCTTTCGATTTATGTTGGCCGTCTATAATTAACCCATTAATTATAGAACGATCATGAGTGGCACCTAGTAGTACATCATGATCCCCAATTAATCGAAAGATCAACGGTTTGACCTCAGAAGAAATTATTCTGAAACCCTTCAGCAGCTCTAATGAATCGTGCCCCATTCCCTTCACCACCTTATACCCACTTGGTTCAGGACACGGTCTATGGTGTCAGTCCCCACTAGGCTGACTACGTCACACCTAGCCCAAGTAATGTCTTCCTCGTCCTTTGAATTTCTAATTACTCTCATGTATTTTAGAGACTCTCACTCTAAACATGATATACTCTGGCCAGAGGTTTTGAGTAACAATCCGACGATAGGCCTGGGTATACAACTCCTCGCAAGGAGTGGTGAATCCTTTGTAGGTTGTTCAAACATCTTCGGGCACTTCGGCTTATACCCGATCATCCTGGGTCCACACCTCCTGGGAGATGCTTGCTTAAGATGTCAAAGTATAAGTCTCCATGACCAAGATGACTTGAACCCCGCAAGTCAAAGGAACATCGCACTTAAGCCGCAGTAATAACTTCATCGACAAATCTATATAGATTACCATATGAATTTTTACAGCTAGTCACTCCAATGAACTAGTTCCCTCAACTAGCATCCATGTTTATCTCCGGACATCCCAATGTCACCAGCCAGTGAGAATCAGCTGAATAGAGAATAACCCATGCTAGTCTCAACAGAATTGATAATGTCCGTATTTATCAATTCATCGACTAGGGATTTTTCCAACACTTCACATTTGCGCATTTAGAGATAATCACTAGTTGTGATCCCATCACAAATTCTCTTATGCTGTGAATTGTATGGCGGACATTCAGTAGATGAGTTTAAGATCCAATCAAATACACAAACATGTATACTCAAATAGTGAATTATCATTTATTAAATAAATGTTTACAATCATAAGGCGATTGCCTTAGGACACTTCTCTCATATCACTAACAATAACATCTTAACTTCTGAACTCTTTGCCATTATCAAAACCCAGGTCTGACTTAGGTGTTGCCTGCACCAACAGTCTGGCGGTGCTATATCCTTCTTGCATGGCCATTTGAATTTATCTGAAAAGAAAATTGCAAAAAGAAACTTGTTCCAAGACTAAGTCTTGGATTAGTAGTGCGGGAAAAAATAGTGATAAGGAAAACTCGAGTGGTGTTGCACCAACCTCGATTAACGAGAAAATTACGAACGAAAAAAATATTTAAATTCAAAAAATCTGAAAACAAATTCTCAACTGGTGGTTGCACCAGATTTGAGCCACCCACTCTGTTACCACTTGTGGGATCAGTTAGAATTGATAGAGGGGGTGAATATCGATCGAATAATTTTTCAGAAAAACGAGAGCAATTGCACAGTAGAAAAATTCAATGCTAACACTTGTATTTTTTACTTGGTTCGGAGTTGCGGTCGGCTCCTACTCCAAGGCCCAAGGCCCACGGTCCTTGACCGTTTACGTTGGGCAATTTTATATTCTGAGAAAATATTTCGACTTTGAATTCGAATAAAGAATTTTAAAGAAAATACAACAATAAGAAAATTCTATACCGACGACCGAAGAAGATTGAAAATCGGAGCCGCGGGTCGTCGTTGGCGCTTGAGACTTGAGCACGGAGAGTTTGGAGTAGAGCGCTTGAAAGAATTCATAGAAAGAAGTTATGTCCTGATGCAAGGGGGTGAACCCCTTTACATTCTAGTCGCTGGGGTGCCTGTGTTGAAGGGGGAGCCTGATACATGGCCCATTCTGCGCAAACCTCAATCCGCTAACTTGGCCAACGCTTATCCCTTCAACTGGGGCGCCTGAGCTGACTGGGGCGCCTGTATGAACACAGGCGCCTCATATGCTGACGTGGAGGCTTGCTTCGAGTGACTTTGGAAAGACCTTTGTCTGGGGCGCCTGTATCAACACAGGCGCCTGACTCCATTCAGGCGCCTGGGAGCAGAAACATCTATCCTTTTATTCCTGTAACCAGGGTTAGTGCTAAAACATAAATAACACATAAATGATATAAGTTTAAGCATGATTAATAGCCTGAGCTATCTTAGTTCTGACTTTGGGCTTCGTAAATGGAACCATAGGTTGAACCGACGCCTAATATTCCCTCTATTGGGACCGGGTGCATGTTGACAAGGATACGGGTTCGTAAAATTTTAAATTTTACGTGCAGCGGAAGAATTAGCATAAAATAATTTCTTAAATTATTTTAACCACGTATCTAGCATGCAACCTTATGATGTGTGGACATGATCATAAATTAAAACTTTGCGGAAAGGTAAACTAATTTACTTAGTACCTCGCGTAACTCGAAGTAAGGGACGAGATCCAACCGTAGCGTCCCTTGGAAGCTCCGCCTCTATTTGCGTCCACGCCGAGTTCTCTTCGGGATGACTTCGCAAAGCCACGAGTTTTGTGCCGACGAGAACTACTAGATTCTCTAAAGGCACAACTAGAAGATCAAGAGAGAAGATAGGAAACTAACCACCAAGTAAACGTAATCTAAATTGCGAGAAGGAAGGAGAGAGCCGCGATCCGCTTCTTCTTCTTCTTCGGCACGAACTTGGTGGAGGAAACTCTCGGCCAACCTTGGGATGTGCGCCGACCCTAGGAGGAGAGAGAGCCGGCCCTAGAGAGAGAAAGGGCGCCGACCCTAGAGAGAGAGAGAGTTTTGAGAGAGAGAGAGAGAGAGAGGGAGAGCTAATTAATCTCTTGATTAATTGATTGGAATTCAAGGCTTGCCTTTGGTTCCTTTATATAGTAGCCTCTCCCTTGCCAAGTCTCCCCTTTAACGGAATTAACGGAATTAATTTTCATAAGAAATTCATCTTATAAATTCTCTTATGAATTATTCCGTTATGCTTAGTTTTATTATAACTAACTTTATAATAAAACAAATTCATCTCTCCTTTTATTATGAAATACATTTTACAAGAAATTTATAAATCTTCTTTATTATGGAAAAATCAATTCATAATTGATTTTATAAAATTAAAATAAACCATTCCATGGATCATTTTAATTTTCATAAAAAGAATAAATTTCTATAAATTTATTTATATAAATTTCTTTATACAAATTTATTTATCTATAATTTATAAAACAAATCGCGCTAGATTTATTTTATTAATTAAACCAAATAAATTGGTTTCTTCCCCTTGTTGTGGCCAGCCAAACCAAAGGGGTTTGACACCCTCTTTGGCCGGCCAAACCGAGCCGAACCGATCGCGAATTAAACTCATTTAATTCGCCCAATAAGCCTTCTAAAGACTTAGTCATTTTAGGTTTCCGTTGCGCCTCTGATTAACTCAGATTCGACTTATTTCTCTTGATTGGAAAATCCAATTTTCAACTCGTTTTAAATCCCTGGGATTACTCGTAGTGCGTGTGACTAAATAGGCTTTCGATTTATGTTGGCCGTCTATAATTAACCAATTATAGAACGGTCATGAGTGGCACCTAGTAGTACATCATGACCCCCAATTAATCGAAAGATCAACGGTTTGACCTCAGAAGTAATTCTGAAACCCTTCAGCAGCTCTAATGAATTGTGCCCCATTCCCTTCACCATCTTATACCAACTTGGTTCAGGACACGGTCTATTTGTGTCAGTCCCCACTAGGCTGACTACGTCACACCTAGCCCAAGTAGTGTCTTTCTCGTCCTTTGGATTTCTAATTACTCTCATGTATTATAGAGACTCGCACTCTAAACATGATATGCTCTAGCCAGAGGCTTTGAGTAACAATCCGACGATAGGCCTGGGTATACATCTCCTCGCAAGGAGTGGTGAATCCTTTGTAGGCTGTTCAAACATCTTAGGGCACTTCGGCTTATACCCAATCATCCTGGTTCCACACCTCCTTGGAGATGCTTGCTTAAGATGTTAAAGTATAAGTCTCCATGACCAAGATGACTTGAACACCGCAAGTCAAAGGAACATCGGACTTAAGCTGCAGTAAGAACTTCATTGACATATCTGTACAGATTACCATATGAAGTTTTACAGCTAGTCACTCCAATGAACTAGTTCCCTTAACTAGCATCCATGTTTATCTCTGGACATCCCAATGTCACCAGCCAGTGAGAATCAGCTGATTAGAGAATAACCCATGCTAGTCTCAACAGAGTTGATAGTGTCCGTATTTATCAATTCATCGACTAGGGATATTTTCAATACTTCACAATTGCACATTTAGAGATAATCACTACTTGTGATCCCATCACAAATTCTCTTATGCTGTGAATTGTATTGTGGACATTCAGTAGATGAGTTTAAGATCTCAATCAAATACACAAACATGTATACTCAAATAGTGAATTATCATTTATTAAAATAAATGTTTACAATCATAAGGCGATTGCCTTAGGACACTTCTCTCATATCACTAACACCCTCCTACGGGGAACACGTCTCACCTACTCCTCTCAGGAGAGTTTACCTTGTTTGCCAACCGGCTCCTCTGGTTGGACTTTTGCCCAACCCCCTGGATCAGGTCTTCGTGCCCATTCGCGACAAGGACTTATTTGCCTAGCTTCACTCACCAGGTCTTCGGTGCCCAGTCCACAACTAGTCCCACTGAAAGGAATTTAGCGGATCCTTTAACTAAGGCCTTGCCTCAAAGCAAGTTTGAGGGTCATGTTAGAGCCTGTGGTATTGGTACCGTAGCGATTGGCATTAGGCCAAGTGGGAGTTTGTTAGTGATATGAGAGAAGTGTCCTAAGGCAATCGCCTTATGATTGTAACATTTATTTTAATAAATGAATATTCACTATTTGAGTATACATGTTTGTGTATTTGATTGAGATCTTAAACTCATTTACTGAATGTCCGCAATACAATTCACAGCATAGAGAATTTGTGATGGGATCACAACTAGTGATTATCTCTAATGTGCAATTGTGAAGTATTGAAAATTTCCCTAGTCGATGAATTGATAAAACGGACACTATCAATTCTGTTGAGACTAGCATGGGTTATTCTCTAATCAGCTGATTCTCACTGGCTGGTGACATTGGGATGTCCGGAGATAAACATGATGCTAGTTAAGGGAACTAGTTCATTGGAGTGACTAGGCTGTAAAACTTCATATGGTATCTACTATAGATATGTCAATGAAGTTCTTACTGCAGCTTAAGTGCGATGTTCCTTTGACTTGCGGTGTTCAAGTCATCTTGGTCATGGAGACTTATACTTTACATCTTAAGCAAGCATCTCCAAGGAGGTGTGGACCCAGGATGATTGGGTATAAGCCGAAGTGCCCGAAGATGTTTGAACAGCCTACAAAGGATTCACCACTCCTTGCGAGGAGATGTATACCCAGGCCTATCGTCGGATTGTTACTCAAGCCTCTGGCCAGAGCATATCATGTTAGAGTATGATCTCTTAAATACATGAGAGTAATTAGAAATCCAGGACGAGAAAGACTTACTTGGGCTAGGTGTGACGTAGTCAGCCTAGTGGGGACTGACACACATAGACCTGTCCTGAACCAAGTGGGTATAAGATGGTGAAGGGAATGGGGCACGATTCATTAAGCTGCTGAAGGGTTTCAGAATTATTTCTGAGGTCAACCGTTGATCTTTCGATTAATTGGGGTCATGATGTACTACTAGGTGCCACTCATGATCGTTCTATAATTGGTTAATTATAGACGGCCAACATAAATCGAAAGCCTATTTAGTCACACGCACTACGAGTAATCCGAGGGATTTAAAAGAGTTGAAAATTGGATTTTCCAATCAAGAGAAATAAGTCGAATCTGATTTTAATCAGAGGCGCAACGGAACTTAAAATGGCTAAGTCTTTTGAAGGCTTATGTGAATTAAATAGTTTAATTCGCGATGGGGCTGGTTTGGCCGGCCAAAGAGGGTCCACCTCTTTGTTGGCCGGCCACAACAAGGGAACCAATTTTTGGTTAATTATAAAATAAATCCAAGTTGGTTTGTTTTATAATAAACCAATTTGTTTGGTTTATTATTTATGAAATTAAAACACCATGGATTGGTTTATTTTATAAAAATCAATATGATTGATTTTATAAAGAAGAAATTTATTCCATAAGAGAAAGAGACTTGATTGATTTTATTGAATTAAAATATATTTTAACCATGTATAAAATCAATGGCATGATGATAAGTTATTCATAATTTTGAGAGCTTGAGGAGGCTACTATATAAAGGACCAAGGCAAGCTTGAATTCCAATAATTAATCAGAAGATAATAGGCTCTCCCTCTCTCTTCTCTCCTTCTCTTCTCCCCTTCTCTGCCGTGCCAATCCAGCAAGAAGGAGACAGCCGGGCCCTGCTTCCTCGACAATTGCCGGAGAAGGAAGCTCCGCTCTATCTCTCTGGCCGGAGGGTTGCTCAGAATGAGTTTCCCCCCAAGTTCTGCCGAGAGAAAGCGACGCGCTCTTCCTTTTCTTGCCGAATTTGATTCTGTTACTTGGTGGTTAGTTTCCTACTTCTCTTTGTTTTGTTGTGCCTTTAGAGAATCTAGTAGTTCTCGCGATCAAAACTCGTGGCTTTGCGAAGTCATCCCGAAGAGACTCGGCGTGGACGCGAATAGAGGCGGAGCTTCCAAGGGACGCTAGGTTGGATCTCGTCCCTTCCTTCGAGTTACGCGAGGTACATAGTAAATTAGTTTACCTTTCGCAAAGTTTTAATTATAATCATGTCCACACATCAATAAGAATTGATGCTAGATCGTGTGTTAAAATAATTTAGAAATTATTTTATGCTAACTTTCCGCTGCACGTAAAATTTAAAATTTTACGAACCCGTATCCTGTCAACATGCACCCGGTCCCAACACACACACCATGTTATCTACAATGCAAGCAGTGGGACTTCGTGTATGTACTATTATAAAACAAGCATCTAGTGTAGTGGGATTCTCTTTTCATACTAATGATGTTCATATAATAAAAGTCATGTCTTTCAGTATACACATCTTACAGGACCATAGTCCACTTGCAAGATTTGACATGACGATCTTTTGAGCTCATCAAGGGGGCATCATCATCCCGACTAACCAGGACACAAATTCCATCAATAATCAGCGGCATACCATGCAGATAATTATTATTACACAACTTATCGGGCCTATCAATCTAACAAAA